>OX453247.1:2129990-2482716 GCA_949709985.1 Luffia ferchaultella | reverse complement strand
CAGAATATTTCATTGTAAATAGGTAGATCACACATATATACAGACATAAAGTCTGTTTTTGAGTAATTGTTGTTTCATTGTTTGTTATGTGTTATTTTATACGACAATAATCACTGGATTGCATAAAACCAAAATTATTGTAAACAAAGTCGATCTCCTACGACATGGACTGAGCCTAGTGTAGGGATCAAATTAACATGGTAGTGTGAATACTGTGTTGGTAACATTGTGTAAAATAAATTATATAAAAAATAATGTATCAATCCAAGCTAAAGTATAAAGTTAACTAATAAAAGAAGGGCAATCAAAGTATGTGATAGCCCAAAGCGCAACGAATTCGTCTCAAATTTATAAGGCCATAGGGCCATGGCAATGAGTTTTTCTGACTTAAGTACATAACTATTTGTCTGTTATCAAAATAAATAAATATAAAAATAAATGACTATCACTGCCTCCGTGCCTTGGAGAGCACGTTAAGCAGTCGGTTAAGGTCCCGGACGCTGTCAATAGATGGCGGTTGTTACAGTCCCCAACCCGCAGTGGAGTAGCATAGTAGATTTAAGCTCCAAGCCCCCTCACCCCGGGGAGGCCTAAGCCCCTGCAGTGGGGTAAAAATGGGCTGATGAAGAATCAAAGTACTAATCAAAGTACTAATAAAAAACATTGTCTCCAGGTGTCGAACACTGTAGTGGAAGTGAATGGTGTGAAGGTCAATGGTGACAGTTCCGGTCATTCCAGTCCAACAGCTGACGCCCAGCATACTTACATCACTGTAGCTGGTTGGTATACATTTATGGTGGCTTTCAGACATTGGTTTCGTATAGGATTCGGTTTGTGTAATGCCTGCCTGCAACTTATATCTAAAATCTTTTTCATTCCTAATTTTTCCGCTTCAAAATCAGACCAAAATATATGTTATGGTTCATTATCACCTCTACATGCATGCCAGTTAGAATGTTGTAACTTATATAATTTAGATACAAGTACAATACGCCACCGATGTAAAAAGGCATTTGCTGTACACACTCGCCGATCGGAGGCGAGCGCTTGCTTCGAGCGAGTGATGCCTTCTCTTTTACCCGCATAGCGCTGCCTCTGGCGCTCGACTCAGCTCAGCGAGTGTGTACAGCCGGCGGCCTTTTACAACAGTGGCGCGTATTGTATCTGAAAGTTAGTTGTGAAAATTTGACATCAGATTGCACTTGCTCTTGAGTATCAGTTTTTTTAAATATTACATGCACAGTTTTTTGATTCTCAGTTCGAAAACACAACATCAATTAATTTGTTCTAAATGATGTCGATTTTAGAATTAAGAGAATCTGTATATACAAATTTAAAAAAAAAAAAACCATACACGACTTCTGAAGCGAACTACGTAATTTTCTGTAAAAAATCGGCAATCGGTTTAACGTGATATATCAATGTCATCAACTCGCTTTTACTGTATTGGTTTGAAAGGGAAACGAGACACTGACTTCGTATTAAATTTAATCTTAACATAAAACAGATAATATATTATATAATATTTGGCTAACCGATTGGCCGAGTGGTTAGAGACCCTAACTGCGGAGCCAAGGCTCGCGGGTTCGATTCCCGCCCGGGACAAATACTTGTGTGCATGAACACGTCTATTTGTTCTGTGTCTGGGTGTAAAAAGTATTTATATATGTATATATTATATAGAATATCTAAGTATGTATATCAGTTGTCTAGTACACCATAATACAAGCATGATGCAATATCCGGCCGTAAGTTATGCACACGAGTTCTAGAAAGCGGCTAAGTAAAAAGAAGTTCAAAAATATAACTACCTATAGGTATTCATATCGTTTTTTATTTAATTACAAAAGTACATTGACATTATTATAATTAAATAAAAAAATACAAGATTACTTATAATTTTATTTTTAAACTTGTTTTTACTTAGCCGCTTTTTAGAACTCGTGTGCATAACTTACGGCCGGTTACTGTACTTGTTTAATTTGGGACTAGGTAGCGCTGTGTGAGATGTCCCAGGTATTATTATTATTAATATACATAATATTTATTGTGACTAATATTCGACGAAAATTTTATTTACCATTGATGTGTGACTTGAGAAGTAAGAGACAAGGTATGATATCAACATGTAAAAATGACTTAGCATTTATGTCTCGGGGATTAATACCGCAGTAGAACTACCATTTAGTAAGGATGGCGTATATAATATGCCGGCAACGTCGTCTGGACTAGTAAAAAGGGATCAGGGTTGTCGTAAAATATTTGGTATTATTATTAGTATTTATTAGGGTTGAAAATTGATGAAAGCTAATATATAAGAAAAAAGTTGAGAAACTTTGAGAAATGTGAGAAATATTGATACATTTTCAGAAATAAGAGTAACATTCAGAAATTTTGATGAATTTTGAGAATTGTTATTGAAATGGGAGCGCCAAATCTGAAAGAGCCATAAACAGACATACAAGGCGCGAAGGTAGTAGAAAGTTTTTACTCGCATTCAAATACGCCATTAGACGTTTAACATAAAATAAATAAATTATGCAGCATGTACCATGTACATTTACTGTCTGGTACCATGGCGAAAACGATAATATTTATTTAAAACATAAAAATAAACGCGAATGCGACAACCTTTTACGCAGCAGGGCCTATGCTACTGAGGCCAGGAAGAGTTGTTTCCTCCCCCCGCGCTAATACTCCGGCATTATTAAGACATAGTGTTTTTGTTCTGGTAATCATACGTTTGCGTCGACATGGAGGAGTAGCACCTTTTTAGAAGCTCTAAGAGTTACTCTGTTTGATTATTGTCCATTCTAATTCTGTTTTTGTGAATTCGCAATTTTCGTTGACTTTATTAACATTATTGCATTTTTTTTCTACTATCATGTCTTATTCACTATTACATGAATTTATAGTGTAGGATGAACGAAATAAATCTTGTTATTGTACGAATTAAAATCCATGATCTTGCCTACAATACAATATAAAAACAATACTGGATTTCGAAACCTTTTAATATTTGAGATTTAGCTGCTGATATTTTTTATAAACTACAAAGGTGTAATAAAACAATTAGCAGATTTTTTTGTTAAGGAAAATGACCATGTATGTTTAGCTACTTCATAAATTTTTCGAAAATTGATACATGCAGTTTATCCTAATTTCTAAAATCGACCTAAAAGTTCCTTAGAACGAATTATCTCTACTAGTTTCCGAATTATCTATATTGACTCATCTCAAAAAGTCACCTATATGATGTAGAATCAGAAACAAATTGGATTGGAAATAGCATTTTGTCTTGTGGTCATTTAGATACCAGCATGTAACACAATACAGTATATGCTTCTAAAAATTTTATTTTCTAGGGAAATTGTGAATTTTCTTATTTACAGTACTTAGCTATTTATAATTTTTACAGTACAGGATAAAGATATATGAATAGATATTTACTCAGGAATGAAACCAGAACTTTAGCTAAATTGTTTAGGATATTTATTAAAAAATTAAATATACGATTCCAAATCAAACACAGCAGATTATAATTACAAATTTATTCCTACAAAATATTTAACAAAGATTGATTGTTTTTGATCCAAATAAAAAATAATTAAAATACATTTTGTATGAAATTTAAAAAAAAATTACTTGTGATGTCATAAATTATTTAAACATTAATAATAAAATTATTGCTTGATGCTTTGTATTTAGTTATTATTTTTATTTCATTCAGTACTACTACTATTCTGTTTTTTTTGTACCTATTTTATGTGTTATATTACACTAATTTTATGCATTGTCATCGCACTTTTTATTTTTATGTATATTTTTTGATAGTGTGTAATTCAGTGGAAGGAGCATGGAAGGAACGTAGAAACGTGGAACACAAATCTGAAGTCAAGTCAGAAATCGACTCTAGTGATCAAGAAAGCAAGTTTTTTGTTATTTTTTTTTATGCTTTGCTTTGGGGTCATTAACATTAATTCGAATGGCAACACCAGACAGACCACAAATATTTTAATAATGAGGAGTTTTCCAAATGACATTAAAAAAACATGAAAGTTCCAATGGACTTAATACATGGTGCTAATTTCCAATTAAGTGTGTAAGTATATTTTAACGATTGACAGTTCATTTCAGTAAAGGCCTTCTGTTCTCAATAATAAAAAGCTAATTTATATTATTTCAAATGTCATTTTAAAAAGCCCGCATCATAATATTAGCCATTTTATTGATATTTAAGTAATTATTATTATAATAATAATAAGGAGGCAAGGCGAAACTTGGAAAAACAAAACTCAAATTTATTTGATTGTTCAAGTCTAAACAAATCACCATGATGAAAAATAAATAAATAATTGTTATTTGGACTAAACAAATTACCTGTAATTAAAAACAATTAAAAAATAATAAAAGTTAATAAATCCATTGTAATGAAAATTTAATAAAAAAATATATAATTGAACAAAATTACCTGTAATGAAAAAGCAATAGAAATAATTTTAAAACTAATTACCTGTAATAAAAACGCAATGAAAATGGTTACTAAAAAGAAACATATAGTAATAATAAACATGTAATGAAGAAATATAAAAAAAAATTTAATAATATTTAGTGAATATTCAGGTAACAAAAAAGATTTTATTCTAGCTCAGCCCAAAGTAATGTGCCCATTTTAATGTGCCCAAATAATGAGCTCAAATAATTTCTTGATAGCTCATTAAGTGCATTTTTGAAAAAATAAATTAATCTTTTTATATTTGACAAAACATTTTCCAAAAAAAAACTGCTAGAGAAATTTACGAAAATTTATTTCTATTGTCTTTTATTGCATAGGTAATTATTTAATTCAAAATTTCAATCATGTGACAAAATTTCAGTGAGATCAAATCTTGGTGAGCACAATGAAACTGCTTTAATAAAAAAAAAAATTTTGTCCAGGTGTTACTTTTCGGAATATAAATAGCATTTTGATACTTTTATAGTACGTTATATTTAGTAACATAAATTTTGGTCCTTTAATCATGCAAGTTTATGGTAATTTATTTTTCATGCATGTTTACGTTCATCTTCAGATAAATCTCTAAACTGTCATGATACATGTCTACCTGTCAAACAGATACCCTATGAGTTGAAGTCTGTATTAGGGGAGATTTTGAAAAAAAAAATGTAATAATAGATAATTGTCGATGCGATGCGCAGGATTATCTACCTGAGCGATCATTATGAATAGTGCACACCCCTCTTTTATTAATAGGTAACACAATAGTGGCACCTGATCTTGCATGGTTACCTTTGATGTGATGCCGGCCACGCGTCTTGTTTGTCGGATTAATTTCTATACGTACTGGTGAATTTAATGTTAGATATTATTTTTTTGTTACATATTGGATTTTATGATATAAATCTGTACTAATATTTTAAAGGCAAAAATCTCTGTGTCGGTTTCATTTTTATAGGTAAACAGAAGAATCGATTTTGATATAATTTGGTATATAGATAGCCTGATCCTTGTGAAAGAACAAGGCTACTTTCTACCGCGGTAATGTATCTGTATGTTTGTTATTTGTTACTTATTCACGGTTAAACCACTGAACCGATCGTGATAAAATTTAGCGGGTAGATAGCTTTTATCCTGAAGGCGGATACAGACAACTTTTTACTACGGAAATATATAAAAAGTTTTAAAATAAATTATCTTATATTAATTTAATTTAAATTTTTTATAGCTAAAAAGTTAAACTAATGAAATCTGGCTTAGCGATAGCTTCCATCTTGAATATGTGGTAATATGATTTGTCATAAAACCGAAATTATACGAAGGTGTAGTCCACGCGGGCGAAGTCGGATGACCGTCACTAATTTTATAAATAAAAATTGTAACATAGTCATGTTACACGACAGATATTGTTGGGAAATTTATTATTGTATATATATATATAACTAATTAGTTATCCCTGAACCTAAAAAGGCATTTCTTATTTGTGCATGTGTTACCTATTTGTTTGGACCATTATAACTCAAGAACCATTTAACCAATATTTATTTATTTATTCTTATTACTTGTCGCTAATTATTATGATCACATTAATATTGATTAAACTTCCACATTCAAATAAATGAAACCAATGTCGAACACAGAATAACCTATACGTGTGTTCGCCTGTACGTAGTCCAAACTTATAGTGTGTAGAACTTACCAAATCAAACAAAAAGTTTCAAGTGAACAGGTGGCGCAAACAAACGTTTACCGAGAAAAACTTTTTTAAAAATATTGTTGTTTAGTTCGGTAAACTCAACACGCTCTGTAACTTTGGACTACGTTCATCCGAGCATCCTGGAAAAGTAATATTATTGAGCGGGATTTCAAAAAATTGGTCACATATGGAAAAAACAATTAATCTTAAGATGCAAGTCGTACACATTATTATGTACCTATCTACATTAAAAGCGAAATAATGATGGACACCTCAATTCAATGTTTGGTTTAAGAGTATGAGAGTGGAATAAATTACCTACTTACCAGGCACTTCTAAGACTGAGTCCTGTTGAGATGTCACCAGAAACAAAATTGGCACCAGAGTTAGCATTTCTGTTGTTCCGTCCAACCACCTCAACAGATTTCTGGTATACGAGTTTCCGGTATTAAGCCAAATATAGTTCGCCTCAAACTTTATGGCGGATCGGAATACAACGCTATAAGCGTGCTTGCACAGGTACCGTCATATACCCCTCGCTCCACTGCGTCCCACTACACTTAAAACTGGTTACTGCGACGCGACTTGTGCCTATGTTCACATCCGCCATAAAGTTTGATTAGAACTGTAGTTGACGACGATTTCCCGCGGACCCCCAAACAACCGCCTTCATCGAACCCGCCAATCCGACTCACGTTCGATTCGTAGTTCAAACTGATTTACTTGAGTACTAGTACATTAAAAACTTGAGTACCTACATTAAAAACTGTGACTGTGAATTCACCATATATATATATATATGTATATATATTTATTTCATAAATTAAAATATAATTGATTTGTTTCTTTATTACAGATAAACTCAAAAATTACATAACTGATTTCAAAATAATATGGGCCATATTTTTTTACAAACTAGGTTACCGCCCGCGGCTTCGCTCGCGTGGTATAAACAGTTGTACTGGGACCACTATCATTTTTGGCATAGGTGTAGTTTATAAGCTGAAGAGGCTTATAGGCTATTATTTATCCCGAAAAAAGGGGTCCCGGTACAACCGTGTAGTCCACGCGAACGGAGCCGCGGGCGGGAACCTAGTTACTTTATAATTTAGAATGGAAATTAACAATATACAATTCCACTTTTCCATTACATAAAAATACCAAATCTAATCATGTTGCTATAAAAATTACTGATTGAGATTTTTTTTGGTAATTAAATGTTTCATATTTCGAACATCCTGTGTAACTACAGATCAGTATCAAACGATAAAGCCTTACAAAAGGGGAAAGTTTGCAATTATATCGCTCATCGTGTATAGTACAATGGATTGGCATGGGATAAACAGGTGGGGTCAGGTGAAAATGGGAGGGGCTTAAATACTACTAGTGTGAAAGAGATAGCCGTATTCGGCCATCTTGGATGTTGAGAAGACGTACTCTAGTGGGGGTCGAGATAACACGTAACCAAGAGTCCTGGGTTCGTCTCGAGTTGCCCTGGAGATTTCTGGCGGTATGGAGGTCCAAAGATACCGTTCCTACTACCCCTGTGAGTAACCGTTGCTATAGAACACGATACTCTGACTAAAGAGATGTACGCGCCACACGGCAGTGCTAAAGTGTTGTTAACAGATGGTATACATTCAGAAATGGTTGGGGAACGGTAGTCGGGTTTCGTGAATGGTATCTTTGTTTTTTTTTTTAATTATTCATATTATTTTGTATTCTATTATATATATTATTTTATATAAATATATTTTAATTATTGGTGTCGGAATCGAGCCTATACGTGCACATGTTCATTTTCGTTTGTAAATTTTTATTTAATATTTTTTATCATATTTACAGTTTAGAGAACTCCTTACAACAGTTTTCTTAATAAGACCTGCACTGTGGCTAATTATATACATAAAATAAAATTGTGGTTTTTTTTAATGTTTTTTTTATGCATAATCCGGTCGAGTAGTGAGTTTCTTGGGAAAAATAAGTCCAAGTGTTCAAAAAATATGAGTAAGAGGTCATTTGATTTGGAAAAACTTAAAAAAACGTTTTTATCTTATTTTTTCGCCGGAATAAATTGCATTTATTATTGCATTATTATTTTAAAAAAGTCTCTCTGATTTTTGGTAATTACTTCAAAACTATAAGCGATAGTGGAAATTAAAAAAAAAAGATTCTTAAAGAGGAGAAAATTTCCAGTAAAAAGTTTCAATTCCCAGACCTTTATCTTTATTACATATAATTTAAAGGTTGAAAATAGAGTTCCGCACAGCCGGTATAGCCCGAGCGTAATAGTATTAAGTATTTAAAATATTGACTAATTCGTGGTGTCATCTTAAAACTTGAATTAAAATAAACTTCCATTGGAAAAAAGTTCTTCAATATATTTTTTTTAAAGTGGGAATTTATTTCTAAAAAATTTTGTCGGCGAAAAAAACCATGTAAATGTTTTTTGCCCGGAATATTTTTCTGAATCGAATAAGCAATAGAAGCTCATATTTTTTGAACACTTGGACTTATTTTTCCCAAGAAACTCACTTCTCGACTAGACTAGTAATGAAATTGAATTTTTGTTATATGCAGTTTAATCCAATAACTATACAAATAATTTTTGTGCACTTACCTAATACATAAAACAAAATATGTAACAATTTTTTTTTTCACCAGGTGAGGGAGGAACTGGCGTCAATTATCATGTGCAATATGTGGAGCCTCAAGAGATATATACGCAGCCTCACGCCACGCATATGTTAGTATGTTAAATAGGCAAAATTTAATTTTGGCAGCAATTTGCATTTTCAGACAGGAAAAATTTATCACTTAATAAAATAGGGGCGAGATATATTTTTTAACGGCAATAAAATTAGATACTCTAACTTTGGACGATTTGCAAAATATATAATTTAATATGTGAAGTATTTCTGTATCCCCAAATACTTATACTGGAAAAAAACATTTTTAATTCTGTCTGTCAGAGCTTATATTCTCCATATCCACTGGACGAAAAAAGGTGAAATTCGGTACATAATATGCAGAGTTAAGTGTTCCAATATTGAATGTATAGCGGAAATAAACGTTTTTTTCATTTTGTAGGTTAAGGAGGCAAATATGAAAATTAAAAAAAAAAAAACCTTTTATCAAGTACATCTTCTGACATATGAAATGAAAGTGCTAATTTATGAAAAATACAAATATATGTTTAAATAATTTGAAAATGCATTAGAAAGTATTAAAGATAAAAATACACAAAAAATACTCCCAATACTCTACCCCTTATCACCAAAATTGCAATCTAAAATAAAATATATAAACCTTCACTTATATTTTACAAGACAACCTAAACGGTATAGGGCGTCACTTATAATTTACAAAAAAATCTAAACGAAAATCCTGAGTCTTAATTTGAGAAACGGAAAGCATTCATGGAGAGAGAGAAAACAACTTAGCGAATTCGCCACATCGTTTCTTGCGTATTTCGTTACGCATTTTTTAAATTTGTTCGATCATTACCACACATGACTGTCCCAGAAAAAACCCAAGATTTACCGGTGAATGGAATTGCTTTAAATTTTTTAAGAGTTGGATATGGCGGTCTCTTCCAAGTCATGGACTGTTGTTTCGTTTCAGGGTCGTAGTGGTGAAGCCATGTTTCATTCATACTTATGAATCGAGTCGAAAATCTGTCAGGATCTTGCTATAACAAATGCAAATTGCTTTACGTAATCCTAAGTTTTGTTTGTTTCTGCCCGTCCTTAATTATTCGAGGCCCCCAGGGCATTGACACTTTTTTATGCTCAGGTGGTCTTGCATAATATTATAAACACTCTCTACCGAAATATTAACTTCTCCAGCTATAAATCTAGCAGTAACGAAGATCTGCCAAAATATTTTTTTAGACTTTTTTAAATAATTTGTTCGGTTATTGCCATCGCAGGGCGCCCCCAGTGTATTCGTCGTTTGTGGAAGTTCTTCCTTGCTTAAACTCAATACAATCAACAAGCAACTGTTGAATATGGAGGAACCTTAACCCCTGATGTTTCCTTTGAGTCTTGATTTATTTGCTCTGTAGTAAAAAAACTTAAACATATGTTTAATTACCACGCGTTTTTTAATTTCTGTTGAGAAATTAAAATTCGCGTCGATATCGAAAAGTGTTTTCGAAAATGGTTTCGATATGTATATGTAGGCAACAAATAATTAAGATTTAAAAAAAAGTAATTCAAAAACATTTTTGATTATTATTATAACACTGAACAGACTGACCGATTGGCCGAGTGGTTAGACACCCTAACTGTGGAGTCAAGGGTCGCGGGTTCGATTCCCGCCCGGGACAAATTTATTTGTGTGCATGAACATGTCTATTTGTTCCGTGCCTGGGTGTATAAAGTATTTATATACATATATATTATAAAAAAAAGAACATTTAACTATATACCTATACCAGTGGTCTAGTACCCCCTAATACAAGCACAATACTTGCTTAGTTTGGGACTAGATGAGGATGTGTGGGATGTCCCAGAAATTATTATTATTGTTAGTATTATAACAAATGTCTAGGGCATGCCATACCTGCCAGTATTTTTTTTTTCTTACCAAGAAGTATCTATCTCCCTTTTTAATGAATACCATTCGTAGTTGTAAAGCGTGTCTTATTAGTTTTTTTTTAAATTATTTTTTTTTCCTGTATGTTTCCACATTATTAACCTTGAGTTAGCACCAGTGGCCATTTTTCATGTACTGTTTATTACTTTTTATAACTTTGTATCTTTGTAATTTGGAACATATATATTTCAAATTTAAAGCGTCATATGTTTATCAGGGAGACGCTCCGTACCTACCCAGTGTATGGAGTCGCTACCGTCGGAGCTGGTGAAAATGGAAATGCCGCTGGGAACCCTGAAACTGAAGGTGGTGCTTGGGGCGGGGGCGGGGTCTTTGCTGCTTATGATGTGGTGGTCCAGGCTGATGAAGCGGAAGCTCCTGCTTCACCAGCGACCCCTACTGCACCTCACCAGCCGCCTAGGATGCCACCCGCTACTGTCCAATGGCTGTTGGACAACTACGAGACTGCTGAAGGTTGTACGTCTTTCTAATCTCTTGATAGTAATGGGTGTCATATTACTACAGCATAACAAGGAAAGCCGGTTCACTCACATTCAAATCATTTACTTCAATACATAGGCCCTGTAAAGGCACTTGTATTCGTCGATTAGCATTGGAATCTTCTGACGACGCTTCGGAAAATAACACCGGTGAGAAGGGCTAAGAAACTTAACAGTACATCAATTGTACTTATTATTTTACCATTCATACGAATTATAGCTGTGTGAGCTACAACGAATCTTCAACTCTACGGTTTATTATTTAAACAATCACTATTAGTATAATATCTCGTGTCGTAACAGCCGAGTGGTGGCGAGCCCGCTTCTTATTCAGAAGGTCGTGGTTCGTATCCCAGAAACCGGCATGTACTGATGAGCTTTTTCTGACTTTACAAACTTTCACTAACTCTGTGCCTCAGAGAGTACGTTAAGCCGTCGGTCCCGTCAGATCGCAGTCGTTAATATCCACCAACCCGCACTGGAGCAGCGTGGTAGATTAAACCAAGCACCTTCATCCTGAGCGGAGGCCTAAGCCCTCCAGTGGGGCATAATGGGTTGAAATGCATGCATGGATGTATAATATCCCGATTAATAAATTTCCTCAAACATTGTGGAAAAGAGCTTCAGTTAATAATAACTAGTTTTTCTTTACCATGTACATCAAATTCCAATTACTAGGATCAACAACTAATATACTGACATTATAAATGATCCAAGAAGTCTGACAATAAATACTATTATTGTAAATGGTGCGTCTAGTCCTTCTTTTCAAGAACCGGTCAAGTGTTCATTTTCCGAGGGTCTCGTCACCATTGTTTTACTCTTATGTAGTATAATCATTTTTATGTTAAACGCTTTGAGCGTTAATGCACATTTCGTGTAGAGACAGATCTGGAGAGAAGCTATTATTATTGCTGTGATATTACGTAGTGATTAAATAGTAATTTAGTCGCCACTTGCTTTTCGACGAACTTTATGGAACAATTAGTGATAGGGAATTGTCGATAGTTATTATCGAGGATGTGCACATGCTTAACAATGATATTGTCTCACAGGTGTCTCCCTTCCCCGTTCGACCCTCTACGCTCATTACCTACGTCACTGTGCGGCCCATCGCTTGGAGCCAGTCAACGCGGCGTCTTTCGGGAAACTGATTCGCTCCGTGTTCGTGGGATTGCGTACGAGACGACTCGGTACAAGAGGGAATAGCAAGTATCATTACTACGGTATAAGGGCCAAGCCAAGCGCTTCTGATTCGTCTCCGCCGCCGGTTGAAGATAAAACTGATGTCGGATCCCAGGTTAGTATTAGCATCTTTAGTCCCTCTATATGAAAATATAATAATAATAACTCACACAATCACAACAAAGCCTAAGTCCCAAACTAAGCATTAGCTTGTATTTTGGGTACCAAGCGAAGAACACCACATACATATAACAACCAAGACCCGGTGCCAGTATTAATATTCATCATATAAATACTGACCCGACCTGGGATTCGAACCCAGGACCTCCGGCTTCGCAGGCAGAGTCGCTGCCCACTAGGCTAAGCGGTATAATATAGATGTTCGAAAAATAATAGATATACCGGACTCGAGATGAAAGTGCTTAACATTAATTTAAGAAGGAAAATTGAAAAGCGCTCACGGTTTTACACTACAACATTATACTTAGCTACAAACATGGTTTAAGCTAAAGTCTAGACAGACAGAAGAGGTTTAAAGATATTTTTTCGCTTTTTAGTGTGGCACAAAAGTGTTCATTTTTAGTTTCTTTTTAAACTACTAATTTATGTTTTTCAGTTTCTAGTCTCATATTTAAAGAGAATTTTAGCACTCCTCGACATCAGTTTACTTTCATTGGAGTAGATATTAACAGGTATTCAATTTTAAATTTTAGGTCGATTTTGTTATTTAGGCAATCTATGTGAGCAACTGAGCGCGCAATCTGTCTCTGCTAATGCTTCAGTTTTGCAAGGCGCCTTCCCCATAAAATAGGAACAATACAATTTCCTCGATCTGAAGTCCACATAGTGATTTGATTCAGAGCTACGTACCTACACTTAGACGCAAAATTACAGAATCCTAAATATATCACTGCGCGATCCACCGTACTACTCTGCATTTTGTGAACCGTTGATGACCGAGTTGGAATCACTGATAATCATAGAAGTAGGAATAATAGACTAGAACGAACGCTATTCAACTGAACTATTAGATCGTCGTAAGCCGCAAATGCGGAGGAAGGTATACGGTGCGGAGAAGGGTAAGAGGGGTCAACACGTACAGCGACAGTAATTCACGGAAAGGAGAAACAGAGCGTCAGAGTTATTAACACCTTTTTCGATCATAATTCCTTATTAAAATTGATATTGTACCAAACGTCTAACAAGCGATGTTGTCAAACGCGGCACGTCAACTACACATAATTAAAGCGTAGTTCCGTTATGACAGCGTAAGCGTTGTGTGTGTTCTATTTATTCTTACTTCTTTCTATGCGGGCAACAACTCTTAAATCTTTTCAAAACGCCGTAGAAGTACTTAGCCGGGAATTGTCTACTTATAGATTTATAAGAGGTTCCCCATCTTTGCCATATTTCAGTTTGACGGTAGGAATATTAGTGTCATAGAATTTGGTTGTGTCTAAAATTGGTCATATGATCGCGAAAGTAAAACCGGCCGGCCGGTTGCCACAAAAAAGAACCTTCTCTACATAAGTATGTGATTGCAAGTCGCTGCATCCTTGAAAATTAGCTTCAGACGCAGAATTACCAATACGCAAAAGGACCAGACATAAAAAAATTATATTGGGTCTGTAAGGTTTTTGTGTAATTACTTAAAAATATTTAGTTAATATAAAAAAAACTATTTTCACTTGATACCGTAATTTAATCTATATATATGAATACGTAATTGTCTGTGTCTTTTTAAGCATACCTACTACACGCACGGAGGAGTGTGATATTCGGCATAGTTAAAGTTCATGTGAAGTAGGAGCACAGAAAGTCCATATACAGGATGAGTTCTTGAGATGTGACTGTATGGCCAAATTCTGAGCTATAAGAAACAGCGAGAAGTTTTCAAAGGAGTAAGCTCGATTTATGAGAAAAAAACCGCATATTCGCATTTTTGAAAAATTTGTTATTTTAATGTTTTTAAAGCATATTACGTGTACGGAGGAGTGTGAGATTTGGCAAAGATAAAGCCTATATAGAAAAGGAGTGCCAAAAGCTAAAATCTATATATACCTAATATGTGTTACAAATACTGTCAGTCATACGAGTTTAATAGTCTGTCGTTTGATGCAGTTTGAATTGACTTACTCTCGCCTATTTATTATTAGTGGTTTCAAAAAAGTGAGTACGGTCAAACTTCGATTGCTGGGCGACCACAAGTTTAAATTAATAGATAAGTCATAATGATAAGTGATTCTCCTCCAGCGCTGTAAAAGGGCACAGCACGCCGTCTTTCAAATATAGCAAATTAGAGCAATCTTATGCATGTGATGTTTATTAGTCTTTGTTGTAGTTTACATTTCGTTTTCTTGTCTTACGGTCGATCGGTATGAGCGAAAAACGTCATAAGGGTGCCCCAATGGCCGTGATTACAATAGTTGTATATTTAATCAACTTTGTCAATTTAAAAAAAAAACGATCGGCCTTGAAACATAATATGACTCTTTCATTCTATAACCAGGAAGGCAGAGAGCGTGATGTAAGCGATACGACCAGCATCGTGGGTAACGTGGCTCATCGTCAGTTCTTGGGCGCGGTGAGTCCCCCCGAGCCTCCTGAGCTTACCGTCGAGGAATTGCCCGAAGATGTGCCCATAAGTGCGATCGACGCGTTGAGAGAGCATCACAGGTTAACTTTTGCTCTTTCACGAAAATACATTTATGATAGCAAATCATTCCAAAGTAATTTTTGCGTTTGTAGCCATGGGCATATTATTACCTGATGTAATATTTCAGTCAAACATGGTAACTTTAAACAATTTACATCAGATTAATCGTAAGTTGATTCGCTCGCAAAATAAATGCAACGAGTAAGCAATATATACAGTACTACAAGTGTGACAATTCAAAACATATTGTTGGGTTCCGTCGGAGGCACGTCTATAACGTACCGTAATAACGTATACATCACAACAACGTCTAGGCCCCAAACTAAGCATTAGTTTGTGTCCTGGATGCCAAGCGAAGACAACACACGCATAGGCATAACAGCCAAGATCCGGTACCACTATCAATATTCATCATATAAATGCTGTCCTGACCTGGGATTCGAACCCGGGACCCTCAGCTTCGTAAGCAGGGTCGCTACCTACTAGGCCAAGCGGTAATCCATGAAACTTAATATGTCCTTGTTTGTAGCAGTGTGACGACAAATACATGTTCGTTAGAAATCTAGTCGGTTAACTGAATCGTACATGTTTGAACTTACGCGTATTTGTTTTCGCGCTACTGAAGGTGCAAAATTATTCTGAATTGATTTAGCTGCACCTACCTTGCTTTGGATGTTCACTATCAATATTTTGACTTGTATATTTACGTTTCTTTTTTCCGTTATTGGATATAATAATCTAATTGTATATTTTATGAAATATCGTGGTCAAAACAAGGCAAGAAACATAGTGTCAACAATATTATACAATATAACTTTTTCCACACTCAGAGCTCACGGCGGCGAATTCCTGGAGGCGGTTGCGGCTCTAGACACGGGCGCCGTAGAACGCGCACGGCGCGCGTTCTGGAAACGTCCGCCTCCTGGCCTATGTCGAAAAGCGTTGATACGGCTGGCGGCGAGACGTGAAGTCGCCTCCTGGCTTAGGCGAGCTGAACTGGCGTTACACCAACGAGCGGTCGAATTACTCCTGCCTGATGTGTTGAGGCCGATACCGCCGCATCTTACTCAGGTTGACATTTTTTGATATGTTTATGAGTGTTTGTTGATTTAGAGTGCTAAGTAGGACTTAGCAAAATTTAAAAAGTTACCAAAGGGGAACTATCGTTAGGCCTACTGTCCACGGCGGCGTAGCTTCATAGACGCGTATTCGTCATTATACGCTTGGTATATGCCTGTTTGCAGCTTAAATACAAATCTATGTATTTCTGTCGACGGAGCGGCAGCGTCGTGCTCGCGTCGTTGCATGCAGGCTTCATAACGCCTATGTACAGTATGTCATACGCATACATCGACTGAGCGCACGTGTTTATTTTCGTAAAAATGGCGGCAACGCCCGCTAAACTTGTCCAGATAGTTCACGTATATTGATGTTTTGTTTTTTTAACAGTGGTGCTACGAATTGCAGTAAATTCTGATAAGCAGTTTTACTCATTCTATAGAACGAATGCTTTTGCCGTTACGAACAAACTACAGTTGATATTTTTTCTATATATGGATGCACCCAATATACCTAATCGACGTCTTCTGTGTCGAATGTAGTAATAAGCCAAAATAACGTCTTTTTCGTTTGACGATATTATCACAAATGATTGCAAACGTACGCTAGCAATACGCTTCGTGGACAGCGTAGAGTTCGCAGGGCTGCGCATGGTGCACCGCGTATTTTGAAGCTACGCCTCCGTGGGCAGTAGGCCTTATTAATGTTGTTCAAAATATGTTTATTCTGCCAGGCCTTTGCAGTTAGGTGGTGAGCCCATTATTACAATGCATCATGGTCGAATAATGAAACACATATTGCTATCAACAGAAGGGGATACTTTTAACTTTTAAATTGGTTATTAACAAAACGATACAATATCTTCTTGTACAATATATGCTTAAACGTCTATTTCGTACGGCGCGAGCGTGGCGTGGCCACTAACTAGCGACCGCCGATGAATGGCAGGTAATTCGGCGCGATAGCACCAAACACCTGTGATTATACACCCAGACATGGAACAAATAGACATGTTCATGCACACAAATATTTGTCCCAGACGGGGATCTAACCCATGACCAATGACCATAACCAATGCACATGCTTTTAGAGCTACAGTCGATGTCTCCGACCGTTAGACCGATCGGTCAATATTCACCACTCAATGAAAAGTGAACAGAAGGTCTAGGACCACTTAAAATCATCGAAAATATTGACTGATATTCAAAAACATTGTTCCTATAGGCGATTCGTAACTTCGCGAAAACTCTGGAGGCAGCGCTCAGCGCGGGGTCGTCGGGCGCGCCTCCTTTAGCTGCGAGAGCCCAAGCGTTTGCGGCTACGGCTTTAGCGGCAGCTCTACGGCGCTACACCTCGCTGAATCATTTGGCTCAAGCTGCAAGAGCTGTATTACACAACCATCATCAGATTCAACAGGTATTACAGAGTTTAGGATATAGTAACAATTAAATTGTAAGATGAATATTAACTATTTAATAAATATTAGTTCAATGTTAAATTATAATGGTGGTTGTGGTCATAAAATAATTCAAAGACTAACGATCAGAGTCTGTCTGTAGTAGAATTATCTTACAAGATCAGTCCATTGCGCTACTGAAAAAAAATTAATTTTCTTTTCATCACAATTTTACTGCTCTATCAAAGAAATTCATTTCAATAACTAATGAGTGATGAATATTGATCCTATGACAAAAGCGACACATGGACTTCTCTCATTTAATTTGTCAGATGTTATCGGACTTGAACCGGGTGGACTTCCGTGTGGTGCGCGAGCAAGCAGCGTGGGCGTGCTCTTGCGGAAGTTCGGCCACCGCTCACAGGCTGGAGGCCGACTTCAAGGTAAGAACAGAACTAAGGCCCAAAGATCATTCGAAGACGTGCGGATCTGCCATGTCCAAACATCGAGTGTGTCCCTTACTGACGCACACTAGTGTACAATGCCCGCTACCTCCCATGCCCCCGCGATGCGCACACAAGCACTGTCAAATTGCCCAGTAAATTGTCGCCATAGACAATTACAAGAGACGCTTCGTAACTTTAGCAGCCCATATAAAGTAGTGCAAGAGCCCGTCCGTTGTTCGTCTTCGAAGTGTCAAACCGATTGTCCGTTTAAGCATACGCAAATATGTGGTATTTAAAAAACAGATAAATTACTACCGTCCTACAAACAGTCTGTATACGACGTTTCGGAAATTCGTCATTCTTGCGTTTACAGTTGGACAGTCAGCAAAAAATATCATACAAAAACACAATTTGTTGTTGATACAGTATGGTTATCTTAAAAACGACTTTACATATTTCTCTTTGGTAATAAAAAAAGCAATAGCAGGCGGGGACAAACAAAAACTACAAAACATGTTCCCATAAATACAAAACAAAGCTTTTGTATTAATAGGAATATGTGTCATTATTCAGCAGCAAAAATATGAAATTTTTTGAGGCGTGCTATGTAAACAAGAGCAATACGTAAAACATTGTAGGTATAATTAGTAGTCGTGACGTCATCAGCTGTCAATTTGTAATTCTTTATTTCCTTGAAATTCCATTTAGAAAATTAAAAACAATTACTAAAATACTCCATATTATCTATTTTCTTAAAAAATATTCAAATGTAATGTCAATTAATAAATAACATTTTATTATATATATATATATATTTTTTCGTCAGACAACACTGGGCCGCGGCGCTACCTTAGAACAGTGGGCAGCGTGGTTGGAAACCTGCGTACGGACCGCGCTAGCACCTCACGAACGGCGTCCCGACTACAGTTCGCGTGCGAGACGATTCTTGCTCGATTGGTCGTTTTACTCTTCGCTGGTGATAAGAGAACTTACCTTGAGATCGGCAGCATCTTTCGGCTCTTTCCATCTGATAAGACTTTTATATGACGAATACGTGGCATACCTGATTGAAAGGCGAGTGGCTGCACACGAGAAATCCCCGCCGATCGCTGTCATGCACCGTGCTCAGGTTGGTTGTAACTCTTGAATGCATAAAAATTACACAAACACAGTTAGGTACTGGTGAGTCGACCTTACGACCTCTGGGATTGTAGTCGATTGATTTGGCCTTATATTGCATGCCAAAGTGAATCATATTCACAGTGAGATAATTTGAATTGGAACTTTTTTTAAATTACTACCATATCAGCTCATGATGCCCCACTTCAGGGGATTAGGCCTACCCTCAGAATGAGAGATGCTGGTGCTTAATTCATGACGCTGCTCCATTTAGGGTCGATGGATTTTAACGACTGCCGTTTAGTGATGGCGACCGGGATCTACGGTTTAACGTGCTCTCCGAAGCAAGGAGTCAACGATAATTATGTACTTAAGTCAGAAAAAACTCATTGATACAGGTACGATAAAACTTTATGCCAGATCCGAAAGTAGGCATAAGTCGCGTCGCAGTAACCAATTTTAGGTGTAGCGGGACGCAGTGAAGCGAAGGGCATATGACTGTACATGCACAAGCACGCTTAGAGCGTTCAGATTTAGATCCACCATAAAGTTTGACGGGATCTGTATATGCCGGTTTCTGGGATTCGAACCACAACATTCTAAATAAAAAGCAAGCTCGCCACTACTCGGCTGTCACGAAAAATCGTTATGGAATTCAAATGTGCACATTATCAAAAAACATGTGTGGCAGTAATAATATGCATAGGTAGCGTTCCAATTGTGAGTAAGAATTAGTATGTTGGTGTATGTAATATTTAGACTATATCCCCTTTGCAAATATAGAGAAATATCATAAACAGTGATATTGAAACTGCTAATTGTTGTGGGATATGTATTGTAGGCATTGAAAATTTATTGAAAACTCACTTAAAATGTATTAACAGGGAAATTGCTTTCACATAAATATTTGACCGCAAACACAATTGGAATACACGCAACCCACTTGGGATGTATCACACCATTTACACCCTTGGGTTCGTGAACTACATATTTGTTTTCATTCTACCAAATAAATTCCTTTTGTTATAATTTATTTTTAGATTGATTTTTAGATAAGATAAGAGTATACGCATTGCGTTTACTTAAAATTTAGCATGTTATATAGCATTTATAGAATCAAAACAGAACTAAAAGTCATGTATGTGCCCAAATCGATACTTGTATGACACTCTACAAAACGGTTGTGAGACTAACTAGTTAATTTTATGCCGGGGAAAGGCTTTGCGAAATTCAACTATTGTATTCAACTATTATTCTTAAATAAGAAAATAGGTAATTAAACTTTAAATTTTACCATGTGCATCGTTCATTTATAGGAACTAGAAGAAGAACTAGAGACACAAGAGGTAGGCCAAGAGGGAGCAGAAATCGACGATCCCGAGCCAGACGATGACGATCCGGATTGGGAATGGGACGATGAAGAAGACGACTGCAACGGCAAGAAGCCGAAGATTGAGTGAGACTACCCGATTGAAACCATGAGCCTGTCGATAAGGATTCAATTGTCCTATAATAGTTTAGTTGAGTCGATTGGTATCTTTGTGACTACTATATGTAATATGTATATATTTTGTATTATATAAATTTAAACCTGCCTTTGTACGTGTTAACTCCATACACGTATACAGTCATCGTGAGACATTTACGTGCAGTGTACCGTTGGGTATACAATGTAATTAATTCAATATAGACTCCACCAAGAAGTATAGATACGTTACATTGCCATAAGTATGTTTACCGATCTAGAGCACAAAATATTTCTTCGAATTGAGGATGAGGTGTCAATGAGAGATTGGCAATATCATCTTAAATATACTGATTAATCAATAGAGTGTACTTATGAGGGACATTGCTTTTATATATATGATACCTACCTACGCACACAGTGTCTGTTCTAGTTTATGAGCAGTGTGACAATATGTGTCGCGTTGTATTACTAGAAGATAATAACTCGAGTTAGCTGGTCTATGAGTTTTCGATTAGACATTTACTAATAAGGTTAAGTAATGTTAAAGTATTACAGTTATATAAATTAATTAATTGTAATATATACATACCGTCTCGTAATGTTTAAAATTATGAATTCGTTTTTAAAAATACGTTCGTGTGGAGAGCCTGCCCCTACCCTGAGAGATTACCCTAATTCTGGCTTTTGGAGCCGATTTAACATTACCCACTATCTGGGTATATTGATAGCGGTTATGGTGTGAAAACACCAGCTAGGCTGTCGGTCAACATCTGTATAGGACGTGACAGAAGGACATTCGTTGGAGAAATAAAGTGCATTATGTAAAATGACGAAAACATTAATGAAATCCGCGTAATGTCAAAGGTTATGTTAAAAAACAATTTAAATAGAGTACAATTACACTGTTTTCCGAGTATGCGTTTAATGTACAAATGGTGCAAATTTAGTTTTATGCCATTTGATCTTTGTGTTCCTATCAAGATATTGTGGACTACATCTTATAGTGTTAACTGTTACCTATTTGAGATCAATGACATTACATATAGTTTAAGATAGAGTGGTTACTTCAATATGATGAAACCTAGATCGAGAGTCTCGCGAAATTTCGTATGATTATACTTATAGGCATATCGGATTTAATGTGTAGAGAAAAGCAAATTTGTTTAAAAAAAATAAATTCTCTTAATGAAAATTCTATATATTTATGGGCATTTACGAATGAAACGGCATTTTCTTTGTGTCTTTTCTTCGTGGTAATATTATTTCCACATGCATTATACAAGAAGGCATTCTGGAAACTGAGGCAGGAAAACAAAGAAACTACGTAACAGATCGACTGCGTAATACTGAGAGTAAGTATTTAAGGCTTAAACCTTATTTTGAGCTTTCCACGCCGATATGGCGTATAACATATCTACTTAAAAACTATATGTAATATCATTGTCTGCGACGAGATGGCATCGGCCATTACGAAAATTTAGTTTACTGAAACAACTTGCCTCACATTTTGCAAAGAGCAAATGTTATTAAAGTTAATGTACTGGTCTATCGGTTAGCGTTCTCCTCGAATTAGAGTAACTACAATTAATAATGAAAACATTTCTGAACGACGTGACTGTCATACAGCATTTAATAAGTGTGTTGTAATTTGATGTATGTGTTTGTTACCTTTGAGCATTATGAAGAGAAAGAAGAAAATATAATTGATATTTAAGTATCGGGACCATAAAGTCTGGATATAATTATATATATTATCAGGATGTATGAGATTATACCTACTTCATAAGTTATCATATTACTAAATATATCTTGAAAGTCAATTACAAAATATAATTAAAAAATAAGAATAAATATATTTATTTTTTAATTGTTTATTCGACATATTATAATTAGGTTTTATTTTAAACATAACCTTTATTATTTTACGTGTATCGAAGAAAAAATGAAATTTCGCGGGTGGAAAAGTACTTTGTATAATAAAATTTATAAGCGTTGATGTTAAAATTTAGATAAAATTAAATGTACCACATGTATGTAATATCGGTGTATATTGAAATGGAACCAAAGATTGTTCATGTCACTCTATGAGTACTGTAGCAGATTAAATATCATTTGTACAGCCGTATGTTAGGTAGTCATAGTGTTGTATGTCGAGTTCACAAGGATAAGTCATTCGCACTGGCCACGTGCATGCACATTCTGTTTACTCATTTTATATACCAAAGAAAATGTAGTTGTATGTTTTTGAGTACCCTTGTTTCAAGTACCTATCGTAGCTAATAAAGTGTGATCGTGAAAAGCTAAATATCTGAAATTCACGCTGACTAGATTTTTTAGGTTTTCGCCTCTAGTCATATATACATACTGTTTCATAGACATTATCGAGTACATTTTCTTTCAATTTGGAACCAAGTTTATTAGATTCGTCATTTATATTTTTGTTCATACAGCATATTACAGTTACAATCAAACTTTATGGCGGTTCCGAACGTAGGCACATGTAACGTCGCAGTAACCACGTTTAAGTGTAGCGGGACGCAATGGAGTGAGGGATAAATGATTGTGCCTGCGCAAGCACGCCTAAAGCGTTGTATTCCGATCCGCCATAAAATTTGACGCGATCTATACCGACCTTCCATATTTAGCGTGAAATCCCGAACATGCTCAAGTATGTAGAGCCAGAGAACAATAAAAACAAATGAAATTAAACGAATTATTGAAATATTACGGGAAAAAAATTGGTAATATTTTTGTTTTAAAAATTCTTCAGATGAGAAAACGATTCAAAATGTAGAAAAAAATCATGTTTACGAATTTCCTTGCAATACACTATCAGTCGTCAAAAAAGAACATATTGACAACGGTTATATGATATTGTTTTTTTTTTTTTTTTTTTTTTTTTTTTTTTTTTTTAATTTTCATTACAGTTTATGGTTTTTCTATCTTATATAATATCTACCTAACGTATCTGTGCTTCATTGCGCGTACGCTTATTTATTATATCAAGTAAAAAAGCGTGTCAACTTTATTCGTTTAATTCAAGAGCACGCTTGCCGCCGCGCTGATTCGGGCAACGTTATCATTGGGATCGAAAACTGAAAACTCGAAGTAGATGTCGCTGCTGTTGAGTAACCGTAAATTTTGCCATTTTACTTGTCACTCGCTTGCTAGTCTTTAATAAATTGATAATTAATTTCTAAAGGTAATAACAAAAATACAAGACTTAAAACACTAGTGTACGAGTCCTTGTGAAATATACGAGTTCCTATATTTTTACATCCGTTAGTACATTTAAAAAACTATTAAAAAAGAAGTTTTGCTTCGTAACAACTTAGGTAATTGACAGCTAGATATCGAACTCTGAAATTACTCAATGGTAGTGATGTCCGAAGGTAGCAAATTGTTAGATAGTATTTTATTACGAGTAATATGATTTCAAAAATTTATGTTTTATAGGGTTTTTATAAAATACCTGGTTATGCGTTGCAAGAAAATTACGAATTTAAAAAACATTTTGTAGTTAAAAAATGAAGGTGTACGTCATTACCTTTATTTTATCACGCATATGGTAATACGTCACCAAGCAATGGATTGCTAAGGGAACAAATTAACATGTACAAGATATATATGTACATGTAATAAAACAAACCCATAACCTTTACGCTAGATTGGATCTGTGAAATAGTCTGCTAATAAAGTGGTGAAAATCGAGCAAAATTCTTTGTATAATTGAATATGAGTAGCGAATTGTATCATTTACATTTTATTTTGCAGTGTATTTGATGTTAACAAAAATTGTGCAGTAGACGTTCACAAAGAATTGCACCATGCTTTTAATTTGTCCAGCATATCATAACCATTATGTGATGACAAATGACGTGTAGCTGTCGGACTTTTTGTCTATCTTGTATTAATACTTTTGAATTTATCAAACTCAATAATAAATGCGGCTGGATATGTGCAAAATTGTAATTAATAACTCCAAGAAAGTCGGCCGTCAGGGGGAATTGTTATCACGCCGACTGCTATAAGCTGGCGATGATTAACGCAAAGGGGTTCATCATCATCATCTTCAGCCCATTTTTTACCCCACTGCAGGGGCTTAGGCCTCCCCCAGGGTGAGGAGGGGGGGCTTGGAGCTTAAGTCCACCACGCTGCTCCACTGCGGGTTGGGAACTGTAACGAGCGCCATCTATTGACAGCGTCCGGGACCGACTGCTTAACGTGCCCTCCGAAGCACGGTGTCAGTGATATTGTGTACTTAAGTCAGAAAAACTCATTGGTACACGCCCGGATTCGAACCATGGCCCGATGGGGCCAAATTTGAGACAGGCTCGTTGCGCTCTGGGCTATCACGACACGGCAAAGGGGTTATTATCAGTGTATCTGAGTGTTTTAAATTAACACATTCAGCTACTTCCCTTGCCTCTGTTACGACGCAGAAGCAGCCAACTTAGAGTAGTCGGGCTATAGTAAAAAAAACCTTGTATGCTCAGGTGAATGAGCGGTTCATTTATCAATGGCGCTCAAATGTTTACATCTGTGCAACTGAGCATGATCCTCATGAACGAACCTGACCATGCTCAATGGGTACCTGCAGCCTGTCGCACGCTAGTGCGTGGTCGGTACACTGGCGTCGACATCTTTTTAACCAGTAGAAAATCTAACACAGTGAGTACACAATAAAATGAATGCAATTAATGACATATCTGTGTGAAATAATGCATTTAACATATGTACTTACTCGTCACCTAATAGCCCAAATCAGTTGACGTTCCATTTAAATGTTTAAGTGGTAGATTTAAAAATCTAGATTAAATTACAAATCGAGTATATGATACAGAATTTTTTCTCATTGGTTGTGTTCAACGACAAATATTAGTGTTTATTTACGTGGGGAAATTGTAAATTTTTCTTTGTTTAAAGTTATTTTTGCAAACGTGTTCAATTGTACTAGTGTTGCACTATAAAATAATTTTTGTGGCACGATAAGTTTGTTTTAAAACTTGTATATATTTGAAATCACGTAACTAAGTATGCAGGATAACTGTTAAAATGTCAATAATTAAGTCTATCATAATGATAATGTTGAACACCATTCAACTGTTAAAAGCGTAACTGTTCGTATGTTTATTTACACCCGTTACACATTGGCGATTTTGCAGCTCGGAATTTTGAATAAAATTTTTAGAGCGATACACATAAGTGATTTCGACAAAAACAACGACATTGTTAAATACAGAAGCGGCCCCAGATTTATTGCTAAAAGCCTGTTTGCGGTGCTGCTATGGTTTGACAGAAACCGCTGTACAGCGGCTTTGGTATGTGTATGGCATTGAGGGAGGCAGCTCCTGAGCTTTGACGGTGGACTTAAATACCATGTAAACAGTAGGTGTTAATACGTGCAGCTCTTGACGTTTCCCATACATTCTATTGGCAGCAAAGTTAGCAGCGCCCTCTCTGGGTGTGAGGTGTTGCGATTATACTTTGCAAAGCGTAATTTATTCATACACAGTTTGGTTTCCTTTGTATACACATTTAATAGGATCAATTTTGTTGTTTTTATTTTGGGGTTATAAAGTACAAGGATGATTGCTATAGGTAGGAAAAAAGATAAAGTAGTATTGTGCATAACTATCTTTATTTTTAACACTACAACATTTTTTCTTGTAGGTAGCTACACTTACTAACCTCTGAGTTTTTCGGTATCTAAAAACATTTTTTTTTAATTTGCTCTTCATAATTATTGCATCTCTACACACCACATACAGAACCACGAACGTACTTATTGTTAATCGACATTTTTTGTCTAAAACTATTAAATAAAACCAGTTATACGATATGTGTTAGATGCGATGATCTGCTCATAATCAAACGGAAAACAAATTTCAACAACTCAACTTTTCGGCTGAGCTGTTCGTATTAACGCGTAGTGTTAATATTATAGTAATTGGTGGATCGACAAAGCGGAGCTGCCTCCCTCTTTGTCATGCATATACCTGAGATGCGGTCAAGCGGTTTCGGTCAAATTATAACATCGAATGCGTTGTCTGGTTGCCGACTGGTTGACTCGGCGGCGCTGTTCAAAGGTGTCGGTGAAAAACGCTATAGTGTAACGGGTCTTGAATTCACGAGTGTTACTAATTAAAATTATTCTTTATTAAACAATTGCTTTTTAATAACAGTATGCCAGTGAAATATATGTCATTTTGTATAACACACATTTTTTTATTGAATTATTAACAAAATGATCTTTAACTAGCAACACTAGTGACATAACGTTGTCAGTACCGCATCGTATAATAAAAAAAAAAAAAAACAGTTGTCTGATCTCTCATTAGTATTATGTTATGATCATCACCTACTCGAGGTTGAATTAATTTTTCACGCGTGACTTTCAATCTGACCCAATTGGGTTAATGTGTAGAGCTTGGGCTAATTGTTATAACAGAAAGTGCGCTTTACACTCTTGTTATTGAATGCATAATAATGTACAGCATTGATTGTTTCCAGTACCATCATTCCTGATTAAGGCAATACTAATAATTATCTAGACTAGGTTGTTTTGTCATACAAGTCGAGTTGGACAACTGTTTTCGCACACTGTGGTTAAACTGTGAATGTATAACGAAAGGGTCCTGCCCGTTGTCGAGCTTATCCGAAAAACTTTTGTATCGCCGTTATTTATAGTTAGATCACTGTTTGTATGTCAGATGTTTAAAAACAACGAAGCTGCGGGCTGCAACCGTCGTCAAATACCCTACTTAGTTATTGTAAGGGCGATTTCATCAAACGGTTATTTTCGGGTTTTGGGATGTTTTTTTTTATTTCTTACCTTTAACTCGAAAGAAAGTAAAAGTTTTAACTGACATTTTGTTAGCTTTATAGACAAGGAAGAGAATTAATCACTTTCCTTGGTTTTCGAAATAAATTTATTTGAAAATTATATTTTGTCGAGTATTTAAATGTGATCTAGTCAACACGTAATGGGTTGCAGCCAGCGAACTGTAAGAAAGTTGTGGAGAGCGGTATATGTTTTCTATGTGGTAGACTGAATACGTCTCAGAATAAAGCTAGTCATGTGTTTAATTAGTGTTTCATTCATGTACCTACAACTATGCCTTATATTATTTCCACACTTTGTACAGCCTGTTGTTCCCGCTGCTGTACCACTTTTAAGGATTGGATCCCAGTTCTGCTTGTTAAATTACGTTTCCAAGTTTTTTATAGTAAAAAATTAATATCTGGAAAATTCCACACGGCGCCATCTAGCCCCAAAGTAAGCAATTATTATGCTTGTATTTTGGCGTCTAGACAAATGGTATAAATACTTTAAAAAAAATCTTTTTTAAAAATAATATATACATATATATATACTTTTTACAACCAGACACGGAACAAATAGACATGTTCATGAACACAAATATTTGTCCCGGGCAGGAATCCAACCCGCAACCCTTGGCTCCGCAGTTAGGATATCTAACTACTCGGCAAACTGTCTGTCAAATTATATATGTTACTAGTTTTCCGCCCCCCGCTTCGCTCGCGTGGACTACACAGTTGTATCGGGACAGTTAAATGAACGACGATGATGTAAAATGAGCGACGCGCCAGAACATTGTAACACTTTCTAGAACATTCTGAAACTTAACTACCTAAGAAATCTATACCTAATTTCACAAAAATCCATTAAACAATTTTAGTATGAAGAATACTATCCCACAAGTCGGTTCCAAAGTTAGTCAGCCATTTTGGAAATTAACCAGAACAGACACTACGATTTTTTATATGTATAGGAAAATATTTGCTTTCCACTCCTGACAATGCCTTCTTCATGTTTGCAAAATTTCAGTAAAATCGGATCAGCTGTTTCGACGATTAGCCCTAACAAACAGACAGACAAAAACTAACTTATGTCACACCTGATAACCTCCTTTTGATGTCTGCGAAGAGTCATAGAAATGGTTTAGTCGTTTTGGAGATTAGCCGGAACAAAAAGATAGACGACCACACGGACAAAAAGTTACCTATATCACTCCTGACAACCTATTTTTAATGTCTGCATAGTTTCATTAAAATCTTTAAAAGTTTATCTCGAACATACATATAGACAGACAGGCAGACAAACAAAAAGTAGCGTATGTCACTCCACACACCTGTCTTTTCACATCTGCGAAGTTTCATTGAAGTTGGTTTAAATGTTTTAGAGATAAGCTCGAGTAGACAGAGAGACGGCCAGACAAACAAAAAGTATTTTATGTCACTCCTAACAATCTTTTAATCACATCTTTGAAAGTTTCATTGAAATCAGTTCATCCCTTTCGGACATCAGTTTGAACAAACAGGCGAACGGACAGACAGACAAACAAAAAGTATTGTATGTCACTCCTGACAATCTTTTAATCACATGTTTGAAAGTTTCATTGAAACCGGTTCAGCCGTTTCGGAGATTAGCTCGAATAAACGGACAGACAGATAAAAAAATATCGAATGGCACTCTTGATAATCTTTTTATCATATCTGTAAAGTTTCATTGAAATCGGTTCAGCCGTTTCGGAGATTAGCCGGAACAGACAAAAAACAGCCTATGTCACCCTCGATAATGCTCTCTACACGTATGCCAAGTTTCATTGAAATCGGTTCAGCCGTTTCGGAGATCAGCTCGAATAGATAGACAGACAAAAAATAGACTATGTCACCCCCGATAATGCCCTCTGCACGTCTGCAAAGTTTCATTGAAATTGGTTCAGCCGTTTCGGAGATAAGTCGGAACAGACAGACAGACACTACAATTCTATTAATACCTATAGATGAATTATAGGTAGGTACACGTTATGAACATTTTCATATTATGTTATTTACGTTTTTGTGTGAACTGGATGACATTGGGGCAATTAGGAATATTCTTTTTGGATAAATTTCAATTCCACTAGGAGACTATAACGCGTAATTTTAAGGGCGTTACTGTAATATCAAGCAACCAAGTTCATAATTAGACGCACCTGAAGTAGAGTAGGTACACAATTATTTTGAACTACGACTCGAACGTGAGCCAAAATGTCGGGTGTGAAGGCGGTTGCGCGGGGGTTCGCGTGCGGTCGTCAACTGTTTCGCCTACATTCGGCAACATAAATGTCAAAAACTAGTTTTTAGGTGGTTGGACGGGCAGACCTAGGCAGAGCCATGTCTCGATTTCTTTTATAAAATCCGGATTCACATTATCAGTGCTGCTAAAGATTACACCGTTCACCGCTAGTACACCGTTCCCGCCATAATCGGATGTGAACAACGGAAGGCAAAGCTTAAGCACAGTATGGGCATAAAATCCAAATTGTATTCCAATCTGAACACGAGCGTATCTATGGGAGTTTATGGCGGAACATTGCGACGCTATATACCTACGATTATGAAGGGTGCAAGAGGGATAAACATGTGCTATTCAAAATTTGTAACTAGATGGTCCCAGGTATAATATTAAATTAGTAGCTAGGAGAGGGATCACGGATAGAGTAGGCAAGGTACTCAGTCTTGTTAGTATTAAATGTAGGTAAAATACATTATCCTAAAGCCATGTTTTAACTGCACCAAAACTTTTTTGTGCAGCATTATACAGTCTTATTCTATACTTTAGTGGGGATATGATGGCAGTATCATCCGCATAAGTAATTATTTTGCCTTGAAATGAGTTTAGATATAGATCATAAAATTTTGTTTATGTAAATGAAAAAAAGAGTCGGGGCCCCAAAACACTGTTTTGAGTACCACTGTGCTCACGGTGGTACTTAAAAGGTCGGAAGGTCAGTCATTGAAAGGTCGGAACTTACATAAACGACCCAAACATATTGATATCTATTAGAGAGATAGAAATTTTAGCTGTGTCCCTCTGATACCGGTGTTTTTCCAGTTTATGTATGAGAATGGTGACAGAGATATCAAAAACCTTGGCTAAACCTAATAAAACAGCTATACATTAGTTTTCTTGATCTAAATTGTTATAAAATCTGTAATATTGCTAGTAACATCATTTATCCCGGCGAAAACTATATATTGAAATTTTCGATACAGTTTTGATCTCGACTCTCGCAGATTGGATGTATTTGTGACCTTTTTAGGTCTTTGGGAAAGACACCCTCTGTTGAACACATTAAAGGTACAAGTTAAATGTGGTAACAGAATATTTTTATGACCTTATTTGTTTTTTATACAGTCCCAACCAATAAAATAGCCATTTTCAAATAATATGATACATTCCACTTCTTCATCTGTCAGTGTACAAATGAATTAAAATTTCTGTTATTCTCTGTTTTTGTTCTCTGAAACCTTGAAAAAGAATTTAGACCATTTTACCTACATTTACAAAATACTATATAACGGGTTATTGGGTAGTCTAAAAATGTAATTGTTTGGCCTAAGTAATCTTTCATCGTATTTGTAATATTTTTAATGGTATCCCACAACTTCTTGCTTACTTAGCTTTTACCAGCCTTTTGTATAAGATGTATTTCGTAACTGTTTTACTATCTTTTTTAAATTAAACAGCAAAAACTTCTATATTGTAGACAGGTTGTTCTTAATGTGAAATTATTTGGATAAAGTTTCTTTTAAAAACTGGTTTTATTTTCAGACTTAGGCGATCAATATAATTTTTAAAGCCTTTTCTTTTTATATTGGTGACAATTAGAAGCGTTAAAGAATCTTTCAACAATTATTTCACCATTGTTCTTTTTTTTAAATTGTCAGTTATAATTTAAAGGGCTTAAGTCCAAATTTTGCTTGTAAGATATAGCGATAGGGTAAAATAAAAATAAAACACGTTTTCTCAAAATAAATATTATTTCAACATTCCATTTACAAAGCCACTCGCACTGGGGGGCTTGACCCGAATTAAAATAATATTCACAGAGACTATAAATTGCACCGTCGCAAATTGCCAATCGCGACATTATATGTAGGTAAGTATATACTACCATGTACCGCGTACTGACTGCATGACAACAAAAAAATCTTACTCCAAAACTCGAAACTCACAAAAAAAAAGATTTGCTATAAGGGGCAGCGTGTCAATTATTATTCAAATCGGAAGTCCCAAAACATTACATTAAAGATTTAAAACATTAAATTGTGGTACTTTGTAGCAATGTATTTGGATTGGATTTATATGTTCGACCCGTCGATCCAAGTTATGAATTAGTGTCCCACACTGGTTGTTTATTTATGAACAAAGTGGCAATCAATATTGACAAGGCTTTGGATTTCCAACATAAAAAACACTAAACAAATCGCTGGCCCCATAGATTACAAAAATAAAACTATATCTCGTTAGTTGTTATCATTAAAACTGTTTAAATATACAATAAATATAAGTGTGTACTAATTAACAGTATAAAAAGCCAACAATAAAAATATTACAAATTAAAAACATAATTGACTAAATTTAATTAAAGCGAAAACAACCAATTTTTTATTGTTGTTATGTTACCAGAAATACAACTATCAAGCGATGGAGTAAGACCAAAATATTTTATAATATTAATTTCAACATGTTTGGGGTCATATATTTTTCAATAAACTAGACCGAGCCTGTAATATGGATACCAGACAACTGATATAAATATAATAATATAGTAATATCCTACACAGCGCCATCTAATCCAAAGTAAGCAAGTATCATGCTTGTGTTATGGGGTGCTAGACAACTGATATACCTACTTAATATTTTTTATAATATATACATTACATACTTTTACATCCAGACACAGAACGAAATTGACATGTTTACGCACACAAATAATTGTCCCGGGCGGGCATCAAACCCGCAACCCTTAGCTCCGCAGTTAGGGTCTCTAACCACTTGGCCAATCGGTCAGTCGCAATTTTCAAAGAGTGAAACACTTTATGCATTTTAAATTAAATAATTATTTTTCTTCAATGAGTACATTTTTATACAATAAGAATTTAAAACATGTTTTTGTGTATAAGTATGACCCCAAGCATGTTATAGTTTTTGTCACCTCATAGACCTTCAGTTTTAACTCGTGAACGTTTAAAAGTTAATATCTAGCGATTCTTCTAAGTGCCTACTTGTAGATATATTACGTAAGAACGCTAAAACTAAAGTGAGTTCTTACTGATATAAACTGACGGTCTACGAGTTCTATATAAGGAATCACACTAAATAAATTTATTAACTACCATTATGTATTGCAATGTACAGTTTTTAAAATATACAGGAGCAGATTCACTCATAAATGTTGCGTTCCACATCGTTTAAAACAATAGCTCCATTTTCTAAAAAGGATGTCTGTAATATTCTCCCTCACAAGAATTTCACTATCTCAAAAAACTAAGAAGATTGATTAAACTACTTAAAAAAATCACAAAACAAATCATATTATAAAATATATGTAGTTGAATTATACTTTCAAATGTGAAGAAGAGTGGAGTAATGCCCCTAAAAAAATATTTAATTTATTAAATGGTATAATTTTTCACTGATGAAATATATAAAATCAGAAATAAATATTTTTTGTGCATTCGAAATATTTCAATAAATTTAAGGTAAACACGTTCGCGATATATTTTCCTGATTTTATATCTGAGTAATCGCATGAAAAATTTTAAAAGTAAATTTTACTGCCATAGAATATTGTAACTTTCATCAAGTATTCCAAAACGTAAACAAGTTGAAACATCTTTTCTGTTTGCCTTTGTAGTGTACAAGCTAATACTTAATTTGAAAATAGTAAAGTGCAAACAATTGTTTAAGATTGTCCATGAAATTTTTAAAATTAGTTTTAGTGTTCATCTATACTATGATGAATATAATCTCAGCTAAGAGCTTAACAAAAAGTTCAGAAAAAGTTCTGGGCGAAATCGGTTAATCGAGGGTCAATTTGGGGCAATTCGGAACATCAATTTGGTATATGCAGAGGCAATGTTCGAATTTATGGTTCCCGGGAAGGTCAGATGGCCAAAGTGGCGGAGCGTTTATCTCGGTTCTTATTGCGGGCCACGGTGCGAGCTTTACACGCTGCTGCATTTTGTAGATGCTGAAAACAACAATTTTTATGAAAATGAAATATTCCAAGTGTTTCACGGAAATTTGGCTGACGGAAATTTTCCTTAGGATCAAAAGTAAAACGTAGGCAATAATCATCCCAAAATACTAAGATTCCTGAATCAAAACCAGAGCTGTATATCAACTTTATTGTAATAAATAATCTACTAATATTATAATACAAAAAATTATATACATAATGCGACAACTGGTACCATACTTTTGAGTAGGTATTTTATAATTTTGGGTAGGTATAGGTAGGGAGTAGGAAGCGGCATGAAGCTTCCCGTAAAACTTGTTAAGCAATGTCAGAACATGTAATTTACCTGACTGAAAGATAGTGGGCATCGAGCTTCAAATTAATTCAATAGAAGAGTAATGCTGGTTGTTTAGGTCATGAACCAAATTATCACGTTTGGAGCCATAAGATGAGGAAGGGAGACCGTCGGGATGCGAGTGTATCCCACGCGATTGGTTACTTTGATGTTGTGTCGTGTCTAGGTCTTTATGTATTACCCGCCACAACTAGTTACATACTATGTAATGAAAGGCGGACAGCGATATTTTTTTTTAATGAGTTGATTAAATTTGTCGGTTTTGACTCGTTGAGTTTAGCAAGCGTGCCCCTTCTAGTTTGCTATATTTAAAGTTAGTTGGTAGTGGTTTATGGCCCACTATCAAATCTCTGATTTGATAGTGGGCCATAAATTGATGTTGTGTGTACACACAGAACCTTGAAAGAAGCGTGTTCTAACTTGAGACTTCACGAATATATTTCGCTAAAGAAATTATTATAAACGAGTTCTGTCGATTTTCGAAAACCTATTTCTAATAAGGAGAAAGGGGGTGTTTTTTTCAATTCAACAAACAGCCAAAACCGTCAATAGGTCGTTTCAAATATCGTATTATTTATTAACAATTAAAACACGAAGATACTTACTCGCTGTAACTTGTTGAGCTTGCTGACCGGAGTGTGTAGCGGCGGGTCACCGAGGGTGAGTGCGGCTCTTAATTCCATCGACACCGGCGCTAATGTCTGCAACCCTGCTCCGAGGGCCGTGGCCAAAGACCCGTAAGCTGCTCTTGATGACCACGTATCACAAGTCAGAGATTCGACACCCACGCGCACTGTGAGAACAGGAACCTCGCCTTCCTGAGAATAATGGGACGATGCCATGATAAAATGACGAGGGTACCTTAGTCCATGGTCTCCGTTTACCCTTTATGGGACACAGGCGTGAACGTACATATGTCGTCAGGGTTTATATATGCTACATAGATATACTCTTAAAAAAAAACATAATTTTTATATGTCATCTCCAACGTGCGTCTAATCGATCAGTGGCACTATAAACTAGGCCAACGATTACTCTGATCTATTTTTTATATTAGATGACTTAAGAATGGCCTGAATGTTTAAATTTTCATACAAATATAATAGTGAATTGATTTAAAATTGACTAAACCGATTTAAATATTTCCGACAAGCCTCTTTTTTAGAAAAAAAATGTGAAAAATATAATTGTCTATTGAATTACATCAATACATACAATACATCGTCTATTATAAACAAACAACTAAAGTTGAACCATCCTTGGAGGGAGCGTGAGTAGGGGAAATTATTGTATGCTCATCATTTTATTGCACCTATTCTTAGTGTTCTAATTTCTCTTATGTTAAAGGTTATTGCTTTTTATGTCTTGTTATTTGTTATGTTTATACCTGCTTAATTATTTTTTTTGTGTAATGTACTGCTTTACTGAGCGTTCGTGCGTGCGTCAGGCTATTGCTGAAAAACAGCGCCCACACCATTTGTGTGTCGGCAAATGCTGAGCTCCAGCCTTTTTGTACATAAACTGCATTGTTGTATCAATTACCTTTTGTTTTATATGTTTATTTTTTTTATATATTTAAGGATGCACATGTATTTTTGTAGTAAATAAATGTCTTATTATTATTATTGAGAATAACAAATATTTGCGATATACGTTTTCTTATTGAAATTAAAACTTTATACGATTAATCGGCGAAAACGGACATAAAATGGCGTTATGATTGTGGATAAGGTTTTATCATTTTTGGGAAGGGTATATTATTGGAACCCGGGCACATATCAGTACAGCCACACACACAGATTTCCTATATCTTTGGCTCCTCTCAAAAGCACAACTCAATTATCTTTTGATCGACACTAGAATTTGCATTAATGCGGTGCCTAGTTCGTAAATAAAATAAGCTCGGTGAAGAAACCACTCACCTCAAAATACTTGAGTATATCTCTGAAAGTGGCCCTCTGTACTTTCCGATCTCGCTTAGCCCTGTACTTGTGCGAGTCGCGAGCCAGCTCCTCGAGCAAGGGTAATGCGCGTTCTAATTGCGCACGTTCATCTGATTCTAAGGCCTCGTCAGCACCTTCGGTTAACGTTTCATGGGTGATCGCCAGAGCGCCGCCTGCTGCCATACGGACCTGACAAGTCACAAAATACGAGTGTAACTACTGCTTCATCTATAACTACGCGGAACACATTGTTTTAATGAATCAGTATGAGTTCCAGATAACGAACAGTCTTCTTCACCTGCAGACTACTTCTGTGATGCAGTAGACAAGCATTCTGCGTGCAATGTGAAGGTTTTGGGTTCGATTCCCGTCTATACGTACATGTTGGTAATGTAATTTTATATGTGCATCTGGGGCCGGATGCCAGGGTACACCCAAAGTGTTTGTTGCACTGGTAAGTACTCTTAACCAAGAAATTCTAGATTGAAGCCAGTGTAATATATTTAATTGGCATGGTATTGTTATTATTACCTCTACGCTACACGCCTCCAATAAGTCAACCAGCCGACGTAGTCCGGGAGGCCGATTCCGGAGTGTAGATCGAGCGTGTGCAGATCCCAATAGTGGCAATAGCAATGCCCACCCATCGAGAGCTGCAGCGTGCCATGCTCCTTCTTCGACCGCCGCGCCCGACACTTTTACTGTACCGTCACCCTGACGACAACAAATCGGCTCAGTGCGTGACTTTAAAAGTTAAGACATTCACCGCGTATGACAGTAAGTTTGTTTTTTAGAAATGACACATCACATAACAAAAAAAAAATTTAACAGAAAGACATTACAATGAGTTATCCTACTTCCTCATTTTCACCTTTTTATTACATGTACCAACGAATGTCACTTAATTAAGGATAAACAAAATATTTAAACAGCGAATTTCGCACTTGGTCTAGCCTGTATCGCGGGATCCAAGAACAACGATGAAGCAACAAGCAATGAGTCCAAAGTGTAACCCGGCGTCTGTCTCTGACTGTATAATGTTGTAATTTTCTAAATTATTTAAATATAATAATAATGAGGAATTTAATATGGTTATTAAAAGCAAGGAGTTACTGAAGCAAAATTTATTCACCTTAAGATAGCTGCCACTGAAGATGGTTTCGTAGATGCGCATCACCTCCAAGATCTCCGTGATGTCTTCCTCCAAAACATAGCATAGCACCGCCAACGACTGGCAACACTGTTGACAACCATCAAAAAGATATAAATAACGTAAACCATCATAATATTGTAATATTTATACATGGAAAATGTCGTTGAGTAATACATTGTAATTGATTGATTAGGCATCATCGAAGTAAAAAAATACCTTATTAACTTTATGTCTCTTTGTACTTATCTCACGAACCACTTAACCGATTTCAAGCAAAACTTTCAAATACTTACATGAATCAATCAATCAAGGTTTAATATGTAAGCTAATAGTTTTCCGCCCGCGGCCGTACAGACTGCTATAGGGATATACCAGTTTAACATTGTGAAAGTGTTAATCATGATAATCATGCAGACAAATTGTTATGCAGTTTGTTGAGCTTATTGTGGTGCTTTTTTTTTCAGCACTAGTAATTTTCAGATTTGCTGGTAAGTTTTCTGGTAGCTTTCCGACGAATTTTAGTGTCGTAGGCCTTATAAATTTTTTTTTATTTATTATAATATTTCGAATTTAGAATCTGATATTATTTATATAATAATGTCACATGGAAAAAAATCTATCAGACAAGAGCTTTCATTTTACCTAAAAATTATCACATTTCTATATCTTTCATTTCATACAACAAAGAGGATAAAAACAGTAGGCACTCATAACGTTCTTAATTGCTAAATGAATAAAATTGAGATACCTCAGTGCGTGTATCGAGCGTGGCGCTGCGGTCGACGGCGGCAGTAGTAAGCGCAGGACGTACCTCGCGTACAAACTCTTCACACCCCTCCGATCCAATCTGAAAATACGGCAATGAATTCTCAATTCATATTTGCTGAGTGTAATACGCACTACAATTTGTATGTGGGCTCATTTAGATCTCTATAATCTTCAACAGGTGTCTTATCGGTCAGTGGCACGATAAGGTCAAACAACATCAACGACACAGTTACGTTCACTTTGATTATTGTGCGAGTTACTGCCACACCGGCGTTTGCGCGTCATATATACCTATTACCTAGTCATTATTTTGGTAAACAACTTGCTATTCAATAGATACTCTATCGTCTTTATCAATATGATACCACAATAACAAAAAACATGAATATTCTAAATGATGCCATAATAGATTACGTCCATGTCATCAACCCGTTTGAACCACTTGTTCCCATTACGATGGATATTTGAAGTCGCGGTAAAATCGTGAAAGCGAATGTCAGAATTGAAAAACTGACCGTGTTATTTTGCGGCATTGAATTTGTTTTGAACTTTATTTGCTCTGTCCTACTAGGAATATCTTCTTAGAACCCCTGCCCATTTTTCGATCGGTCGACCGCTGAATGCACTGCTAGAGAATACCTCTTTTGCGATTCGAAGCCATCCCGTCGAAGGGGATAACGTCATACGCTCTTGCAAGGTATGAAAGTACTCCAGCAGCCATGCGAAGCTAAAAGCTTTGAGTCATATGACGTATGAGCTCGAAACGAAACAAACGTGATGGCTTCATATCTCGTAAAACGATGTATAATGTACAGGCCCAGCACCCGTCCACAACTTGATAGCACTTTCGCCTACATTTTGGTGGCCAAGACCCTTCTGCTAACACAGGGCGAATAAAGTTTTGTTTTAATTTTGAGTGGGCAATTTTTTTTCCTGTGTATCTACTTTTTTTAATACTTCAATATTCATACACTCGAAAAATAGTTCACCTGTAGAGCCAACAAAGGTGCTAAAGCCGCTGCAGCGCGTTTTTCCGCATCTCTTCCCCTGCGCAGCGCTCTAGCTATGTGATCAGCCAATGTAGCGCGATGTGAAGCCAGTACGTGAGCTAATGATCTACGCTGCAACGCTGCACGCAGCGCCACAAGCGCCGAAGCGCGCGCCGCAGCGGCCCGTGCAGTCAAACCGTCTACTGCTTCTAGTACTTTTTCTTCCAACTTTTCCAGCACTTCATTTTCTATTTGTGTGGTAAAAATTTATTAGTGATATTAAATTTAGAATATAAAAAAATATTTTTCTATATGTATAGGTCTTAACCTATGAAGTTGCCATTCTTTATATTGGCCATTTCAAATAAAAAAAATTTAAACAAGAAATAAGCCCTAAAAAGGTGATGATTACTGTTTGGTCGTCTAGTGCAGGTGTGATTCATTACAGCTATTTACAAAATGGCATGACCATTACTGTGAAAAACTGAAGACCATGATGAGAAGCTCACACGTCTGCGAACAGCTTTGGTCGTCTCCGCTGCTCTTTCACGACAACGCGCGACCCCATACTGCACAACAAATGGTCTACAAGCTGCTACAGTTGGGTTTGGAAGTTCTCCTTCATCCAACATACTCACCAGACCTTGCACCTATCGACTATTACTTTTTTCAAAATTTGGACAACTTATTAACGGGAAAAAAATTCAATTCCCGAGAGACAGTACAAAATGCCTTCAAAGAGTTTGTTGCCTCCCGTCCAGTTGGCAAAGGTGCATCGATTGCATGGGTGATTACTTTGAATAACAGAAATAAAGATGTTTAAAAAAAATACTTTAACTTATTTCATACAAAACAGCAACTTCATAGGTTAAGACCTAATATTATGGAAAGAAGTATTTTTCAGGTACAAGTAGGTTAATTCTAAATGAATTATAAATCTACAAAAGAGGATATTACATTGAACAGACAAAGCTCTATGCTTCCGCTCTATATCCAAATCATCACTCAGATCATCAGTGACCCAATGGCCCAGATACTTAAACTTGCTGACTTTATTAAGAAGAGAACCACATAATAACACATGCCTCGCCTTTTTACTAATCAAGCATCTATCGAGTGCTGAATATTACCAACTGATAACCTATCCTAGATAATTTTAAAATTACAAGCATAATTACATTTCTAATCTATATATTACTACTTGCAATTATTTTCTAAATGACCAAGTTGTACAGCAATAAAAACAAAATTTACATAAATAAATGATTTGAACTGATTTAACAGTTTAATTATTCTGTTATTATTTCAACATTTATTGACACAAGTTATGGAGTGAGATTTTAATAACAATAGTCATATAGGACAATACACAGATGTAATGGTCTATGTTTGAATTATTAATTTTATTCCAATGATTTAATAGTGAGTGCTAGAGTGCTGGGTTGTTTTGGTATGAATGTTATATTTTAAATGCCTTAAACTAGCTGCAATATTCATAGCGAGCCAGCCATTACATCTTAATATATAGAACAAATTCCTTATGGAATAACAAACTATTTAATTGGGTGTGAACAATTATTCATTAATTGTTACTCAATTAATTGTAAATGATTACATTTGAAATTGCTTAACATTTGAAAAAGATGATGTAATTCTTTTTTATATACCATTTTATTATTTACATTTTATTTTTGCAGTGAATGTCATATTTTTATGTGTTTTTATAATACATATTCTACAAAGTTTATGTAGTTTATGTAGTTCATTTAAAATACACGATGCATGATAAAGTCTGGACAAGTAATATGGATACCTAATGGGTACAGAATAGTTCATGGAGAGAATTTTGTAAAACTCTGTAGACATAATTGTCATGCATCATGTCATGGTCATGCAAAAAGGGACATGGAGGGAAAAAAACAAATAGTTCGATGGCATCACATAGAGGGTTGTATATTATTAACATGCCAGCAAAAAAAGTTGTAGAAGATGTCATTCGTAATGTCATCCATGTCTGAACTGTTAATTAACTTTTTTTTTTATGGACAAAATAAGTTGGATTGAAAGTCACACTATATTATGGTGTAACAAGATCAAATAGACGTCAACTGTATTTTTACTTCATGAAGTTGAAATTTAACAAGTATTTAAGTATTTTTTAATTATTCGCATCAGTTTGTAAATATTTAACATACCTAGAGTTGTTAAGACTTGCAATTTTATTTTAAAATAACACTTATAACAAATAACAATTTTACAAACTGATATTGTTTTTACACACAACATTTTTAGCAAACTAGTTTTTTTATTAATATCTTCTTTGATCTCAATCAGTTGATCTAATTTTCTATTGATTTAACAAATTTTAAATGCATTTTTCTTTAAAATTACTTTCCTCTAAATGTTTAAATAAAAAAACATTTTTTTTTGTGTGCATATACATAAAAGATAATAGGCATAATTTACCAGCGTCGTCATGGTTGCTCTTCAAATCGGACTGTGAGGAGGTCTCAGAGAATTTGTCCTGGGTCAGATCTATGCCAGCGTCTTCATCAGATGATGATACCTGTTCGGTTCTTCTGTTCTCTGAAAGTGTAAAAAGATATTCAGAGTAAAATATATTTTACATAATAAAGCTACCAAAAAATACATAACACTACCAAGATATTTTTTACAAGCTTTTATTTAACTTTTTGGAGATTTTGCTGATACTGTGGAACACGGCACTAGATCTTGAGCAAATTTGCTGTCATGGAATCATAAATTAACCGCTGCTGCAAAAAGCCCGTCCCAATGTGAACATGATGAAAGGACAAATATCTATATAACATGTTGTTTGACAGGTTCATGCTAAATTACCGATTGTCCCACAAATATGATTATACATCATGTAGCTTATGAATAGCAGCGACAAAATGTTTCTTATCATCAGAAGTTGGGGTAACCCATGACCATGAAGTAAACTGCTTTGATGCATTAAGAAAGCCTGATGTTGATAAATCTGATACCTATTTCAGGTGAATTGCGTTAGTAGTCAAACATATAAATACGCTTGGAGTATTTTATGATTCCGTAAGTCATGTGACTTTATATTAGGTCTTAACCTATGAAATTGCCGTTCATCAGTACTGGCCATTTTAAACAAAAAAAATTTTGTTTGGCTGTGAATTCTAAATTCAAATTATTTTGTTTTAAAAACATGACATTCTTTTTACGAAGTCAGTCTTTTGTTCATTGATTAGCGTTGCGTTTTCATTACATTTGAACATTTTTCGATATAATGGGATCCTTTAAAAATTCGTATAATTATGGAATATGAGTTCCGTCGTGGCACTAATGCGGCACAAACGGCACGTAACATCAACAACGTTTATGGAGAGAAGTTAACAAACGAACGCACAACCCGTTATTGGTTGGAAATTATGACTTGAATAATGAACCTTGTGGTCGTTCGGACACTTAAGTCAACAATGATGAATTGAAGGCGATTGTGGAAGCTGATGATACTCAAACTACAGCTGAACTGGCAGCAGCTTTTGATGTTAGCATCAAAACAATATTGGACCATTTGCAACAAATTGGCAAAGTAAAAAAGTTTGATCGATGAGTACTACACGAACTTAACGATCGCCAGCGCAACGTACGCATCGAGAGCTGCCTCGCGTTGCTTAAAAGGCACAGAAATAAAGGAATTTTGAACCCGATTGTTACCTGTGATGAAACATGGATTCTGTGCGACAATCAAAAGCATTTAGCAGTTGGTTTAGGTTTAGCTGTTGATCAACAAGTTGGTTAGATCCTGGTTCAGCACCAAAGTAATGTGTTAAAGGAAAAATAACCCCTAAAAAGGTGATGGTCACTGTTTGGTGGTCTAGTGCTGGTGTGATTTATTACAGCTTAAAATGGCATGAGCATTACTGCAAATATGTTTCTTGAAGAACTGAAGAAAATGATGGAGGAGCTCGCACATCTTCGACCAGCTTTGGTCAATTGGTCCTCCTCGCTGCTCCTTCACGACAACGCGCGACCTCATACTGCACAACAAACAGTCTCCAAGTTGCTAGAGTTGGGGTTGGAAGTTCTCTCTCATCCACCGTACTCACTAGACCTTGCACCTACCGACTTACTTTTTTCAAAATTTGGACAACTTTTTAGCAGGAAAAACATTCAATTCCCGAGAGACAATTCAAAATGCCTTTGAAGAGTTTGTTGCCTCCCGTCCAGTTGATATTTACAAGAAGGGCATCAAGAAACTGCCACTGCATTGGCAAAGATGCATCGATTGCATGGGTGATTACTTAGAATAACAGAAATAAAGATGTTTGAAAAAAAAACTTTAACTTATTTCATACAAAACGGCAACTTCATAGGTTAAGACCTAATATAAAGTGAACCCACAAAATCTGACACCAGCCAATGGTTGGCCGTACCAACATAATCCTCATGTAGGGCACCCATAAAAGGTTAAGTGCCTTTGTTTGTAACCGCCAACATTGTATACATTGAAATACCATGCTCTGCACTGCATGTCGAATCTATATTATCCAGAGTTCCCGCTGTAAAATGGCTAACAATGCTTTAGCTCCTGCATGCGTATTTTTTGAATGATGGTGTCTTATCAATGGAGTCATAAAAGGATCCCGATTTAATAATTATAATGGCATAGTATAGCATAGTAAAGAAGTCTCGTCAATTATTAAGTGGCCCGCTGAATTGAATTAGACCACCAATGTACAAAAATAAATTTAACAGATAAGTGAATTTGTAATAGGCCTTTTATCTCCCACACTATATACGTCCATTATGCGCCACTACAGGGGCTTAGCCCTCCCCTCGGAATGAAGGCAATTACAGCTCAATTCGCCACGCTGCTCCAGCGCGGGTTGGTGAATTTCTTTTATCTTGCAATAAGTGAAATTCCGCATCAAAAAGTTCCGCATGTACTCTCTTTATTAAAAATAGTAGAGTACTACTTAGCTCTTCCACTGATGATTAAAGAAAGTCCGCTCTATGTCCACGACGCCTTATTCTAATGCACGAAGAACCACTCCAAAGTCAGCCATGTTCATGTATTCACTTGTTTCACTTACTTGTATACTTGTATTTACTTGAGCTATTATTTGTTGCTATAAAGTTCAGTCCCACTTCTATTTTTATATGGTGTAAACCAAGTATGAACAATTGTATTGGTTTGCTCAAACTTTGAACATGAAGAAAACTGGTTCACTTGAGTTATTCTTGCCTTTAATTTATGTCAAATCAAGCATCAAGTTCACTGATAGTGTTCAAATGATTTCAGAAACAACCCACCCTACAACGAAAACCGAGTAGGCCTTCAAGGTCCTGAACTACCTGAATGATTAAACATGGTGTCACTCTGAGAACCGCCAGCTGACTTCTGTTGTCGAGTGAAGTATCGAGCCAAATCAGCACCGCCGCCCCTCTCGTATTACACAGCGCTCGAATCGGTCGTTTAGCGACCTCATAGATTTTTCTAGATCTATGTCCATAAGTTTAGGGAATTCATGTATGAGGAATGGCGGGAACAACTGGCAATTATCATACCTATGTCCTACGAGATGAAATTTTCTAAACTAATTTAGAGCCACTTCTTCTTAACTTACACAGCTGACAAAAATTATTAGTGATAGTTCTTGTCTTCTGCTTTTCTTTATTATGTTTTGTAGTACTGTACTAAAAAAAATACTTTGCATGAACATAAACAGTGATGTTAAAAATTTGTGCATTTTTATTCAGAATCCAAAATAATATTGTAAAAGGTGAATTACTAATTTATTGCGGTTTATTTTTATATATCAGTTATTAAGCCCTACTTCAGGGGCTTAGGCCGAAGCTTAATCCACCACGCTGTTCCAGTGCGGGTTGGTGGATTTTAACGACTGTCATATGATGATGGCAACAACTTATTTTTGATACACATGAATAATAGATTTATTTTGGCCATGATCTTTAGTAACTAACAAACATAGTATGTGTTTCATGCATTACTCATTAGAACAATTTGAAATATAGCTTTTTATATCAATCAATATCCAAGATAAAACCTGTAGTTATATAAGATGATTACAAAATGGATTAATCATGAATATTCTATTCTTACGTAACAAACATAACTGATCCTAGATCTAAGTAGAAAAAAAATTTACCCATTATAATAAATAACAGAACTGGTTCGTATTAATATGTTCATTTGAAGGTCTCCATTTTTTACAGGTACCTACTTAAGTAAATGGTTAGCCAACAATTACATAATATGAGCAATTTTAATAATCACGTAATTTTCAATAATGATGAATAACAAGGTTACCAAGGTTAAGCCATTTTAAAAATCCTATAAGTAATAAAAAACAAGAGCAAGCAAGAACATTTCATAGAAATGAACCAGTAGGCACCAGATCATTGATAGGATGCCTATTATATTAAACAACCAATGACCTAAAAACCATACCATTTCAAGACAAACAGAATGTTTGACAATTAGGTATGTAAAGAAGAAAATTAGCCTTCACAAGTTTTGTTGAGTTCATCTTATAAGTCAATATTTTGCAATAGAACATTAACTGAAATACTGTTGTAATGAATAGGTACCTCCACAGTCCCTATACTTTGTGAAAAGATAGGATATTAATTAACAAATCAATAATATATGATAGAAACAGATGCAACATTGTGTATACAGGATGTTCAGTAGGTACCTGATTCTCTGTTAGACAAACATACGCAAAAAACTTAGTGAGTCACACTGTTTTCCCAGTACTGTTGCTTTGTCATGTTAGAATTATTGAGAAATTGTGGAAGTTTACAGTAAGTCAAAACTTGTTACACCACATAGAAATAAAACTATGTTATGTAGGTCTGGAACAGTGTTCGATCACAATATTTTTAACGTTGAATGTTCATTGATGGTGAAACAAAAGTTTTTAACAATAATCAGTAAAAATTTCAAATGACAAATTAGTATTCAAGGTCCAGACGTTAAAGTTTTTAAATGTAGGCCAGATCATTAAAGATTTACTGTGACTCGATAAATTCTTAAATGTTCACAAATATAAATTGAAAAGTATTTAGAGATTATTCATAGGTATTTTCCTCACCATATGGTAAATCTAAATGAGTATCTACCTACCTACCTACCTGTACATTACATAATTTCCGCATAGTGATGTAGTGCTCAAGGACGTGTAAACATTCTATAATAACAACAAAGAGCTCTATCAAGATTTATTTAGATTTATGGGTTATAATCTGAAATTGATAACTTCATTATAGCAGCTGTGGAAATTATGGTTTTCTAAACGTTCTAGTCATAACACAATGTTGTGAAATCGGTAGACTCATAGACTGTTGACTGTAAGAAACAGTGCTACAGTGACTATATAATTTACAGGGGGCTTTCCCAAGAAGTAATTTCATAAAAATTGTATACGTGTAAGGCATATAACAAAGACATTTAAAAAGGAATGCGTTGACAAGTTGACACGTCGCCCTCTACGTCAAGTCACAAACACGAGGTCAACGCGTGATCATATTGTCCAAATTCGATAAATAGAAAAGAAATAACTACGTACTTACCGGATTTAACTTTTCTTTTCCACTTAGGCATGGTGATTGAATCAAATATCGGAACTTTATTTCTAACGAAATGAATACGGTGTAAAATGAAAAATATTCACTAAATTATTTTTTACTAAGATTCCCACTTAATCAAGACGGAGAACAGTTCAATATATCAGTTCTTAAAGACAGATTGGGGCACTGAATGCAACATAAAACTAAAATTTCAGAAAAACTTTTTAACATGTTTAACCGCTTTACATACACACTCGACTCCACTCGACTCTTGTCTGCGCAATGCGCGCGTGTTAATCTAATTCGGCGAATCACGGAGAAGAATTCTGCATTAGAAAAGGATGGAGTTAAAAGCAATATTAGTAATGTTGCCAATCTGAAAGGGACGTTTTCCAGTAATTTAATTGAATTTAACCTTAGACAGCTTAGTAATCAAGATGGAAAACGCGTCTTATACTTCGAAACAATCGAAAATGTAAGCAAAACGTCAGATTTAGTAATTGGATAGACGATACATCGTCATTATTGTTTTAGACAAACATTTTGTTAAATTGCATTGAAATTTAATTTTAGAATCTTTGTTTCCTTTTCCAGTACGACATAACTAAAAGTGATACTGGAAAAGGAAACAAAGATTGTGCGTCACACAAGATTCTACTTCACTATGAATATTTCAAAACATCAAGTGGCGTATATTTAGTCTGCGGCCATATTTTTTGCTTACTTTTTCGTTGTAACACCCATGAATTTAATATTGGTTTATAATTACTATTACATACTATTTTGGTAACTGTGATAATTTCTTGAATATAATCATAAACCAGTGCAATCAAAGTTAATATTTACAGGTACCCTTTAAAATATCGATATAGCAACTATTAATAAAAGCATGTAACTTATTTATTAGGTACTTACAGTTCCAATTAAAATTTATGGCGGATGTGAACATAGGCACAAGTCATGTCGCAGTAACCAGTTTTAGGTGTAGCGGGACGCAGTGGAGTAAGGGATATATGACTGTCCACATGGACCCTTAAATATCGATTTAGAAAGCCATGCGTTCAGCAAATAAAAAATTAGAAATGGGGTTACTTTTTAATTTTGACCACAGATTCGTGATTGGAGTCCACGCAGCCTTTATAAGTCGAATTTGAAAGCAATCGGTCCACTTAAAAAAAGTTCAAAATGGGGGTGCCTTTTTTAAATTTTAATCACGGATTCTTCACTGGAGTGCACACTAAGCCTTTAGGTATCGATTTTGAAAGCAATCGGTCTAGTAAATAAAAAGTTCGAAATGGAGGTCACTTTTTCAATTTTGGCTACAGATTAGTGACCGGAGTCCACACGGACTTTTAGATATCGATTTTGAAAGCAATCGGTCCAGTAAATAAAAAGTTCGAAATGGGGGTCACTTTATCCAATTTTGATCACATTTGAATAAATTTTTGTCATTTAGGTAGTGCGGAATCTAGTATGAGCGCGCGCGCGGAGATCAATCAATGATCTAAGACAACAAAGAGTAGTTTTTTTTACTTCTGGTCAAATAATTTGCATCACATACAGGTATACATATTCTCCCATGTTACAAAATAATAATAATAATAATAAATACCTACTACCTTTAACACGTGACAACCCCTGCACAATCAAGATGACGGCGGCTTCTTCGCCAACATCAAAGGCGATGACTGACTGTATGGATTATTAGACTGCGCCTGAACCGGAAGATAATAATATATCATATTAATAACTTTTAACTGATTTTTTTATTTTCTTTGAATTTCACAATCACTTACTTTTTTACATCCAATTTATTATTTTATAAAATAAAATACACTTCACACAAGAGCTGTGGTTTTTATTATTAAATAAATAAATAAAATATTATTGCTTCATTTAACATAATTATTACAAGACCTCGTTTTGCTCTAGGAACCGTTTCAACGTCACAGGAGTTAGACTTGGAAACCCTTAGTTACCTTCCGTACTCTCCAGACAACTTTCTCCATTGAAAAAATAAAATAAAATATTGTTTCCGAGAAGCAATAGAAATCCGCTTTCAAAAATTATGTTGAGACCTGGTACCTAAATTTTTTCATGAATCAATTATTTCCATAACAGATGTAGAAATGCGTAGAAAATATGTGTAACTATTTTAATGAAATAAATAATATTTTTTTCTTAGGTTTGTAGTTTAAGTTTTTCCTACATCAAACGGTGATTTCATGCTTCAACCTTAAAATTATTTGAATCAATAGAAATTAATCAGTAACTATTTTCACTTTATTTAAATAACGTTAGCATTTAAACTCATAGAATTTTGATTATAACGTTTAGCTACTTTAATATTTAGACTATGATCTATTGTTAACAATAGAACGTGAATCAAAACTATGAGGCCCATACCCCAGAGGTCAGTGGACCGTAACCACGCTCCGGATACCAGCAAATGTTAACGTACAATACAAATGTGATTCTAAACCACGTTCCGGATATCGTCATCGACAGAACCAATACTCTGCTACCATGAAATGTCGACGACAGAACGGAGATAGCACAGTGGAAGCTTAATATTTAATTTCGAGTCTATTGCTGTCGAATCACACGAACATCCTTTAGGCTTAGCTTGTTTATGAATTTCACGCAGACTTCTCGCGTGCCCGCAGGCCAGCTCACGGCTCAGCCAGGATCCTGGTAAACCGGTCTCTCACCCAGATCACCAAGATCTCACCAACAACAGTACGCGAGAAATGTCCTTTCCCTTTACACGCCCGACACACAAAACTTTACTTTTGGCGTAGTCAATCTTGGTACCGAATCAAATCAATTAAGGCACACAATAATCTTGCAATAATATAAGCCGAGACAAAAACGGAGGCTTTTAGGTCAGAGATTAGATACCGCGCGCAACGCGTCCAACACGTTTCTTATCAGTTCAACGGCGAAAGGCGAAGTTGTCTGCCCAGCTCAACGGCTGGAAATGAAGTGTCTAGGATGAGGGTAGTATTACCATGGACGTGCGCAATATCAATGGCATCAATTTTTATATCAAACAATTATTGAGCTCATTGATTTAAGATTTTTGAGATATACTTTACTTACTTTACTGTAAACGCATTACTACTGAAATGATGGAATGGAGGAAGAGACAATTATGCAGCACATATTATTTTGTCTTGAACTAATTGTAAATAATTTCCAATGCTTCAGGTTATTCCGCCCTATACTGGCAAGTCTGGACATGACGTTGTATTTCTAGGGCTGCAATTTTAAACTATAGAATATTCTTCTGTCTTGTTTATAGTTTACAACGAGTTCGTAAAATCACAACCAAACAAATTCAAGAGTGTATCGAACACCTAGTAAAGAGCGTTCCGTAGGTTTTTGATTCTAAATAAACTCGCATTCGTCTTGTCTTCATAACGGAAATAAATCTTGTATGTAGGTATTAACCACTACATTATAATAATATATCACTTTAGACTGAAAAGACTATGGAAAATACGGTATTTATTATAATTTGACATAGGTGTTATGCACTGATGATAATTTCATGGATGTACATAATATCAAATAGTACCCTTTCATACTTCCAAACGACCGAAAGCCCGAGCAAAACCATATACCCATAAACTAGACGTCAATATATGTTTTTTAAACATTGTATAATATTACCACGTCAGACTTAATTTATATAATATTTGTTTAAAATTTACATGGACGTAATATTAGGTTCAGGACAGTGCACTCGGCTTTGCGAAACGAGGAGATGAAATAGTGAGGTCCTTTTATTTCGTTTCTTCTAAGGTGACGAATTATTTTTTCATAATAATTATTTTCGTTCTTATTTTTTTCTTTCCTCATCTTGACTTTTGTTGCTAGTGCTCTATAATAACAAGTTTACTAAAGATGACAAAAATCTAAATAGCGGACGTGTGTGAAGAAAAAGTTGGCAGGTAAAGCCTGAAAAAAATCTAAATTAAAATGAAATCTATTAAAATAACATTAATAAACAGTCAAAGAATAACAATTGTGTGTCGAATCACGTAGTGTCGTATCCTTACCAAGAACAAAAGCTAAATCACAATTCACAAAGTTGTAAAAAAGTGCATTAAGTCAAGTGCATAGTACCTACTCAAGTCCCTATTAAAAAAAAAATCATAAATCAAAAACTATGAGCAAACTTATGATTTTGGTTCATCATAAGTTTTTGTACATATTATCTACGCTATCTTCTATTATTATTAACTTTTTAAATTCTTAAAAACATAAGTTCAACAAAGTAAGTCAAACACCTGCATAAAACATATGATCCGTCGGTAGAAAATTATCACCTCTAAAATAAATTGTGAAGGAGTTAGAACTCTTAAAAATCAAAGTTTTAAAGATGGAAAGACCTTAATAACCTTAAAAAATTAGCGACAGGCTCTCCTTATATATTATACTGCATTGAATACAAATCTTCGATTCGACACAGAAATAAAGCTACCTAGATTGTGATTTATATTTCGATGGCTGACTGCCTCTATTTACAAAGTAATTATTGTCCTACATAAGTAAGTAGCCAAGCGCGATAAGTTACTAATTTTTCCACGCCCGGACCCCCAGAACCCATCACTAAGGAAATATCTCGTTAAAACATCCCAATGAGCTTAGTCGCGACGTGTCGTGATGGCCCAGAGCGCAACGAACCTGTCTCAAATTTATAAGCCCATAGGGTCATGGTTCGAATCCGGGCGTGTACCAATGAGTTTTTCTGTCTTAAGTACATTAACTATCACTGACTTCGTGCCTCGGAGAGCACGATAAGCAGTCGGTCCCGGACGCTGTCAATAGATGGCGGTCGTTACAGTTCCCAACCCGCAGTGAAGTAGCGTGGTGGATTTAAGCTCCAAACCCCCCTCCTTACCCTGGGGGATGCCTAAGCCCCTGTAGTGGGGTAAAATAGGTTGATGATGATGATGAGTTTAATCACGCTGCACAAAAGATTAGGAATTTCCTAAATATAAATGTTCGAAATATATTTCTCATCAATTTTGTCACCCTTTACCGCCTTAAACGAATGTAGGAACCCAAAACATAACTTTTTACAGGTGACCAAGTTCCTTTCCTTTCCAACAAAAACCAACAATCCCCCAATGATCCGGTAGATAAAAACAGATTAAAAATATTTTGTGTTCTATTATTTCTAGGGCCAAAATGTCTTGCACTTGAACGCTGGTGCGGGACCCAGAGATAAGAAATATTAGTTAAGTAGGGAACTATGAACTTCTTTCTTTTGATTGGCACCAGAAAATCCCAAAAATATGGTAGGATGGTGGAGATAGGGATGGATTTGAAATCCTGAGTCCCCTCCCCATGGAAATCACACACCGAAGTCGTTCGAATTCATGTATGACGTCAAATTTACTCACTACCAACCTGATGATGAGTGACACCAAGTGACACTAATTTTGGCGCTAAATGAAACGGCGCTACTGAGTGCTATTCTGAATTTCATTACGAAAATAGAAATAAAATTATATAAAACTAGCGACCGCCCGCAGCTTCGCTTGCGTAGACTACAAATTCCTGTTATAGGTACTATTAACGTTCGAGATGGTTTATACGTACTTTTTGCTGGAACCAATTTTGGTCACACCCATTCAAACTTTCAATCTTCATTCCCCTTCCACCCTTTAAAAAACCAATACAATTTTTCATCTCCCGTTTCCCACTCTTAAAATATGAAAATCTAAAAACCCTGAAACACGTCATTATTTAAGTCCCTCCATTCCCATCCTTAAGTTTGAAATTTCTAAAAAAGCTTTTTTTAACTTTATAGTGCTCACGTTATAAAATAAACTTATGTTCCAAATTTAAGCTTCCTAGACTTAGTACTTTCGGCTGTACGTTGCTAGATCAGTGAGGACAAACGACAGACAGATAGACAGACAGACAAACACAAAAAGTAGCTTATGACACTCTTGACAACCTTCTTTCACGTCTGCAAAGTTTCATTAAAATCTGTTCAGCCGTATTGGAAATTAGCTCGAATAGATAAAATTGAATTGAATAGACGTACAGACAAACAGACGGACAAAAAGTAGCTAATGTCAAATATCTTGACAACCTTCTTTCCCGTCTGCAAAGTTTCCTTAAAATCTGTTTAGCCGTTTTGGAGATTAGCTCAAATAGATAGATACACGTACAGACAGACAGACAGACAAAAAGCAACATTTGTTAGTTTTAATGACCTTCTTTTCATATTCATTGATGTTTCATTTAAATAGGTTTAGACATATGGACGTACAGACAGACATACAAAAAGTTCTGTATGTCACACATGGAAAGGGTGTAGTCAAAAGATTACATCCTGTTATATGTGTAAAGTTTCATCAAAATCGGTTAAGCCGTTTTGGCCGAAGCCGATTTGCTCGAATAGACAGACAGTTCGTTTTCATGTATTTAGCCTATAACTCTCCGCTAGAATCAGGCTATCAAAGGCAAAAAGAATTTTTCAAATCCGACTGGTAGTTTCAGAGATTAACAAATTCAAACAAACAAACAAACAAACGAATGAACGAACGAACGAACCAACCAACCAACCAACCAACCAACCAACAAACAATCAATCAATCAATCATTCAATCAATCAATCATCTAATCAATCAGCGCGCGCGACGGAAGCTCTCAAAAGGAATATTTTTTTCCGTTTTTGGAACATTTTTCATTGATGCTCCACTTCTATTGGTCGTAGCGTGATGTAGTATAGCCTATAGCCTTCCTCGATAAATGGACTATCCAACACAAAAATAATTTTTCAATTTGAACCAGTAGTTCCTGAGATTTGCGCGTTTAAACAAACAAACGAACGAACGAACAAACGAACGAACGAACCAACCAACCAACCAACAAACAAACAAACAAACAATATATCAATCAAACAATCAACCAATCCATCAATCAATCAATCAATCAATCAATCAATCAATAAATCCTTCAATCAAACAATCAATCGATCAATCAATCAATCTGTCTATCAAACAAACAAACAAACAAACAAACTCTATAGTTTTTAAATTTCAATAAAAACTGTTAAGATATTAATTTAAATTGTATGATGTAAAGGGCAATTATAATATGCATGAAATGCTTAAGACAACTGACGTATTTAATTTGATAAGGATTAATATCACGTTTAAAAAACATCTTCGCAAATAGTACATTATGTTGAACAAATTTGGTTGTCATAAAAAAGGTTATAGTAAGTTAACCTTAAAAGATACACATATGCTGTCGTGGACTTTTGGTTAGAACTTTTAAAGGGGTACAATTCCGTAATACATGATTTTTGCTTAACATCAACCGTTTACGCAGCGCGCGCGACGGAAGCTCTCAAAAGGAATAATTTTTCCCGTTTTTGCAACATTTTTCATTGACGCTCCACTCCTATTGGTCGTAGCGTGATGTAGTATAGCCTATAGCCTTCCTCGATAAATGTACTATCCAACAAAAAAATAATTTTTCAATTCGAACCAGTAGTTCCTGAGATTTGCGCGTTCAAACAAACAAACAAACAAACAAACAAACAAACTCTTCAGCTTTATAATATTAGTATAGATGATTCATAATTTACACATGACTTGTAATTCTAAAATGTTTATTTGTATTTCCTGTTTCGTTTTTACACTCGAAGCCTATACAAACAGACATTTTGCAATAATATTTTGATTACATTTTAACATGTTGTTTGCTGTTTAAGTAAAGTAAGGCTGTTTGTTGCAAAAAACATGACACAATAATTAGGCTAGTACCCATTCAAAAGGTGAGTAGGTGCCTACAGTCGATAGTAATTCGTAATTTAGGCGTAATTTCAGATTTTTCTGCAACACATTACAGACAGTTGTCTCTTATTGTTGCACTTAAACTCATAGTTAACCCTAATGCAAATAAAGCAGAGCTGGATTTGTTAAGACAAGAATGTGCTAAGGCACAAGATCGCGCCCTGTCTTGTGAACCTCTCATTCATAAGAATATATAAATATTCAGGTTATCTTTAATTAATTTTTTTTTAAATCATTAAAACAACTCTTCTTCCATATAAATTTTTGTACCAAAAGTTATTACCTACATGCTCTGCAGTTATTATACCTATATTATTAAGAAAAGTAGTATTAATTATTGTTGTTATTATTGTTGTAATAGGATCTAATCAGACAAAGTTTGATTTTTACAAGTCTTAAATTTTTTTGTACGTAATATTTTAAATCTGGTAATTTTGTTGTTATTATAATACAATTAATATTTTCATAAATAATATTGTTATTAATTTAAAAATTTTGATGTCAAAATAGCCTGGACCGAATATTTACCTATGTATTTATCTTACAAAAATATATATAATTATATAATTTAGGATTCGCATCATTTTATGTATGAAATCTCAACAGTAGGTAGGTAATTACGAGGCTAAACGGACGGAGTTACAAAATTAAATTACAAAGTATTATGACATATATTTCGTTAGGCAAACAATGTGTAAAATTACCTCAGCGGTAGAAACAATAAATAATCAATATTTGATATGAGATTTTTAATACAGAGGAACATAGATTGTAACTTAGTTGCAAGTAAAAAATAAATAATACCTTTTAAATAATACAGTATTTTAAAGTAACAATCCAGAGAATCGCACTGAAAAAACTGAGTTCATTCACAGTTGCACCATCGCATTGCTCTTGCGCCGTTTTTTCTTCTTTAACATCCCAAAGAGCTTTCACTACCGTGGAACCTAGGAGGTTATCATCACGGAATTCTGCACACTGCACAGTTAAAGTAGGCGGTATACCCAGGAATATTAACCTCGAACTGGGCCTTTTAAGCGTAGGAGATCCTCTAGCTTCTACCATCTCCCTCGCATTGACATACCACCTCATTTCAGAACCTGGAGCGCCGCGGCAATAAGCTAGAATTTCATCTCCCTCACCATATTCGCCGACCATACCTTCTATATGAGGTCGTCTATGTTCTTTACTGTAGACAACCATGTTAGCTGTTCTCGTAACGAACTTGTATGGTGGTCTCTCTCTTTCTAAATCGCATCTGTAAAGTCCACTGGCTTCTTCTGTCAAAGCGCCCAGTCTTAGCCTGCAAGCTGTGGGTCCACAGGTGATCACGTCAATTCTGCCGACTCCGAGGACTGGAAAAGACTGTATGCTCGGTGAGGTACCTGGCCTGTACCTTAAAAATTCATTGGGACCTTTGAACCATGTTAGTAAGGTAAAATCGGCGTCGTAGTGGCATTCAATTTCGATTTCTGTTAAACTGGCGGGCACGATTTGTGGTATAATAAGTTCGGTAATATTGAAAGGTTTTTCTGAATAAGCGAACAAACAGAAGCAGATACAGATAAGCAATATCACCAGCAACGGTGGCATGGTGTTCGTTTGCGCACACGACTCGTACTGTGACTGTACTCCTGATTCCCGACTGCTCCCCCGAATGACCCGGGAGAGTCTTAATTAGTAGTTTGTTAAACGCTCAACCGTGTAGCGGTCGCCCTCGCCCTTTATTTATTTGAAATTTAATGTTTAAAACGATTGAAATTTATTTCTATTAAAAGATAATAATTTATATACTAGAGAAGGACTCCGTTTTAATAAAAACTGTTTAATAAAAGGCAGCATTTAAGTTTGAGTATTTTCTGTAGAAGTTGAATATTATATAAATATATAAATATAGGACTATCACGAGAAAGGCGAATAGTATAGAATTTTCATTATTTCATGTGTGATGTACTTTATCTTCACGCGAAATCGCATTGTTATTTTTGATATTTAGTTTAGTTACTACGATTAGGGGTCACGTAGAGTATTAAAATAATCAAGATTAGAAATCAAAGAAATGAATACCCGTAAGCCCTCGTGTTGTGAGAGATAAGGGAAGTTAAATTTGATACGAATACTGGAACAGGCATGGAAAAAGAAATGGTTATAATAATATTTGGTATATCCATGAGCCACGAGCCAATAATATCTTATCTAACCAACTTTAGAAAACCGTTTCAATTACGCTGAAGTACTAACAGTTCGGGGCTAACCCAAAGACCTTCGATACGAAGTTAACAAGTGAATTTTGCGCAAATACAGTCAATTAAAAGGCTTTCGTCTTACTTATCAGCACTTTTTACTTATTAACACCTTGTCATAATATAAAAAATTATACATCGTGGTAAAAAGTTTTTCACTTGACTGTACCTGACCGATCGATCGATACACCAGCTAAATTCTTTAATAATAATAATACCTAAAACATCCCATACAGCGTCATCTAGTCCCAAACTAAACAAAGCTTGTATTATGGGTGCCGAACAACTAATATACTTAAATATTCTTTATAATATAATATTTGTAATTAAAATATATACATATATAAATATCTTACACCCAGACACGGAACAAATAGACTTGTTTATGCATATAAATATTTGTCCCGGGTGGAAATCGAACACTCGCGACCTTTGGCTCCGTAGTTGGAGTCTCAAACCGCTCGGCCAATCGGTCGGTCTTACAATTACAATTTAAGTCTTTATGTTTGCCCCAAACAATACATGTTAGACAAGTTTCATTTCAGTAAATGTGTAAGATATTAGTACACTTAATGTAGAATAGTGTTAAAGGGTTAAGACATAACGATATGAATTACGACCAAATGTGTCATCCAATTTCGCTTATTCGTACACTTATACCATACAAGTAAGTCCTACTGTAGAAACTCCGCAATGTAAAATACTAAATGACTGTACATTTAGATATCATCAAGCCCTGATTTACGAGTAATTTCTTAGAAATAATTTTGGTTTGTGAAATGACACACTGTATTCAAAATACAATTTCCATTTGTGGAAACTTGTTTTGGCTTGTTGCAACATCCATAACCGTGTTTGTTCTTTAATTCTCATATTTTAGTTGTAATAAGCCGTAAGTTCTCCTAAAAAAATATTAAAATCAAATAAAAATAATCTGCTTATCAAGGGGTTCGATTCTAGCTTATAAAAATTACAGAGTCGGATATATTGTATGATATATGGTTACATTCATTAAGCAAATAAAAAAAGCATATACTTAGTTTTATTTAAAAATACACTACCAATAAAATGATTTCAAAAGTAGGTACTTTATTTAGGGTTGTGCAAAAGGACACTTCTGCAGAGAAAATTGTTATTTTGATTATGCGCATTTTTGTTTCTTCTGTACACTTATGTTAGAATATGTTGTAGGCACAATGTTCAAATGGATAATCATTATTTAATTTAATGATTATTATTTCCAAGGAAAGTACCTATATATCAGATTCCAATTATTCAAAGCTGTTTACCTTGCAGTACGTGAAGGGAATAATCATAAATGCACTATAAGGTTGTCCATGTCTGCATCACATTGCAGAACAAACTGATTCAGGCAATAAAGTATCTACTATCAAGTATTTAGATAATATAAGAAAATATTCAAAAATATACGTAAAAGATCGACACGTAAAGGACATGTCGATTTGTTTAGTCGAAAGAACGACTGTTTATGGTTAATATTGTCTGTGTGACAACAACTAGTGCAATGAAGTCGGTGATTGTGATCATCGACCTCGTTTGACCTAGTTTATTGTGCTAAATCCTGCCGTGCGCCGCGCCGTCTACCCACTGTACTGAGACAATATTAACCATCAGTAATCGTTTTTTCGAAGAACAATCTCAATATTTTTTATACCTGTTAGCCATACCATATTGTCGTTATCATTTTGGTCGAACATGGAAAATATAACATGCATTACGACAGTTTGAACGTTTTAATTATTTTTACACGGTTCAAATATGAAACGTATCGTTTTACCCTTATAACTACAGAATTTGAAAGTTTGTTTTTTGCCTTTGACGGCGTATACAACGAAAGAAAACATTGTATACGTAAACAATGTATTCTGTGTACATGAATTCAACACCAAATTAATTTAAATGTGAGATGATGTTCAGTTTAGAATTCAAAATAAAATATTCTTGACATAATTAATATTATATGATTCACACGTAGATACACCGACTTATATTTCTCTTGGAATTATAGTAAATCGTGTATTTTCTTGTATGATTAATTAAGTCTCTAAGTGTTCTGAGTATGAAGCAAAAACATTGAAAACTATCGTACACAATCTCAGAATAACGCTCATATTGAAGTTGATTTTCTACACCTTAAGTAGCACCTCAGCGTGGAAACTCAGGATCAGCCAACGACCTCTAATATCAAGTTCATTCATTGCGGTTCAAGATGCCCACGCGTCACTGTCGGAAGCAAGACATTACAATTTTATTAGGGGTAATGTTCTTAAGTATTATCTCCTTAATTGAATAATGGAATCGGTATACTAGGGTTGTGTTTGTGTCATTAGATTTGATCATCTTTTTGCTTTCGTAAAACGGATGCTGCGAATAGTACTCGAGAAGAGAGGTCACTTGATGACTGTATCGATACTTTTCGATAGAGAACCCCTTTCAAGTATCTTCTATTGGTATGAGAGCTTAAATTATATTATATTATACTAGCTTTCCGCTCGCGGCTCCGCTCGTATCGCGAGGTTACACAGTTGTACCGAAACCGCTATTATTTTTGGAGAGATATACTTTATGACCGGTACAGCTGTGTACCTAATCCACCCAAGCGGAGCCGCGGACGAGCGAGTTTGAAAATAAAATATAACTTTCTATAGGTAACGTAACTTCGTAACTTTCTATATGTGAAATTTTATTGAAAATCATAACATAACATACGTACAATCACAACAAACGTCTAGGCCCCAAACGAAAATTTCGCTTGTGTTTTTGAGTACCAAGTGAAGACAACACATACATATAACAACCAAGACCCGGTACCAGTGTCAATATTCATCATATAAATACTGACCCGACATGGGATTCGAACCCTGGACCTCCAGCTTCGTAGGCAGGGTCGCTATCCACTAGACTAAGCGGTCGTCGAAATCAAGTGTACAACTGTGTAATCCACTCGAGTGGAGCCGCGGGCGGAAAGCTATTTTGAAAATAAAATAAAGTCTATGTAACGTTGATAATGTAGCTTCTATATATAGCTTCCTATAGATTAAAGAATTTTTCAAATCAGTTGAGTAGTTTTTGAGTTTTTTCGTAACAAACGAAAATCAATCAATTAATCAATATTAGTTAGTAGGTATACCTTCGTATAGACTAACTTTGACTAGGTATACTCAATGCAAATTGTCAATGTCAATGCACCTGCCCAGCCCACAGTTTTTGATCGATTCCTCTTTTTCCAGACGGTAGATACTCCATATGCTTTGGGAGATTTTTTTTTTCATTTTTGCGATATTAGTTTTCGAAATAATCAACTATATGTCAGAAAAATCGGGTTGGCTTTCCAAAACTACCACCCTAGGGATGTTAATAATAAGAAAGAGGGGGCGAGGTAAACACAATAAACCAACTTTTAGAATTTTTAGAAATGCGGTAATAAGAAAAAAAACAAATTAAAAATGAGTATTACATACTTGCTATTACGACATTTTCAATAACTTTTAAACTCAAAACACTTGAAACCAGCTTCAAACACTTAATTTTCTTTAAGTCTTCACTGTTAAGGTTTAAAAAATTATAATTTTAAAACTATAAACCATTATAAAACGTTTTTTTTATGCTGCTACAGTTTACTAACACGAACAATACGTTTACAATTACTGTAATAAGCACCGGTAACAAGTATTACTCGTAGATGAAATGTTGCACTATTTTTTTTATTTCGAAGTATGTTTCACTCTAACAAATTAATTGTTTAATTGCACTGATTATTTTTATTAATATTTCAAAGCAAGTTGCAATCTAAAAATGTAAAAAAAGAATGATTTACGTAATTATTCTTAGCTTGTTAATTGATTGAACAACATTAACAACATTGATTGATATTGCTATTGAGTGAACTTCAGTTCAGTTTCATTTATTTATTTATTTATTTATTTATTTATTTATTAAAGTTACACCATCGGTTCATAACTATAGCTATACAAGAAAAAATATTACAACAACATTAACAGACCAGGCTATAAACCTTTACAGGTGTACACAACAATGATAATTTTACTTCATCAAATATTTAAGACTAAACATCACAAATTAAAAAATAAAACAAAAACAATCATCTATATTAATGAAACAGATTTTTTATCTAATCTAAACAATCAAAAATAATCAAAGCAATTATAAGTAATAGACAAAGTACTCAGCAGCAAAACTACAAAGTTACCAACAGAGACATCACAGTCAAACCCCTAAGATTTTATTACATGAGATTTTAAAATTATGTAAGCTACTTTGGAAAATGTCAATGTCACCGGATGAATCGCACAGTTTGTTATATGTATTGACAATCCTATTTAGGGGAGAATGTTTTCCCAAGTTGGTCCTATAAGAATTGAGTGAAAAGGACTTAGTTAACGGGTATCTAGGGATATTTCTTGGAACAGTGAAGTTAATGTTTTGAAGCAATTCAATCGATGTTATTTCACCATGGACGATTTTGTGAAGAGTTGTTAAATCGCAAATTTTGCGACGATTTTCTAGGGTACACATATTAAAATAAGATGATCTCTCGGTATAACTTGCACGATATGGACATTGACGATCTTTATGAGCCAAATATCGCGAGACGTTGCGTTGAATGCGTTCAATCCTAGCAATATGGACGTTATAGAAAGGACTCCAGATTGGAGCAGCGTACTCAAGAACACTACGCACGAGAGCATTATAAAGAGTAAGTATAGTGATAGGGTCCTTCATATCGTTGCATGTGCGTTTTATGAATCCAAGCATTTTCCAGGCACTTGACAAAATGCTATCAATGTGGTTCACAAAAGTTAATTTAGCGTCTAGGACGACCCCCAGGTCACGAATCACGTTACACTTATCCAATATCACATTATCAATTACATAATCAGAGGGAAATGTTTTTCTTTTTCGGGTAAATTTAATGTGATGGCATTTCATTACGTTAAGTTTCATTTTGTTTGTATTGCACCAAGTGTAAATGGAGTTTATGTCCTCTTGAAGTAGACTGACATCGTCTTGGGTCTTTATAGGCATATATAATTTTAAGTCATCGGCAAAAATTGAACATTTACTGTATTTAATATTTTCAGTAATGTCATTTATAAAAACTAAAAAAAGGATTGGACCGATATGTGAACCCTGGGGTACGCCCGACGATGGTTTGAAATCATGGGATCTGTACCCGTGAGCCACAACACGTTGAATTCTATTTAATAGGTATGATTCAATCCACTCCAATAAGTTTCCATGAATCCCATAATATCTAAGTTTAGAGATTAAAATCTTGTGGTTCACTTTATCAAAGGTGCTGCTAAAGTCAGTATATATAGAATCCACAGCAATATTTTGATCCACATGCTTAGCCACATTTGATATATAAGTTAGTAGATTACTAGTGGTAGATCTGTGCTTTAAAAAGCCATGCTGAGTGTCAGAAATTATATTCTTGAAGAATTTGCTAATGGATGGACAGACAATTTTTTCGAAAACTTTTGGAAATATGCTCAGAATTGATACAGGGCGATAATTTTCAACATTGCTTCTATTACCTTTTTTCAAAATAGGAACTACATTAGCAATTTTCCATTCAGTAGGAAATTTAGATAATGAAATAGATTTTTTAAATATAATTAACAAGGGAAGGGTCAAGTACTTTGATGTCATTTTTATGAAGAAAGGGGGAATTCCGTCGGGACCAGGTCCCTTGCTAATATCGATTGACTTAAGAGCCTTAGCCACGTCACGCTCGGTGATATCAATATTACCGAAAGACAGTTGTGGGAAGCGATCACCTAATTCAGGCGGTGAGGTTCTCTCAACAGGTGAATAGACGGAGGCAAAATGGGAAGCAAAAAGGTTACAAATTTCTTCTCCTGTATGTGAAGTTTCATTTTTTAAATACATTTCACCAGGCAAATCAGATGACCCACCACGATGCTGTTTAACATAGGACCAGAACGTCTTCGGTTTTTTTTTGATGGAGTTTTCCACTTTACTAACATAATCCGAATAACATGAGGAAATTAATGATTCTACTCGTTTATTGCAAATTTTGAGTTCATGTTTATCTCTAGGATTGTTGTAAATTCTGCTTAGTTTACGTAATTTATCTCTTTCTTTAATTAGCTTAATAAGATTTCTAGTAAACCAGCAAGGTACTTTTAGATTGCGGCGTTTTGTTTTGGGTACAGTTTTATCAATAACTGAATACAGAATATTGTAAAATTTTGAGACTGTGACATCTACATCCTCCCCCGCTGCCAACTCTGAGATCCAGTTAACTTGCTTCAATTTCTCATTTATGACAGAATAATCTGCTTTTTTAAAATTATGAGTTGCAAATTGTTTACGTAAGGTTGAACTAGGTAAGTCCAATTTTATAATGATATCTAATGCAGGATGGTGAGCATCAAGTTTAGTTAGGGGAGATGAACTTTCATGTACAGTAATACATTCAAAATTACATAGCACGAGATCCAATGTTCGTCCATTCTTATTAGTAATATTATTATACTGGCATAAATTATTTAGTGACAAAAAGTCTACTAAACGATATCCCAAAGTAGATTCATAGTTACAAGGACATTTGGAGTTTTGGCCTTCCTTATTATCGTTCCACCCTACAAAACCCAAATTGAAATCTCCCAAAATCATTACGTTTCCAATATGAGATTGTAAAACTAAATTTGCGTTATCCAAAAACAAATCCAATGCGGAGACATTTACCGGTGGGGGTAGATATACTGCACAAATCAACAAGTCATCCAAATCAGTTGCACTCCGCTTGACAGAGACCCATATATCCTCAAGATTACTATCAAAATGGTTAATCCTCTTGCAAAATAGTAAATTTGACACCGCAATGAACACGCCTCCGCCGTTTTTCTTAGATTGAGAGGTGGAGCAGCGATCTCTTCTATACATCACATAGTTTGCAGCAATCAACTCATTATCCTGAACATCATCATCAAGCCATGACTCGGTACCGACAATTATATCATAGTCAGTGGTAAGTGTTGCAAGCCTCAACTCTTTGGTTTTTGTTTTTAAACCTCTGAAATTCTGATAATAGATCTTGAATTTTGTAAGCAAAACATGCGGTCGAATGAATAGGGCACTCATTTACAAATCTATTTATAAATTTTTAAGTGAGTCATAACACCTTATCTGCTTCGCCGGAGACTTGTCATCTTTCCGCACGAATATACGACCATTTCGAATCCAAACATATTTGTATTTTTCCTCACGAGCCACCTTCCTTGTGCGAGCATGTAGTGCTTTGTAAAAAGGGGCCAAGTGTTCGGAGACGAAAACTGGTAGTTTTGTTCCGCCATATCCTAAATGGCCAGAATTTAATTTATCAGCAACGTTATTTTTATTAAATTTGGATACGGCAGCAATAACTGTGTCTCTCAAAATGGTGTTAGGAAGTCTCACTATGATCGCACGAGGCCTATTGCTGGAGTCGTCCATTTTCCAAACACGTGTGCAAGAGAGTACATCACTGCTTTGTATTGGAGTGGAGATAGCTGAGCACAGTTGCTTGACTATGGAGATTAAATTTTCCGATTTATTCTCGGGTATACCGTTCAATTCGATATTTGTCTCACGTGAATGTTGCTCTATCAGGTTCATCCTTTTAGAAAGTTCCTCAACCTTAGTAGTCAGTGACGCGTTGTCCTTCGATAATGTCTTCACTTTTTCTTCAGACGCTCTCAGCTCCGACCTCATGCGGTCATATTCACCACTAAGAAACTCTATACTATTTTTTAATTCTCTCAAGTTAGTTAATTCATTCTTTATGGCAGTGAATTCCATCTTCAGAGAGGAATCAATAATGGATCTCATAGACTTGTCAATTGATAATTGGATTTCTTTGCGAACCATGGACAAGAGAGTGGGGTCCATATTTTGTTGCCCTGCACATAGAGAGACACTTGTGTCAGCCTCGCTGTCTTTCCGTTGACCTTCCAAACGACAAACAGGGCTGGTGCCTGAAGGGTCTTTCCTCCGTTTATTTATACAACTCTGGCAGAGCCACTTTTCTTTCTTTTCCTTCTCCATAATTGCAAAACGATTATATGAAACATTGGCACAATCGATATCATAAACATCCTTACACGTAATGCATGTCAAATATTCTCGGTTTGTGATTTTGGTTGAGCATTTACAGCAGCATTTTGTTCTTGTTGACATTTTATTATAACTTTTATTAGATAGATTCAGTCAGATTTAGTTACACTTGGGTTGACGCAACCAGTGGCAGAAGGCACAAAAGCTTAAACAAAGAGTAGCAAAAGCTTTTGGTTGATTGATAGCTACATGCACTGGTCACACTTAGTAAATCCACATCACGACGTCAGTAACTTTTATTAGATTTTTGTGGGGTAGAAATTTATTTAGTATTTTCTGTTTTAAGTATAATTTAAGAATATTTCTTTATCAAACACTTTAGAAAACACAACTTTTATGCACCTTGATTAATAATGTACACTTTAAACCAGTTTTAATGAGTAGTCGAACACTTTGAATAATATTAATTTGACCAATTTCAGTGAGTGAAGTGACACCAGTGACACCCAGTTTCATACTTTCATAGTTTCATAAAGCAAATATAAAGACAGGTTCACATTTTAACCCAAAGCATATGAATGCCACAGTTCGATACGCATGCAAGTAGATTGTCGCACTTTGTCAATAGGAGAGTTCTAGAATCTAGCTAATAAATTGTGACGTTAATTTGTTTTGTCCGTTTATGTTCCAGCAGTTCTATTGCATAAAAAAAAAGAGTCAAAACACAGTTAATTCGGTTCACGATTCATTTGCCAAAGTCTAGTCATTGTATCTACCTTATAAGAAATAACATTATGAAAGAGGGGGGCGAGATGAAGAAATTAAATAAACTTAGATTTTATAGTAATGCGGAAATAAGAAAAAAAAAAACGACATTAAAAATGAGTTATACATACCTGCTACTAAGACATTTTTGATAGCCTTCACAGTAAAAATACTTGATACTAACACTAAATGGCCAGCCACTCAAATCAAATCAAATCAAAATATCTTTATTTCGTAGTTATGTAACATAATCTTAAATTACGTCATAATATGTCACTAATAAGTTTCAACTATTTAAGTTTGGTACATAAAAAAATGTTAAAAAGAAATTGAGTCAAGGCAGGTTGCTTTTCTAGGTACCATTTCTCAATCAATAGTTATGTGGTTAGGAGTTTTTTTTTCAAAATGGCACACGTAGAACGTCGTGGTTTCTGGCGATATTTTGAAAAAGCTCCATAATAACTGTACTACGTTGCCTATTCTTGTTATTTTTTATTAAAAATACAAACAGCATATTTCGTTGTTAGACACTGAATCAAAAATCAAAGTAATAGCCAAAGCAAAGTAATAAAAATATCAACTCGACACTGGCGAAATGGGTACAAACAGAAAACGCCATAATTAAGAAGAAGAAGAAGAAGAAGGTGGTTAGGTTAAAATAATATAGTAAAAATCGAATATATGGGCACGATGCTAACTGTGCAAAAACTGTTCCAACCCACTAGGAACATAAAAAACGCGCGAGGCGAGCGAGCGAAGCGAGCGTGCCACGGCAGTGGCCGCCGAGCGCCACGCAAATCGAATTGTTACTTGTTACTAAAGTTAGGTTTAAAAGCTCTTAACATATTTACTGTTTTCAATTTATTTTAATTTTGAAGTCTATTCCCTCTTTCAATAGTCAACTCTTTGATTATGTCAATGCAAAGAGCGAATTCATGTTGGTGGTAACTGGTATGTATTTTTTTATTGTCGGTTATTTTTTACATTTCCGCATTTCTAAAAATTCGGGAAGTTGGTTTTGTGTCCTCTTACCACCATCACCTAAATTATTATTAATACTTCTAGGGTTGTAGTTTTGAAAAGCTATACCGGTTAGATTTCTCTTTGTTAATGCGAGGAGCAAAGCGGAATGACAAACCACTAAAAAGCTTTTCTATTTATTTAAAGTTTGACCAAGATGGATTAAATGTCCATCATTTTTCAATTCAATAGGTTAGGTTATGTTTGTCTATGTCAATGCGAGGAGCGAAGCGGAGTGGAGCGACGAGCCACCAAGAAGATATTCTATTCTTTTAAAATCCGGCCAAGATAAATTGATAATAATATAGTAATGCTAATGATCCACTATTTCTCAATCAATAGGTTAAGCTTTAGGTTCGTTTACGTCAGTGGGAAGGGTGAAAGGGAATGCAATAACAAGCTATGCGAGTGACATATTTAATAATAAAAATTATCGAAGTATTTGACAAACCAAAAATGGCAATCAGACTACTAAAAAATCAATCACAAAAATTATTATACAAAAACATATTTTTTAATCAAAGAAAATACAATATTATGGAAAAAAGGTTCACATATTAATAAAAAGGTTATTATTGACATAGCATTTTACTTTAATCACACAGGTTTATGGAGCATGCCACACTGTCAGTTATAGACTTTTGGTCAATGTGTAAGCCTAGCATTACAATTATAGTCGAGTGTCTCACTCAGTTCATTCAATCTTTGCGTTTAGTTCAATCAGATCATTTCGCGCCAATTTAAAAGAAATTGGGGCATGAAAACCACCAAATTATTTTTAAGATTGAATTACTATTTTTCTCGGTTGTATATAGGTATTTAATTTAGTAACATTAGTGTAGGGTAGTTTGTATATACTTAGATTGCATTTTCAATAAGTTTATTAGTAATATTAAGTTTTTAATAAAATGGCTTCTACGTCTACAAGTGCGTCTGATGTAGATAATGAACAATACACTAAGCGCAACTTGTATTCCTGTGAAGTAATATCAATGTGGAACATTTTAAAATTAGGGCGGGAATTAGGAACCAGGGAACAATGTGTGGCATTTGCAGAAGAAAAAGGACTTCTTAAAACTGTTATGTTGTGCCGGTACCATCGAGTACCTATGCGTGTTATTTATACAAAAAATAATATTGTTGGGCATTTTAGATGTACTAAGGGACAGTGCAAAACTAAAGGTGGATGCATTAGTAGAGCTTACGGCACGTGGTTTGAAGAAGTGCACATTTCATTGCCACGAGTATTTTACCTCATGTATTGTTTTGCTCATCAATTTAATTACAATGACGTTAAACGTGAAGACATTGATCGTTCGAGTGAACAATGTTTGTCGGACAGAACAATTTGTGATTGGTACAATTACTGTCGCGAGTGCATTGTATTGTACCAATTAACAGTAGAAGAACGACGAGGGAAAATTGGTGGACCCGGAAAGGTTGTGCAAATCGACGAATCCAAGTTCGGCAAACGAAAATATAATAAAGGTCGCCGAATTGAAGGCCATTGGATTCTCGGCATGATAGAGGATGGTAGCGAAGATCTGAGGCTGGAGATATGTGATGATAATGTACGCAGTGCAGACGTTCTCGTTCCACTTATCAAAAAACATGTCGCTGAAGGTTCAATCATTCACACTGATTGTTGGCGTGCATACGATTGCTTAGCAGATTACGGGTATACTCATAATAAAGTAAATCATAGTGATCCCGATAATCCGTTTGTTGCAACTGATGGCACGCATACACAAAGAATTGAATCTCAGTGGCGAGTTGTTAAACGATTTTTTGGAAAAGACAATTACAATCATCGAGAAAATTTCGCTGACAGTATACTAGAATACTTACGGCGACGCAGAGTGTTACGTGAAAAACTTGATCCGTTTATTGCGCTTGTGGACGCCGTTAAATCTGTATATAATGTATTATAGTGTTGTTTACTTTTGATAATTTTTAGTGTATATACGTAGTTTAAAAATAACTTTGTGTTAGTGTTCTAAGTTCAAGGAATGACAAAAATGTCTTTGTAACGGGTATGTATTTTTTTTTTTAGTTTTTGTTTTTTTTTCGTATTACCGCATTTCTAATAATTCTGAAAGTTGGTTTTGTATGCTCGTCTCACCCCCCTCTAAATTATTAGTAATATGTCTAGGGTGGTAGTTTTGGAAAGCCGTACCGAAAAATCGAGAAAATTTCGTGTTTTTTTTTTCAGCTTTAAGTATTTTCTAGTTCTATCTTTTTCTTCAAACTTGTTTTAGAGAGTAAAACGAAATATTTAACAGCTCTTTCCTATAAAACCTAACTATTAACTATAACCATATGTAACAATGTAACAATAAACAGAAATGAAATGCAATAAATTGTAATAGGGGTTGTCACTACTAATTATTTAATTAACTTCACGCCATGATAGTTCACTTAAATAATTCTTATCCCCAATTATATATCCGGATGAAAGATGGGGGAAGATTCGCCTCGGTGTTGATTTATCACGCTTTTTTAAAACAATTTACACGTTATTCTTAAGTAGCTACAGTTATCTTATTCATATAAGTAACCATCAAAATTTCCAAATTATGTTGTTCATCATTCAAAAAATAGTTGGACTTTCTGCTAATTTTCTATGTGTTGTGGATAAAATCCTTTTATGTCTACATTGAATTCTGTTAACATATACTTTTTTCATCTAGAAATAATAATACACATAATGTCCGTTTATATCTTCCTTTAACACTACTGAATTGTCAGGGACATGTATTTTAAGTATTCATTCGTTTCCCTTTATAATAACTATTAATCTGAACGGTAGAACTATACGGACTGCTTAATTTTTTTGTCCGATCAATTCTATCAGTACGTTCTAGTAGAACTTAACGGTAGAACTATACGGACTACTTCTAAATATTACCATTAAAATTAAATTGAACTAACCAACTTTAAACTAATATTATAATAAAATTCTATTAAATTGCTTTGATTTAAATTTGATTATTACAGCAGAGAACGAAATTAATGAAAAATGCTTACCTACCATAAACTCATCTTACAATTTTAGTATGAATAGGTATGTACACCTATCTAAAATTTGTATTCTTTAAATTAATTGATATTTATCATTCCGAAGCTTAATTGTTTAGGACACTTTAAATAGGTATGTAGAAATGTCAAAAAACTTTCTAATTTGTTACAATAAACAGTAGGTAGGTATATACGAGATCCATAATAGAGCTAATACTTCGGAAATACATTTGTGATCAGTTTGTGAAAATTTTGGAGTTTGGGCCGCTATAATTTATGATTACAATGAAGAACATAATATTAACTAGGAAAATAAAATAAAAATTAAAAAAAAAAACTACCTAGTATTAAAAAAAAGGCATTTAGCAATATCATAAAAAAGGGAATTTTTGGTAAATGGGCTTCGATCAGAATTTTTATATATTTATATGTTTTTATATATTTTTTTTATTCGAAATTATTGACCAAACTGTTCCTTCCTCTTTAAGCCTGTGTTTTCTTAGTTATTTTTTTCCTAAAATAGATTCATAAAATATCCCTCTCTCATCATCTAGACAGATGTTAAAAATATACGTTGTCTTAGACTAAATAAAGCCATAATATTTATTGTGATTCAAGATGATTATGATCTCATTTGACATACTGACTTTATCTCAATATTTCTTATTTACTTTTAGCCTTAAGTTTGGCTTATACCCATAATTTTAACCCAAATGACGTCACACGGACAATTTCAACATCAGATGAATTTTCATAAATATCTGGCAAATTCGCAAATATAAAAAAAAATGTTCAGAGGTTATTCTAGTACCTTACTCCTTTTAATTGTAATTACAATCATCGCAACTCATTAAAATTTTGGTCCAAGCCCATTGACAAGAGTTTCGCCCTTGTGTTTACGTTAGTTCGTGTTTTTTCTTTTTATTTTAGATTATACCTAAGTAAAATAAAATACCTTACAGATAAAGTATAGTGGCTTCGTATACTAATACAACAACGTCTACGCCAAAAAATAGTAGATTGTTACGCAAGGGGTGAAAGGGATCTATTTAGGCAATCGAACTATTAGCGCCCTCATTCTAAAAAAAATCATTTGACAGCAGGGAAAATCGATTCCCAGGGACGAAAAGTACTACTTTCATTCCTCTGATCAGGTAACTTTAAGGCAAAGACTACTTTAAGCGTACCTACTTTCCGAGTATGAGAAATGAAAATACTTTTTTCATGTCCCAAACGATCAAGAAATTGGAAGAAAGTGGTGTAATCGAATAAGAAGAGAAAAGTAGATATTTTGATTTGCCTACCTATTTACAAAACTAGTCGATATTGCTGCAAAGATAATTTTAATGTATCTGTTATGGATCAAGTGTTTAATGCGGGCATTATTATATTGCTACGTGACAAATGGGCAATTTGATAATAAAGTGAATTGATATCGCAAATTTGACGTATGCTTATTGGTGTAACTTGGGTAATTGGATAAGTAACAATATGGGTTTTTACATTTTGTTTATCATTTTACTGCAGATATTATAGAAATAGGTAGATACATGTGTAAGGAAATAGGTATATATAAAAAAAAGCCCTTGTCTGCGTACACCGAACTGACAATTTTATAAACATTGTTTATAAATGTCAGTGTTTATTCCATAAAAGTATGAATTGACTAGAAGCCCTTTTCTGCGTTTAACGTCAAACCCCTCTTAAGTACTAAAGCTAGCCGATGTGTAATGGAGAGTTTTAGTCCGAGTTTCAGAGCGCAAAGTCCCCACGCGGTCTCTTGAGGAATCCCCGCACACCGGTTTCAACTTCCCGAATTTGCAACATGTCACTTCGATACTGTAAACTGACATTTATGACTCTATTAAAACTTCAGAATTAAAACCAAACGCTGTTCTCAAATTAATTTACTCTATGGTTTACGCCAAATTTAGTTATTTAAAATAAAAAAAAATATATAAAATATCGACAAAATTTTTGTCGTGGTGTAATATGATAAACTAAAAGATTTTTGTAAGTCTAAAAATCGCGATTAATAATTCCATTTTATTTACTTATGATTTGTAGCCATGGACGACTGCTTAGCCTAGTTGGTAGCGGCCCTGGTTCGAATCTCAGGTCGGGTCAGTATTCATATGATGAATATTGATACTGGTACCGGGTCTTGGTTCATATATGTATGTGGTGTCTCGCTTGGTACCCAAAACACAAGCCAAAATTTAGTTTGGGGACTAGACGTTGTTGTGACGTATACTTTATTATTATCATTATTATTTGTGCACACTTTAAGCCTTGTCCAAAAGTACCAAAAACTCAAGAGAACATTTTTTTGAGTATAAACCATAGAATTTAATACCATGGAAACTATAGTTTAATCCATGAATTTAGCTGCCAAGATATCAGGTGACTTCCTGGTAGGTCTCGTAATTTTTAAGCGACTTCAAAAAAGAAGGAGGTTACTCAATTCGACCGTATATATTTTTTTTTCTTTGCACCCATATGGGTTATAAGTACCATTACAGGTCTGATGATGGAGACCATACACAGTCCAAGGAACTCCTTAACGATTTACAGCAATTACCTGGTGTTTGGACTTAATTCATTTCTATTGATGAGGAATTTCCAGTTATATGGGTTATAAGTGCCATTACAGGTCTGATGATGAAGACCATAAACAGTCGAGGGAATTCCTCAACGATTTACAGCAGTTACCTTTTGTTGGGCTTACTTCATACGGTTCAATATGCCAAAATGTTCACTTTGCACAAAAATAATAATTGAGATTGAAGTTTTACATAGGAATACCACTACCTACTAGGCATGCTGATGCTTCAATTTGACACTGAATTTATGTTGCGTAATCGCGGTGCTGTCTCATTAGAGTAGCGCGTTTAGTAGCCCCATTTATACTAAAATACAAATAAGTTACAGATGCGTTCAACTAAAAATTGAAAAATAAAATAATTAAAAAAATAAATAAAAACCGACTTCAAAACCATAAACTAAAAAGTTAAAAATAAAATTTTCACTTTAAAGAAAGGAGCATTAACTGGCGGCATATAGTTAATGAAATCGGTGCCAACTCAGACACTTTAAATGGGTACTTACCAGGTTATAACAATTACAACAATGATATATTTATAACTATAACAAATATAGAACACAATTTAAAGTGTCTGAGTGAGTAGGCACCGATTTCATTAACTATATGCCGCCTGTTAATGCTCCTTTCTTTAAAGTGAAAATTTTATTTTTAACTTTTTAGTTTATGGTTTTGAAGTCGGTTTTTATTTTATTTCTTTTTTAAATTATTTTTTATATCTTTTTTTAAATTAACTAAACCTTTTTTTTCTGCTCTCCCGACGCTCGCGGTACTGATGGCTGGGAAGTGTCCTCTGCCCCACCGCACCGCTTCTTCTCACTTGTGTCTGCTATTTATTGCGAAGATGTTCTACTTATAGAATTTTTACCTATTCTGGTCTCAGACTGCATAATATAGAGTTGCTATAGCCAAGAGGGTTGTGGTTAATATTCACTATTATCTAATATGTAATAAAAACTCTATTACATATTATTTTACTGCCATCATACCGAACAACCATTCTACAGCTTGCTTACTCTTTGGGAACTTATGTTTGGATTTTTAGAACTTATAATATATTCTCAGGGTTTTCATAATAGATTGTATATTATTGTTTATATTTATTTTTTATTATTTTAATAGCGACCGTCAGCAACTACACCTAGGTGGACTACATGTTTGAATATATCATAATTAAACACAATAACTTCTTGATAAGGGAAAGAGGAAAATCATTTCCTTTCGTCTTTTTTAATATTTATCTCTTTTCATCCGTTCTTCACTCATTATTTTAAAACTGAAATGAGAATCCCGCAGAGAATAAACTCACAATAAGAAAAACCTTTTAATTTGAAATTACAGACATAGACTTCTATTTTATTTATAGGTATCAAATCACAATAGATAAATATTTGCGGAATAAAATTTAGCCTAGTTTACTCTTCAATAAGTTCTTTATATGTCAATGAAACTTCCATCAAAATCTGTTTAGCCCATTGGTTTAGCCATTTTGGAGATTGTCCCAGACAAACATACAGACACAAATTTAAAATACGTCTATGGGTTTTGGTAAGGTGTAAGCAAACATCGAGTCTAAGAACGCATGCGACTTTACTCGAGTGGTTTTTCCGGAATAAAAAGTAACCCGTAATATCTATTCTTGAAAAAAGTACTCTATCTGTCAATGGAAGCATGTCTGAATTGGTCAGCAGTTTCGGAGATTAATCCGGACCAACAAGCAGACAGACAGACAAAAGTCAAATAAACATGAATGAGCATGAGAAAAAGCCTTTTATTTCGAAATCACGCAGCCAGATACTTCAATTTTATTTATATATGTGGATTTATAAGTTTTAAATCTCTTAGAACCTCTGACTCGGGATTACAGGGACACAAATGAAAGTTGTGTTCTAGTACTTCATCAACTTAGTCTGATAATTTGTCCAATTAAATACACCTATGTTTGTTACAAGTATGTCTATGGTTACAAGTGTAAAATAGCAATTTATTTTTTCTAGGTAAATAATGGGTAAAAATATGGATAGTACTCACTATTAAGAAACAGATGACGCTGTGGTCGATTAGCAACACAATGTGGCTGCGACGACGCTGACTGTTACATGTGCTACTTATATTTATTAATTTTGTTTCTCAGACGTCCACGGAATGCACTAACAGATCCTCCTGACGATCTCACCACCGAGGTTGAGAGTCTCAGGAATGCAGGCAGATCAGACCTTCAGTCTGACATAGGCGAACAGTACCTAGCGCCCGATATTACCTAGTTAACGTAGCAAATCTGTTCGAATGGCATCTGAGCCTTGTTTGTTCACAGTCGGGCCGTCCAGCTCGAACTGCCCTCCATTGCCGAATTTTTAATTCTTAATTTTAATTTTAATCATAAGCCTACGAGACGGCGCCCTTAAGGCGCCGCCCGCCAATAGGCACTAACGCACCGAAGCATCCTCAATGCGTCCGGTCGTCGTTCATGTCAAATCCTATACGCTCTCCGGAGTATAGGTTGAGGAGTCGTTTAGCCGGTCGGGCTGCACCTTCTGTGTAGAAATCCCAACCCGGCACTATCTGCGCGGTAGGTCGGGCGCGCAGATGTCTGTAAGCAGATTCGGCCCTCACTAAACAAAAAAAAAAAAAATATTAATTTTGAAGAAAATAAGAACACGGAGTGTGTGAAATGAAATTCCTTATAAGTAATTTTTTGAGACACGTAACCTGTAACTATTTCAATAGTGCGGTACGTGTCATTAGCAACAAATCGGTATAATTCTGATTCTCGCCAGGTGTACGCACGTGAGACGTGTCTGTCTGTGCTTATTTTTCATTTACTGATTTACTGATGATTCTGCAGAAGTAATGAGCGGAAATACAATACAAAGACTCGGTTGTGGTTATAATATGATCTAACATTAAGGGGACAATTACAAAAAAACGGCATGTTTAGGTACATTTTTAGGAAGTTTGGAAAGGTATATGGTCATAAACCTAATTCTAAAATAAAGATCAGTTCTTAATTTACAATTGTGTTAGAAAACATTTGCATATTTTACACTCTTTCACACTGAAAAAATATTATTTTGTAACTCACTTTTGCCGAAATCGCGGAAATTTAACATTTTTCGGTACATATTACACCATCATCACAAGGTTTTTTGAGATTAAAAAATCATTTAAGTATTGTTAATACTTCATCCTTTCTTTCTGTTAGAGGAAATTTTGATAATAAACGGAAAAGTGGCAGAAAAAAATTATCAATAATATGCAATTTCACCGAAATGTTGCCATACTATTTTGTATGAACTGACAGCACACTGACAGCTTATAACCAAGAGCACACGGTATCGTGTTTCAGACCGCTCCGAGGAGCGCTATTGAAAGGTCGGGTGTACATCTTTGTTTTTCTCCGATCAAATGCTGTACGTATAGTAAAGTTCAACTCAATCAATCTTGAGACGTGGGTGAAAGTAAATTTATAATATTTTATGAATTGACTTAGTTTGAATTATTTTTTTTCCAAGGCGGAAAGCTATTAAACTTAAAATAAAAATCTTACACTATATATATAATGTACATAATATATACATTACCGAGTTGACCAACTAATAATTTTTTTATGATAAAAATATTAAATTAAAACATATGTAAAAAGTGGTGTCCTCTTGGAATGGTGTAATTATTTTAATTTTAATACGCTTTTAAAAGTCACCCACTTCCACTGAAGATATTGGGCTGAAATTCAGAATACATAATATGTAACTTGGATGACAATACACTAAAATGATAAACATAACTTGATGTTGCAGCCAGGATTGTTTCCTCATAAGGATACTCTTCACCGGTTAATAGCACGAACACGAAACTTAGTATGTAGGTTGGATTTCGATAGTTATCCATGATTTTCACTATAAACTGATGATGCACCACGATAATTTGTTTACGAGGGAACTCCTCAGTGGTTAGATTTTCAAATCGTGCGACCGTTGATGTCATATGCTTGGATGTCAAAAGTCAAATTCTGTGTCTTGGCAAAGTACTTGGAGCGCGCGCTCTGAGTAAGTAAGTCATCTTCAGCACTGACGCCGGTTTACTAATATATAGCGCGAGACACAGGTATGAGGGAGGATGCCGACATCGAATAGCTATGAACAATTTTTTTTTCGTAGCTTTGCATATATATCAAATCCATTAGACATACGTAAGTTATGTGACCTTTTTAAGCGACTTCAAAAAAAGGTGGTTTCTCAATTCGACCGTGTATATGTTTTTTTATGTGTGTTCAGGGATAACTTCGTTGTTTATGAACCGAATTGGATGATTTTTTTTTGTGAAAGGGAGATATCTCCGGAGTGGTACCATGATAAGGTAACCAGGATCTGATGATGGCATTATAGAGAAATCGAGGGCAACCTTCGAAAATCGTATTTTAAAGTATCGTATTTTAAGTATTTTGATAAAGTACTACTACTAGTACTATTTAATGAAGGTCGTGAGTCGATCTGATGATGGAGCTGAAAGACAGTCGAGGGAACTCCTCAACGACTTACAGCAATAACCTGGTGTTTAGACTTGATTCATTTCTATTGACGAGATCTTTGCACCCATATGGATTATAAGTGCCATTACAGGTCTGATGATGGAGACCATACACAATCGAGGGAACTCCTCAACGATTTACAGCAATCACCTGGTGTTTGGACTTAATTCATTTCTATTAATAAAAACTTTGCACCCATATGGGTTATAAGTACCATTACAGGTCTGATGATGGAGACCATACACAGTCGAAGGAATTCCTTAACGATTTATAGCAATTACCTGGTGTTTGGACTTGATTCATTTCTATTGATGAGATCTTTGCACCCATATGGGTTATAAGTACCATTACAGGTCTGATGATGGAGACCATACACAGTCGAAGGAACTCCTTAACGATTTACAGCAATTACCTGGTGTTTGAACTTAATTAATTTCTATTAATGAGAACTTTGCACCCATATGGGTTATAAGTATTATTACAGGTCTGATGATGGAGACCATACACAACCGAGGGAACTCCTCAACGATTTACAGCAATTACCTGGTGTTTGGACTTAATTCATTTCTATTGAAGAGAACTTTGCACTCATATGGATTATAAGTGCCATTACAGGTCTGATGATGAAGACTATAAACAGTCGAGGGAATTCCTCAACGATTTACAGCAGTTACCTTTTGTTGGGCTTCCTTGATACGGTTGAATATGCCAAAATGTTCAGTTCGCACAAAAATAATAATTAAGATTGAAGTTTTACATAGCAATACCACTACCTACTAGGCATGCTGATGCGTCAATTTGACACTGAATTTATGTTGCGTAATCACGGTGCTGTCTCATTAGAGTAGCGCGTTTACAAGCCCCATTTATACTAAATACAAATAAGTTACTGATTATGAGTGAAGAACGGATGAAAAGAGATAAATATTAAAAAAGACGAAAGGAAATGATTTTCCTCTATCCCTTATCAAGAAGTTATTGTGTTTAATTACGATATATTCAAACATGTAGTCCACCTAGGTGTAGTTGCTGACGGTCGCTATTAAAATAATAAAAAATAAATATAAACAATAATATACAATCTATTATGAAAACCCTGAGAATATATTATAAGTTCTTAAAATCCAAACATAAGTGCCCAAAGAGTAAGCAAGCTGTAGAATGGTTGTTCGGTATGATGGCAGTAAAATAATATGTAATAGAGTTTTTATTACATATTAGATAAGAGTGAATATTAACCACAACCCTCTTGGTTATAGCTACTGTATATTATGCAGTCTGAGACCAGAATAGGTAAAAATTCTATAAGTAGAACATCTTCGCAATAAATAGCAGACACAAGTGAGAAGAAGCGGTGCGGTGGGGCAGAGGACACTTCCCAGCCATCAGTACCGCGAGCGTCGGGAGAGCAGAAAAAAAAGGTTTAGTTAATTTAAAAAAAGATATAAAAAATAATTAAAAAAAAAATAATTAAAACCGACTTCAAAACCATAAACTAAAAAGTTAAAAATTAAATTTTCACTTTAAAGAAAGGAGCATTAACAGGCGGCATATAGTTAATGAAGTCGGTGCCTACTCACTCAGACACTTTAAATTGTGTTCTATATTTGTTATAGTTATAAATATATCATTGTTGTAATTGTTATTACCTGGTAAGTACCCATTTAAAGTGTCTGAGTTGGCACCGACTTCATTAACTATATGCCGCCAGTTAATGCTCCTTTCTTTAAAGTGAAAATTTTATTTTTAACTTTTTAGTTTATGGTTTTGAAGTCGGTTTTTATTTATTTTTTTAATTATTTTATTTTTCAATTTTTAGTTGAACGCATCTGTCACTTATTTGTATTTAGTATAAATGGGGCTTCTAAACGCGGTACTCAAATGCGACAGCGCCGCGATTACGATTAAGTATTATTTTTGTGCGAACAGAACATTTTGGCATATTGAACCGTATGAAGTAAGCCCAACAAAAAGTAACTGCTGTAAATCGTTAAGAAGTTCTTTCGACTGTGTATGGTCTCCATCATCAGACCTGTATAGGTACTTATAACCCATATGAGTGCAAAGTTCTCATCAATAGAAATGAATTAAGTCCAAACACCAGGCAATTGCTGTAAATCGTTAAGGAGTTCTTTCGACTGTGTATGGTCTCCATAATCAGACCTGTAATGGTACTTATAATCCATATGGGTGCAAAGATCTCATCAACGAAAATGAATTAAGTCCAAACACCAGGTAATTGCTGTAAATCTTTGAGGAGTTCTCTCGACTGTCTCTCAGATCCATCATCAGATCGTCTTCCGACCTTTATTAAATAGTACTAGTAGTAGTTTTTTATAAAAATATTTAAAATACGATACATTAAAATACGATTTTCGAAGGTTCCCTTCAATTTCTCTGAGATGCCCTCATCAGATCCTGGTTTCCTTAGGATGGTACCACACTGGAAATACCTCCTTTCCAACAAAAAAAAATTATACAATTCGGTTCATAAACAACGAAGTTATCCCTGAACACACAAAAAAAAACATATATACGGTCGAATTGAGTAACCTCCTTCTTTTTTGAAATCGTTTAAAAAAAAGTCACTTAATAAAAACCGACTTCAAAAACATAAACTAAAAAGTTAAAAATAAAATTTTCACTTTATAGAAAGGAGCATTGAAGTGTCTGAGTGAGTAGGCACCGACTTCATTAACTATATGCCGCCTGTTAATGCTCCTTTCTTTAAAGTGAAAATATTATTTTTAACTTTTTATTTTATGTTTTTGAAGTCGGTTTTTATTTTTTTTATCTACAATTTTGTTCTAAGATGGTTTCTGAGAAGATGGTAAACATAAAAATTTAACAGCGCCATCTATGAGTAACCAGTTTACAAAATATGAAATGAAGTTCACAACTTAGTCATAGACTTAGTGTTTGTGGAGGCATTTACATAGTTTTGTATTTATGTCATAGATGGCGCTATTCCACTAATATACTATAACGGCTATTTATTAATAGATAGAGCTACCGTTAAAAAAAAATGATTGGTGATTAGATTTCTATTACCTCCTACGCATAGACCCTCCAATCAGTAAAAAACGTTGCGAGTTTTGTTAAACTTTGATACATTTTAATATGAACTAAACAATTCATATTAAAATGTATCAAAGATATTAAAAGTTAAGTTGGGAAGCTGCCTGTCTAGTACCTACTGCTACTTATTAGTAGACGAAGCCACAATTCAAAAACTGATTTTTATTTTTTCATAATCATATTTCTAGGTTTCAATTGATAAAACATAACATGCGACTAAAGAAAATATTTCTCTTTAAAATTTTTAACTGGCATTATTGACTGTTTTAACAGTTTCGAAGCATTTGTACAAAACCTAAAATTTGTGGAAAATAAGTTATTATCGACTGATTTCTGTTATGGTTTTTTCAATTGGTTCGAAGCGTTTGTCGAAAAATCTTATTTTCCACAAATTTTAGGTTTTTGTACAAACACTTTGAAACTGTTAAAATAATCAATAAAGTCAGTTAAAAACCTAAAAGAGAAATATTTTTTATAGTCGCATGTTATGTTTTATCAATTGGAACCTAGAAAAGAGATTATGAAAAAAAAAATTCTATAAATGATGGTTCTATCTATTATTAAATAGCCGTTCTAGACAGGCGTCGTCCCACCTTAATATTTGTAACCGACTATTGATTAGTTCAACAGTTTCGAAGTGTTTGTACAAAATTTTTAAATTAGTGGAAAATATGGTTTGTTCGATCGGTTTATCTAATGGTTCTTTCTATAGTTTCGAAGAGGTAGTCAAAAAACCTAAGTTTTCCAAATAAAAGGCTTTTGTCATAGAGTTAACTTGACAACAGCGTTGGTTTGGTTTAAATAGAGTCATAAATGTCACTTCACAGTATCGCAGTGACATTACGCAATTTCGCGGGGTTGAAGACCGGTGCGCAGGGATTCACGGGGTTGAAGACCCGAGGACTTCTTGCACTGAAACTGAAACTCGCCATCTTGCACCAGCTAGCTAGAGTATGAGTGGTTAGACGGTAAACGGAGAAGAGGGCTTCTAGTCAATTCGTACTTTTATCGCTTCTGTCTATACAAACGCTTCGAAACTGTTGGAATAATCAATAGTTGTCAATTAAAAACATTAAAGAGAAATATTTTATTCAATGTAGTTGCTCGTAAAGTTTTTTTTGTGTAACAAAATTATGCGGAAACCGACTTTTTATTTCACGCGTGAAATAAAGTAATTTTTTATATTTTTTGACTCTATAGTACATGGTGCAAGCCATAAAATTTAAAAAATTACAAAGGTGCAAGGAGGTTTTGGTATTCGAAAAAAAAACAATTATTTATAAGTATGCGCGTTCTAGCAATAATTAAATGATGACAAACACCACAACACATAAGATTTTTGATTATCTCATTTAAAAATACGTGTTTTGTTTCCGCAAACAAAAATATTTTTCACATTATTGGCTGTACGTATACCTACTGTACCTTTGCCTCAAGAAAAAATAACTGTATAAAACGCGCGCTCTGTAAAGTAAGCGCGCCATTTCGTTGTAAATAGGCTTTGGTGCAATAAAATTGCTTTCTTTATTATACTTATTTTTTTGTTGTATTTCCTCGCAAAATGCACTGAAAAATGTAAGATACTTGAGCGTAAAAGGTTTTATCCGAATGCGTGTCAAGGAAAACACTCGCTGCGCGCGTGTTTTCAATTTGGCACTTATTCGTATAAAATCTTACTTTCCGCACGTGTATCTTAAATAACTATTATATTTTTGCCCTGGTAGTTAGAGTTAGACGTCAGTGCACATAATCGATTATATCGTTTTTCAAATTAACCATGCCGTGTTCTATTTATTCCTCAAAATCCTATAAATGAAAATCGGCGTCAGCTTCTTTTTGCACGTAATTCTGCTATATTGTAAATGTAAATGTACGTTCTTATAAGGTTCAGACAGGAAAGTTCTACAAAAATTATTTCTATTTTATATAGTAAAGCATCATAATGTTAGTGAGTAGAAAGCGTATGGATACATAACCCGTAAAATGCCATGGAAGTGCTTCACTGTTATAGTGTAGTTAATAAATACACCACTTCTTGTATTAATTGTTTACCTATGTTTATGAAGGATTTCCAATACTTCCCGATCGATAAGATTCCTTTACTACGTTTGTTTATCTGAAGATCGCTCTTGTATTTTAAATCTTTTTCAAATGTAAGTACCTATATTGAATGTACAACTATGAACGTATAACTAACTGTCAGGTTTTAAAACTTAATTTTTCTTTACTTAAAAGTTAGAAACTTATTTTATTGTGGTTCAACATAGGTACATACTTATATTTCATTGAACTACAATCATATTTATTTTTCAAAGTCTCATTAAAATCACTTCATTGCAATTCCGCACTCCACTCCGCAGTCCACTCCGGTGCCCTGTCTCGTCAACGGGGCAGAAAAAAATAAGTCTTTCGTCGTCCCCGGTAGCCCTGATGTACGGCGTTTATCGGAGAGGATGGCACAAATTCAGTAGGTATCATTTGGCCCGGTGCACGTAGTTATTATTACATTTACCAGGAAGAATTGCATGGATCAAGCTTCATTTGCCTCAAGTTTAGAGGTAATATCTATTTACCTAAAATGGAGTTCCTATAAATAACAAGGTTTGTGTACAATAAACAGTTTTTATTATGTAAACAAATAGCTATAACGCTTAAGTGAATAAAAGAATCTGTCTTTAGGAAAAACCAATATTACAAAACAGGAACATTACCAATATATTTTTTTTTATATTAACCATCTATTGGCGCATTTGGATGGGAGTAAAAACGTTCTGATGGTACGTTGCGACGTAAGACCTTGTGTGTTTGTTTGTGCATATGTGTTACCAATTGCAGTCTTCAATAGCGATAATTGAAATAGATTTCAACTATCATAACGGCCCTCGCCTCCCATCCTAACCTGGGTTAGGAGGCGGGTTAGGTTAGGACCCTAATCTATTAGCGATACGGAAAGGTGACTTTCTACTAATCTGTCGTTATTTCCTGTCAGGCGACATATGGCAGACGCTACTAACTTTGTACCACCTTATTTGACTTTACTAGAATGAATTTGTTTCGTTCAAGTTCAAGTTTCTTCGAGGCTTAAGTTTCCCGACACACTTATTGTTAACCTAAATTATTTATTGAATTACACAAATTACAATTTTTGACAACTGCAGAGTTTGCATGGTCTGACATTTTAGTTACACTTTTCATTGCTCTATATATATTTACTTACCAACTGAAAAAAATCTCTGTTATTGACGCTATAGAATTAATTTTACTTCTAGCCCTTTTTTACCAACTTTCTCTATGAAGTTACAAAAGTTATATGTAACGCGAAATCCTCAGGGCAAACTCTCTAAAAACCCGAAGTTGGCTCGTTAACAGTTGGCAAGTTCCAGTAATTACCCGGCCTAGTCACAACGCCATTGTCTATGTACGTCGCATTCAAAAGCCAAGGAAACTATGTGAAAAGTTTGCTTACGTTTCTGCCGCCGCGGCACGCGAAGTTCGTATACCTCTTGGACTGGTTTGCAGTTTGCAGTCAAGAACAGGGAAGGTTTAACGTAGTGCCTGTGTTGTATTGCGCCCATTGGGAACATTGCGAATGTGGAATTCCTTTTTGTTTACAATAAACCAAGTCCCTATGATATAGCGGACATCTAACGCTTTACTATCATTTATCATCATTATTTTGTATTTTTAACCCACAACCGTAGATGTACCCACGACGTCGAAAACAACGGGTGTTATTTTGAGGCAAATGTCTATAGTATGTATGTTTCTATGTCTGTCTGTGGCATGTAACCTCCAAAATGGATAGACCTATTTCAATGCGATGTTGAACACTGGTTTAGTCGGAATAATTCTTAGCTAGATTTTTATCTGTCTGTCTGTCTGTGTATATGTCTACTGCATTGTAGCTCTCAAGTGAATGAATGCGGTGTTCTTTAATTAAAAGCTGACGTAATCAGGATTATTTATACTTACATTGATATATGTCTGTCTGCGGCAACTTAACTCTCAAACAACCGATTTCAATGCGGTTTTTTTCAAGTTGAACGCTTGTGCAATCAGGATGTTTTTAAGTTAGATTTCTACCTGTTTGTCTGTCTGTTTATATGTCTACTGCATTGTAGCTCAGTGTCTCAAGTTAATGAATTGAGTCCGATGCGGTGTTTTTTAATTAAAAGCTGATGTAATCAGGATTATTTATACTTATATTATTTAAATTAGAATGGTTTTTAGCTACATTTCTATCTATCTATGTGTTTGCCTGTGACATAGTAGGGAATTTCTCTGAAATACGGACATATAAGTCATATAATAATATAAATTATGACAATAGTGTAATTTCGTATTTTAATTAATATAATATTGTGAACTGCATTTAAATATAATGTTGGGATGCATTTCACAATATTATATAAATTGAAATACGAAATTACACTATTGTCATAATTTATACAATTAATTATATGATTTATTTAAGATACATAAATAATTTTTTAAAGAATTTAAAAAATATATAATTGTTAGTTGAACAAAAAAAAAACGATCAAATGTTTTGAATCATATGTTTAATAAATAAATCATATGTTTATAGCTAACTTTATAAAGTTTAAAATAAAACTTAAATCAAATGCTAAAAAACCTTGATACAAAAATATTAACATTTAAAAATCTGCAACAATACAAGTTTAATGATTTTGAAATTATTTTTGATGCTTAAAAGCTTCATATACCGGTAAGTAAACTTATTCTTAAACACTTCATATTTTGTTGTAAAATAAAATATAATAAATATATAGTAAGGTAACGTTAGCGCTCCTCGACGGCTTTGAAGATCAAAAACAATTTTCGTACTTTTTAAATCTTAGCGCGTTTGTGTCGGAATTCTTTCAAATTTTTAATATTCTTCTATATTTTAAATTTAATATTAAATTGATATACCATGGTCATACTATTTATCACTCTACGCAATCCTTTCTAATATTAAAATCATCGTAAATTAAAATATGTCCAAGAAACTCTCAAGTTACTTACACGCATTCATTATAGAGATATTGAAACGGAACGACACCTACGTTCTACAGTGTCACACTATGCCTCAAAGAAGCTGAAGATCATTGCGATATCGCAGGAGATGATCTTATAGTGACGATGAGTCATTGCTTGGAAGCAATGCGACCATTTATCATACGCAAGGAGGAAAGGCTCGCGTGCCGCACGCTACGTCTCCTTGCTTTTTTTTTACAAGGCATAGAGACGTCTAACCTATTCTTGTTACTAGGCATGTTGTATTTAGACGTTGTACTGTTAAAGTGTACAGGTATTGAATTAGTAGGTAATAATATCTCAAATCGTGCGACCGTTGATGTCATATGCTTGGATGTCAAAAGTCAAATTCTGTGTCTTGGCAAAGTACTTGGAGCGTGCGGTCCCGAGTAAGTAAGTCATCTTCAGCATTGACGCCGGTTTACTAATATATAGGCGCGAGACACAGGTATGGGGATGCCGACATCTAATAGCTACGAACAATTTTTTTTAGTAGCTTAGCATATATATCAAATCCATTAGACATACGTAAGTTCTGTGACCTTTTTAAGCGACTTCAAAAAAGAAGGTGGTTTCTCAATTCGACCGTATATATGTTTTTTTTATGTGTTCAGGGATAACTTCGTTGTTTATGAACCGAATTGGATGATTTTTTTTTTGTGGAAGGGAGATATCTCCGAAGTGGTACCATGATAAAGAAACCAGGATCTGATGATGGCATCCCAGAGAAATCGACGGCAACCTTTGAAAATAGTATTTTAAAGTATCGTATTTTAAGTATTTTGATAAAGTACTACTACCAGTACTATTTAATGAAGGTCGAGAGTCGATCTGATGATGAAGCTGAAAGACAGTCGAGAGAACTCCTCAACGATTTACAGCAATTACCTGGTGTTTGGACTTGATTCATTTCTATTGATGAGATCTTTGCACTCATTTGGATTATAAGTGCCATTACAGGTCTGATGATGGAGACCATACACAATCGAGGGAACTCCTCAACGATTTACAGCAATTACCTGGTGTTTGGACTTAATTTATTTCTATTAATGAGAACTTTGCACGCATATGGGTTATAAGTACCATTACAGGTCTGATGATGGAGACCATACACAGTGGAAGGAACTCCTTAACGATTTACAGCAATTACCTGGTGTTTGGACTTAATTCATTTCTATTGATGAGGACTTTCCAGTTATATGGGTTATAAGTGCCAATATAACAGGTCTGATGATGAAGACCATAAACAGTCGAGGGAATTCCTAAACGATTTACAGCAGTTACCTTTTGTTGGGCTTACTTCATGCGGTTCAATATGCCAAAATGTTCACTTTGTACAAAAAAAAATGTGGCACTCGAGGACTGCCGCGGTAAAGCTATTGCATAGCATTTTGTATCAACTTATGCAATTATAATTATTTATTTATTTTATTTATGCGGTTTTTTTTTGTTATTATTTTTTCTTCATTTTTCTTCAAATCTTTCTGACGCTGATAATATGCCCTTTGACGTGCATTAGTTTTTTTTTCTTTTTATCTCTTTACGCTTTTCTTCTCTATAAAACGAAAATATCTAGGTATAAATAATAGGTATAAATAATTAGGTATAAATAGTGTAATGACACACCAAAACAAAACTATTCATTTAAAAAAAATAACGATATTAAGAAGTGATTATCGAATTTCGCGCGATGTACATTTATATAGATATAATATCATATATACTTTCTCCGCGCGGCATTCATGTGCATTATCTATACACCAAAAACAAAGGTAGGTACTGAATAGTACACGTGCTTGGTTTGATGGTTTCTGTTATATACATAATGAAGAATGAATTTATTTATTTATAAATATATATACATATTGAGAATCTAAATTGAGAATTTAAACCATACGCGTGTGTGTGTGTGTTTGTGTGTATAAAAGAGGGCTACTTTTAATATCGCTTATTTTAATATCAAAAAAGGTTATCTTTATAGCAGTAATATATTTTCAATTCAAAATTAATACTGCATTTGTGATAATAATAAAATGTATGTATATAAATTACTCACTCATTTTCTTTCACTATTTTTTCGTGACTTTCTTCATTAATAATAGGTGCAACAGATTATAATAGATGGCGCTGTTTTAAAAAACGTACATCGCGCTATCAAAATTTTTCTCCGTGTGGCGTGCCCGTCGGAGTAGAAAGCGTGAGGTTTTTTTCGTTACGGAATTTCTGGATTCGCTCCTCGCGCTCAAGGCCCGCGATAGAAGCTATGCAATAGCTTAATAATAATTGAGATTGAAGTTTTACATAGGAATACCACTACCTACTAGGCATGCTGATGCTTCAATTTGACACTGAATTTACGTTGCGTAATCGCGGTGCTGTCTCATTAGAGTAGTGCGTTTAGTAGCCCCATTTATACTAAATACAAATAAGTTACAGATGCGTTCAACTAAAAATTGAAAAATAAAATAATTAAAAAAATAAATAAAAACCGACTTCAAAACCATAAACTAAAAAGTTAAAAATAAAATTTTCACTTTAAAGAAAGGAGCATTAACTGGCGGCATAGCCATAGCATTAGCCATTTTGGAGATTGTCCCAGACAAACATACAGACACAAATTTAAAATACGTCTATGGGTTTTGGTAAGGTTGGTAAGCAAACATCTAGTCTAAGAACGCCTGCGACTTTACTCGAGTGGTTTTTCCGGAACAAAAAGTAACCCGTAATATCTATTCTCGAAAAAAGTACTCTATCTGTCAATGGAAGCATGTCCAAATTGGTCAGCAGTTTCCGAGATTCATCCGGACAAACAAGCAGACAGACAGACAAAAGTCAAATAAACATGAATGAGCATGAGAAAAAGCCTTTTATTTCGAAATCATGCAGCCAGATACTTCAATTTTATTTATATATGTGGATTTATAACTTTTAAATCTCTTTGACTCGGGATTATAAGGACAAAAATGAAAGTTGTGTTCTACTACTTCATCAACTTAGTCTGATAATTTGTCCAATTAAATACACCTATGTTTTTTACCATTGTAAAATAGCAATTTATTTTTTCTAGGTAAATAATGGGTAAAAACATAAATAGTACTCACTATTAAGAAACAGATGACGCTGTGGTCGATTTGCAACACAATGTGGCTGCGACGACGCTGATTGTTACATGTGCTACTTATAATTTTATAGGCATCGATTTGAAAGAGAATAAGAAATTTTTTGAGACACGTAATCTGTAACTATTTCAAAAGTGCGGTACGTGTCTGTGCTTATTTTTCATTTACTGATTACTGATTTACTGATGATTCTGCAGAAGTAATGAGAGGAAAAATACAATACAAAGACTCGGTTATAATATAGTGTTATAACCGAGTCTTTGTATTATCTTTAAATTTATGTCTAAAAATCAAAATCGATTTCAGTACAATTATAATATTTATAACTAGGACATGTACGTTAGGGTTACGTTACGCCTACGGTACGGGCTTACGGCCAATAATATAGTGTGCCTCAAAACCAGTAAAAATTAGACAGCATCATGTTTGAAGCCTTTTATTTCCATGAATAGAAGCATAGATAGATGCTCATTCCTTCCTCAAACTTGTACTTTTAGAAAATAATTACTGATGTGGGTGCAAAATATATTGTAGGCACTGTGGAAGTTACTTGACCATACACTATATACTGATTAATCTAATTATCATTTCGGTCATAGCTGCTGCTGCATAGTGTATATTGTAATAAGTACTAAATATTTATAAATATTCAATACAACTATACTCTCACTTACAGACACTACTTTTTCGCTCACACATCTCGATTTTACTCTCTACATAACGGGCCATTAGATGTTACACATAATTAAGAGGGGATTGAAATCCATATACTTACAGTGACGTCAGATCCGTAATTTGAATGATGTCTGATCGTTTTTTCTACCCTAATAAAAAAAGTTTCACTTCAATAACTCTTCGTAGTTATATAATAAGAAAGTTAAAAATAAAATTGCTTAAGAAACTTTGTAGCTACTATTTAAAATGAATCTTGATAGGAAAACTCATGAAAAACGCTTCAGCGACTTGGTAGTTGTTCTTTGTTGAAAGTTCTGGCAACTATCCGTGAAGTCGTGAAAGTATGAGTTAAATTGAATATAAAAACCGGGCGCCTGCAGCTTTGCTCGCTCGCGAACTTTGGCGATTCCCATTTATAAAGAAAAATTACCCCAGAACTTCGATCTTACGATGTACCTACTATATGTACTTATTGGTTTTAAAGTAAACTTTTTTTGTCAAATTAATATACTTTATTGTTAAATGTGAATGAGATAGAATAGGAAATTTAGGACGGTCACGTAACGTGGACGGTAACAATTCATCATATAAGCCAGCTGGTAATAGCTGCATGTGGCTGTGGGTTTTCACAGGATAATTTTATTTAGGGAAGAAAAGGTTTTGGGAAAATTCAAACCGAAGCCGATTAAAATGCTTCGCTGCCTCCGCAACCGCTCACAGCTTTTGTGGTAATTTGTAGGGTAACTATATTTATAATATACTGGAGAAAAATGAAGAAATTTGTTACATTTGCAGAATTAGGTAGCCAAGTTATTGGCGGATAGCGTAAATTAATTCTTATTTTTGGGGTTACTTTTGGAAAACAAATTAAAAAATCAACAGATTTTGCGCTTCTTGCAACTTTGTATCGGAGGACATTGAAAATGAATATCAAAAAGAAAAAGTTATAGCACGTTTTTGTCAAACAATTTTATTATTTTGGTCATAAATTTGGTACCTTAGGATACCCCGCAAACTCCTACATCTTTTGACACTACTGCCTTTCTTCTACTTTAACAACTTTCTGAAATATAACCGAATCTCACTCTCCGGGGTAACTGATCTGATAATCATTCAATAAAAAAGGCACCAGCCCAGTTCCCAGTTATCGGCCGATCCCAAAATTTCTTTTTTCAAACTGTAGAAAATCAATCTGCTTCAGGAGCTTTTTTTAATTTTTTCGACATTGGCTTTCGTTTTCGAATCGCCATCGCCGTTTAATCAATTTTTTGTCCGAAAATCGGGAAATTTCATCTTTTTTTTCACTATTTTCGATTATCCGAAAAAAGTTACGCATGAATTTTAGGAAATTTGATATCGAACGATGTCTCATAAACCCTTGCATCTTCTGACGTCCCTGCCTTTTGTCTAATATTATAAATTTCCGAAATATAGGTAATCTCATACGAAAACGATGTGGTAAACATTTTCAATGTTAAAAATAAAATAAAAAACTTTTATCAAACGCATCAAGTACCGCGTCTAATGAACGGACTCGTTATGAAAAAACGTATATAATCTTTTTATAACTTTAAACAAAATTTTTATAATTTATAGTTTAGAAAGTAATAAAAGAAAATATCAAAAATCGAGCTATCCCCTTCTTATCTCTGAAACTATAGAGTCTTATTTATAGTTTACAGTACACCTAAACGATAATACTTCATTTTCAAATTTACGCGGGATATGAAAAATATCCGTGAAGAGAAAAAGGCGCATAAAATGTGTTGCTTCATTTCACCAAGCACTAGTCATTTCAAAGAGTTGAATTCGAATTCTATCCAGCATTCAGGCCAGATTAAAAAAAAAACTTAGTTACGTAATGACGTGATAGTTAACGGTACGGAACCCTCTCCACGCGACAATCATTACCTATTTTGTTATGCGAGTTCAACTCGCACTTTACCTGTATTTTCATACAAATCCAAAACTGAATAACCTCGGAGTAAATTAAGGACTAATTACTGTCTCGGAATAACCTGACTACTTTGAAGTAATTTGACTAGCCTTCATAAGTTAAGCTTATGAAGATTTTCAACTGATGATGAGATGAAGTTCACGGTAAATGAGTATTTTGACGATAAACTGAAAACATAATTTTGGTGGGCTAATGGCGGCTTATGAATTATATTATAAGTACCTTTCCTTTTCAGGGGACTACACTAAAACCAAAAAATAAAAATTAGCTTAGCTCGTCTTTCATAGTTATTTCATAGTTAGATAGATTACTTATCAGCCTCTTGTATAAATCTGAGGATTCATCAAACAACTGACAACAATCGATTTAATTTTTTTTTATTTAAAAAAAATATTTTTGTTAATATTTGTATACTTTTGAATCCCTACGAATTTTCCTAAAAGCTTTAAGACAACCTTACAAACTTCGTTAATTAACATAATATTTAGGGTCACTGGAAACCCTTAAAATGGATATGACCAATTTGCAACGACTTTACAAACTTTTCCACTATTAACCTTACCTAATGCTCAATACGGTCTTTTGACATCGAAACTTGTACCGTAATGTTGTATTTTACAGTACTAGGTCTTTTTACTTTACACCAATCACAAACAAGTAATCTGTTTGTGACGCATGTGTAAACCGCGAAAAGCAACCCGCCATTATTACATTTGAAGTATTATTTTAATTATTTTAATTGCAAATGTATTGAAAAACGTCGTATGATGACTCAGTGAACTGGCAATCATAGTCATCGGTTTATTATAAGCACTCGGCTTCGCCTCGTAACTATAAACACCTGTCTATAATATCCAACTTACCGTACTTGCATCATAATATACTATTACAATATATACGTATATAGATATTTACACTCAGACACGAAACAAATAGACATGTTCATGCACACAAATATGCATATGGCATAATAGATTTACGTACTTTTAAAGAAATCACTTTCATCTACAAGTTATTAAGTTAGAAACCTTATTAAAAGCTTACAATAATCACAATTATAAGTGTAGTATAATACAAAGGACTTCAGATACATTACAAAATATTTCAAGATGTCATTCTGAATATATTTTTCACAATTTTACAAAATCCGAAAGCTCTTTTGTTAGTTTAGCTACACTGATTTCGCTTCACATCAACGCAAGCCCGTTCTTCATATTCATTTCCGTTGTGTTTTTGTGTCGCCCTATGTTTCAAAAGATTGTGTCAGATGACACAGCATACATTTAAGTCAGTGAGGGCTCTTCAGAATTAGTTTTATTTTTCTAACAATTATAACATATCTGCGTGTATTTCAAATATTACATTTACGATATAGAAATATGTTTTTACAGAAAAATCTTTTGTAAAGTCGTATGACAAGCTTTGAGAGAACGGTAGCTACGAGTATAGAGAAGCACATTTCATTAGATCTAGTCTGTCTGGAAGTCTGAACTTAGTCCGTACCTGTTCGACTAGGCATTTGGCAGTCTGCCATCTAGTGAAAAACCATGTCAGGATATAAAATGGATGCGGTAATTATAGCTACTTTGTGAGTGCGCTAGATTGAACCTAAGTTATCATTTTCATATCCCAGAAAATGTGTTGTATTACAGAAAAGTCCATGCGAATGAACTTGCCAGACACGATAATAGTACAGTTGAATAGTATAATAGATGGTATAAATAAAGGTAGTACAAATAATTTTAGGACATCTTTTAAAAACGGTCGAGTGGTTAGAGACTCTAACTGCGGAGTCAAGGGTCGCGGGTTTAATTCCTGCCTGCAAATATTTTTGTGTGTGTGAACATGTCTATTTGCTCCGTGTCGGGGTGTAAAATATCTATCATCATCATCAGCCCATTTTTACCCTACTGCAGGGGCTTAGGCCTCCCCCAGGGTGAGGAGGGGGCTTGGAGCTTAAGTCCACCACGCTGCTCCACTGCGGGTTGGGAACTGTAACGACCGCCATCTATTGACAGCGTCCGGGACCGACTGCTTAACGTGCCCTCCGAAGCACGGTGTCAGTGATATTGTGTATTTAAGTCAGAAAAACTCATTGATACACGCCCGGATTCGAACCATGGCCCTATGGTGCCTTATAAATTTGAGACAAGTTCGTTGCGCTCTGGGCTATCACGACACTTATACAATATCTATACCTATATTGAAATGAAGAATATTTAAGTATGTATATCAGTAGTCTGCTACTCGTAATACAAGTTAGATGGCGCTGTGTCCCAGGTATTAACAACAAACGAACATCAAAAAATACGTCTTTTCGAAAATTCGAGAGTGAACTACTGCTCTGCCGAGATGCGTTTAATCTCGTGCAGTCTAAAAGTAGTCCACCCTCTCACAGAGTCGAATCTTTTGGATGAGTGAATATAGAAATCGAACCCAAAGTGAACCAAGTGGAGTCAAAACAAGAACCATAAGTTAAGATAAGTAGTACAATGTTAGTGTAACAGTAGTTAACGTGTATAAGGAATAAAAATATTGCCGATTTTCGTTTTGATTTTCGAGGTGTGATGTAGTTAAATAACGTAGTAGGATAGTTGGCGAGTTGGTGGCACGAAACCATCACTGTTAGAAGGGAATGCAAAATATTTCTTTTATTGGGTACTATAAGTTTCTGTGATATTTTTCACATTAAATTGATCTTATTAAAAAACATGAAAAATTAGGGCCGTTTCGTGCAACTGATTTTTACAGTTTAATGTACACACTACAGTATTATTATTCACTAAAATTTAAACGAATTTTTTACTTAAAATATAGTAGAGTACAACACTTAAAATATAATTTAAAACAGTTTAATTTCAATCCATTCAAAAAGTTTGATTCCTATTTTTCCAAAAAAAGAAATTTGGGAAAAGAAGAGAATTTAATGCGTTATAGCTCTGTGTAACTTTTTTGCCATCTGGTAGAGGCTTTGAGATAAGTTGGAAAGTCCAAACTGAGTTGTTTCGGACAGTCAAATCTTACATACCTACAAAGCTTTAATTTAGCTAAATCTTGTAGTTTAATGTGTATAACGGGAAACCGAATTCTCCATATAGAATTTAGTTCATCCGTTTGATTCTTAATTTTGAAATATTAACTGTAATAAAAAATATTCATTAAAATAGAAGTAAAAATCACAGCATACAAATAAGCAAACACGTGTTTTAATTTATTTATTCACATACATACACCGACAGAGTACATCTTCACAAGTTTATATATTTTTAATAATCACAATACAACATGTATCTATGGCAAATTATGGGCATACACAACATTAATAATTACACAAGTTATCAAATCACCGGTCAAAATATAATAAAATTAATGACAAAACAAGTAAAAAGAAAGCACTTAAAATTAGTTATGAATCTATTGTAGAAAATATTTAAAGGCACTGCACAATTTGTAAATAATTTACAGTAAACAAAAACAAAACATCAAACAAAATTACAAAAACAGAAAGTCAAGGACAATGTGGTCAATTAATATGCAGTTCACAATAGAATTGCACCCAAACTTAAAACTTTGTAAGTGATCCCAGAATCATTCTTTTGTATGTCAAGTTTTCGCCACCAAAGATAACAATTTCTCTACTCACATCGAAAGAATTATATTTTATAATCATCCTCTTTAGTGGTGCGTTGAGGCCAAGATTGGTTCTAGTCAACGGTATCTATCCGAAACGATAGGCGTAGGCACTTATATGGAGTAGGCACGCCTGTATCCAATTCGAGGTACTAACAGCCCCACGTTATCTAAAATGTTTTCACAGCACATTGTGTTTGTGATCATTATACGAAGAAATTCCTAGTCGAAATAGTCTCTGCAATCGCTTAGTTTTTGCATTTTGTAGGCTAAAAGATGCTGTTCATAACCAACCCCAGAACCAAGTGTAGAATCAGCCAGTTCAAGGTATTTAGTGAATGCTCTCTGGATACTTTCAATGTGTGTGAATTTCATAATGTGGGTTCCACATCGCACTCACGTAGTCAAGTAAACTTCTAATCACAGCGTAGTGCAATATAAGTATAGTCCTTGCTTTGATAATATTACAATTTTTATAATAATAATAAATCTTTATCGATATCAATAATTTACGTAATATTTTAGGCAACCCTGAACACGAAACTGGAATAAACTGTGTCATAGTAATCAGTGTTTTTATCAATAAAATAATGTTCTGAACAATTATTCAAAAACAACTAAGTAAATAAAAAAATCAAATAAGAGAAAAATGCAGATTTGTGTGCAAGCATAAGTACTAGTATATGTGGTTTTTTGTATGTGAAATTTAGGGGGACTGAGTGAGTGGGAAAATATAATGTGACTTATCAAGTTTGTAACAGTACATACGCGTTTGATCTCGAAGGTGATAGTTTATTGTCTCTATAAGTATCTCTGTACCTTCATAATCAAAACCGCTAAGCTAATGTAAAGTTAATTTAGTAGGTATTAATGCTATCAAAACAAACATATTGGCTTGGCCATAACTTGGATCTTTAACCATCATGAGGAAGTGGAAGTACTTGTAAAGAAAACACCAAGTAAATCTTATCATTAATATAATCTAGATTCTACAATAAGATACGTCGTATTCACTAACCCAAACAGGAAGGTATCAGCTTTAACAATATCGATTTGTAGGGCTAAACTATTATCCAGCACAAAACTGAGGTCACAGATTATTACTTAGGTTTTACATATTAAATTCGTAGAAAACAATTCTTTTCTTGTATTTCCCATCTGTCCACATCTCTCTGTCAATCTCTCAATCATCTTTTATCAACCTACATCTCCTTTTTTTTTATGACATGACACTAATTTTAAAAATAAATTTATTTTATATGATTTCTAGATATGTTTTAAGTAGCTTAATTTTATATTCATTGATATTATAATAACAATACAATTTATAATAATATTAAATAATATTTATTCCGGTTTATGTAAATTTAATTCTCCAAATTGAGGAGGCCTTTGTCGAAGGACAAGCTGTTGTTGAAAACCGATCGCCAGTAACAAATATAATACTCATATAGTATTGTAAATGTATATTGTATTGTAAACGATGCTAAAACAGCAATAAAGGCTTATTTATTTATTTATGTAAACTTAATTACGAATATTTTTGTTAAACATATTTCCATTATATTCAATTTGAAGATGGTACAGCGGTAAATGTAAACAGTAGCCTACACCGGAAGTCCGGTCTGTGTCCGTTCCCCTTACTTCCGGCGCCCCTCTCACTTGATGTCACTTCCGGCGTGACGTCACAATTAATCTTGCGCCTCTTCGTTTGATACATATCCTATAGTGAAAAGAATTAAATTTAAAGTAAATGAATAAACACATTAGATTGAAATAGTAAAAGATAACACGTTCATGGTCATTAATTTTCTAAAATTATAGTTAAACTGATAAAGAAATTACACATGTATACATAAATAACAAGAAAAACTTATTCGAAGAAACCCCGTAACAATTCGCGCCGCGAAAATTATTATAAGCTCGCCACGGAATATTATTATATATTACATTATATACAAAAAGTGTGTGCGTGTATCCTTTACGCGCGATTGAAGTAAAACTTTGAAGTTTTTTTTTGTACGTTTTATAATAACAAATATGAGATGATTCTTCGCTACTATCCCAGTCTGACAATTCTTGTAAAAGTTCGAAGTCAGAATCGCTTTCACTGGACGTAGACATTTTCACACTAAATTACAACTAAATTAAATAGATATTGGTTTCAAAATATTAGGATAAAAGTAATTTAGCGAATTTTTATTTGATGATAGCAGACGATCAATAGGTAAACCATCACATTTGACAGATAGGCCGCATATTTATCCTCAGTAATAAATCCTATCCTTTAACAGCTGTCAGAAGTATATTGGGACGCACGAAATGTCATTTTCATACAAAAATCTAACTCTGGTAAGCTATCGACCTTCCCGGGGCCTCCTGTCGTGCGACGGTAGATATATCTATCCGTCGATAGGTTATTGAAACGAAAAAACTATACAATGGATAGAATTTCTTACCCTAGTATGGTTAGACCGTCGATAGATAGGTAATTGGGTTTGGCTGTTAGAGATTATTAAAAAACTTTGCAATTTAAATTTTTTTTTTTAAACTGTTGAATTTTTATTCACTTTGCTATTCACAATTGATCCGTTTGAAAATTTGGAAATAAATAATCCTAATTGATTATGATATTTGCCACTAGCTGGCGTATAAGTCAAGAAGCGTGGAGTATATGACCTATACTTACGACCAATCCAAATTATTATTTTTTAAATTGCAAAGTTTTTTAAAAATCTCTAACAGCCAAACCCAATTACCTATCTATCAACGGTCTAACCATACTAAGGTAAGAAATTCTATCCATTGTATAGTTTTGTCGTCTCAATAACCTATCGACAGATAGACATATCTACTGTCGCACGCCATCTATTTTTAAATAGCGGAAACTACACAGACCATAGTAAGCGTCACTTTCGTCAGAATAAGCGTTACTTCCGTCAGAAAAAAATCTGAGTTACTCCCTAGTCGCGCCTAAAGAAGTTTTGCTTCAAAAATATTACATTTTAGTTTAACAGCGACGTCATATTTGTTTGTTCATAAATATATGAAACCCTTTAAATTACTGACTTGCTTGATTGCTACCTAGCAAGCAGCTGTTTAATTTTTCTACCACATTTGTGGCAAAGAAATTCAAGTTACACCAGTAAATTATGTAAAGGAGTCAAAGTTGTGGAATGGAAAAGAACTATTATATATGTTTTTAAGGTACCGGGCTATTCTGTGGGTTGTAGTTTTTAATCGACAAGCAAAAAATATCTTGTTTGTACCTCAAAACAAACACATTTTTATAGAAATTAAATTGCGATCTCTCGAGAAAATAATTCAATTCAGTGAAACCTTATCGTATTTTCATAGTCATTAAATTGTGTACATCCAGGGCTGTCCCTCGAGACTTAAGACTGATCGTTCTTCTTTGTATCAGCCCTGGTTTCCAATAATTTTTTCCCGACGCCCGTGCTCTTTTTCACGGTCTCTTTCCCGTTGGAATTGATTACACCCAATCAGTGGGGACGGAATCATTTATATTCCGAAACAAAAAAAAAAATCTCTCAATAGCAGGCGAGCGCCTACGTTTCATGGTAAATAAATAAAAAAATCCGCGAAGTACGAGAAGTGAAATTCGTCAAATAAATCATAGAAAAACAACTGGTACATATTTACAAGAATTATTACAACGATGACAATACGTCACTAACTGACTTCACTAACTTCACTGACTAACGCATACTTCTATAGTCTTAACTTAAATAAGGAACAAATAGACATGTTCATGCACACAAATAATTGTCCCGGGCGGGAATCGTACCCGCGACTGTTGGCTCCGCATTTAGGGTCTCTAACCACCAATCGGTCAGTTTCTTATGAACGTCCGATCTCTTTTGTGATACCCATGCCATGCTTTGCATTATTTTCCTTTCTAATACAACGCTCCTAAAATAAAAGCGTCTTAATACGTATACACATTTTATTAAAAATTATAAAATTTTCATCGTTAGAGGTTTAGTAGTTGTTGATTAATTAACCTACGAGCAAAACAGATACAAAAATAAATTGAAATGCGTACGTGGTTTAGGTTCAGGAAGTGTTCACGGATAAGTAATTAATATACAACAATAACGTTTATTACAACAATATCTTTCATGTTTCATGACGACCGCTTAGCCTAGTGGGCAGCGATCCTGCCTACGAAGCTGGAGGTCCCAGGTTCGAATCACAGGTCGGGTCAGTATTTATATGATGAATATTAATACTGGCATTGGGTCTTGGTTCTTATATGTATGTGGTGTCTTCGCTTGGTACCCAAAATACAAGCTAATGCTTACTTTGGGACCTAGATGTTGTTGTGATTGTATGTGTTATTGTGTATTATTCGTTTATGTATTATACTGTGTAAATGCGTAAATAAAACTGAAAAAATATTTTATTTATTTCAAGTAGGACTCTTCTTCTTCTTCTTAATTATGGCGTATTCAAGTAGGACTCAGTTGTCACTTTTGAATGTCATATAAACATAAAAGTACGGATTGACTAGAAGCCCTCTTCTGCGTTTATCGTCTTACCACCTATGCTATAGTTAGCTGATGTATGATGGGGAGTTTTTGTTCGAGTTTCAGTGGGCAAGGTCCCCGCGCGGCGCTCTTCACTCCCGAGGAATCCCTGCACACCGGTTTCAACTCCCCGAAAATGCGAAATGTCACTTCAATACAGTGAACTGACATTTATGCCTCCGATTAAAACTATATTAAAACCTAACACTGCTGTCAAATTAATTTATTCTATGGTCATAAAGCGAATTTTAGAAATATTACGCAGGTTCGTACGCGACCTCTCTATGAAGAACACTGTAAGAAATTTGAGTGGCTTATTTTTTTAGTGATGGCGCTACAAACCATTGTCTTAAAAACTAAGTGGATTAGAGCAATTTAATACCAAGTATTTTTATCATCCATATATTCTTTTAAATTGTAATATCCTTTAGATATAAGATGTCGTTTTACATAATTCTTGAATGTATATTTATATTGCTTGGAAGTTTATTACGAAATCTTACACAATCACTTTTGAATGCATTACTTATTTTATGTAGCCTAGTAGCAGGTAGGTACTGTGAGTTTATATTTATTCCTAGTATTAACATTGTGTATTATTTTTATGAAAATACAATATGTAACTAAAATGTTAGTGTAAGAAAGTTGTGTTTACATGTCATGGTGAAATAAAAAAATAAAAACTCTCTCAATTCTCAATCACCCCCTAGTAACAGGAATACAGTAAATGTAGGAGTATTTCATAAATGTTTGTTTGCAATATTCGTATATTATCGCGAGCAGCAGGTGTCTCGAAGAAACTTTCCTCATTTCTAACGTGCAATTATTGCGACTGTAAAGTTTTAGAGTTATTTCTGCAATGCTTTGCTTCTAAATTTTATCTTCTACGAAGTACGGGAGTAAGGGGTAGTATCAACTGTATTTTGTAAATTTGCGAATTAGTTTTTATTTTAATAAGTTATTTGTACACGAATAATCTTAAGATTAAGATGTAGTCCTTAATGTAGCAATTATGAACATTATGCAGTCAACATTATTTGGGAACATATGTAGAAAAAAACTTCGAAAGATTTGCATTTAATTTTAATAATTTGATTTTTAGTGAAAGTAATATAATATTTGGTAGAATTCCGAATTAGACGACTGCCGGCCATTGACATTCACTGGACGACATCCAAAAGGCGTGAACAAAATATCCCCCCACATCCGTGCGCATGCCAAGCACCCTGAGAAAAGTGTTCCTCATCAGTCGAGCAATGGATGACCCCACAATAAAAAACGAGGAATAAAAAGAGGAAAAAATTACGCATCAATGGAAATTATGGTTCCTGTAACATAAATTATGATGACGCGTAGTTTTTCTTCTTCGGTTTTCTCGTCTTTATGATGATTTTGATCATCAATCGCCCTAATGATGGTAAACCATCATATTTTTTGAAGAACACTTTTTTTAGTGCACCTGGCGAATGAGCCACTGAGGTTTGAAATTTTTAACACACCATTTTAATTGTCATCCAAATGGCCAGCCTAAGGTAGTAAGTATCTCGCAACAAACAGCACGACACGGCATGGTACGGCACCTGTTGTGCCGTGGCGCGCTGTAAGTTCCCAGCGGTCCCAAAAGCGTTCCCATATAATAATGTGTAGAGGCATTTATGAATGACCTACAACTGCAAAACATTGACACACACTGATATATATATATACATGCAAAACATGCAAAATTTACGAGCCATTTTTATCTGATAATTTATCGCTTTTATGCATTCCTACAGCAATTTGCAAACACGCAAGCATATATAAGAGACCTTTTCTGTTTAGACTAGAAAGCTGGTGAGCGTGAAACTGTCTTTTTGTAGCTCACTGTTCGCTGTAAAATATTAATGAGAAGGGAATTTTATAGCGAATACTGTTATTGGAAATCCCTGCGTTTTTATCTGCAAGCTTGCAAAAACTAGAACAATTCATTAAAATCTAGTTTTTGAATTCTACTATCTCTCTGCATACGGTGCGGCACAACACGACCGACGACGCGGCGGCGCGTTCGTGGCTCTATTCATATATATATATATATACATGCAAAACATGCAAAATTTACGAGCCATTTTTATCTGATAATTTATCGCTTTTATGCATTCCTACAGCAATTTGCAAACACGCAAGCATATATAAGAGACCTTTTCTGTTTAGACTAGAAAGCATATATATATATATGAATAGAGCCACGAACGCGCCGCCGCGTCGTCGGTCGTGTTGTGCCGCACCGTATGCAGAGAGATAGTAGAATTCAAAAACTAGATTTTAATGAATTGTTCTAGTTTTTGCTAGCTTGCAGATAAAAACGCAGGGATTTCCAATAACAGTATTCGCTATAAAATTCCCTTCTCATTAATATTTTACAGCGAACAGTGAGCTACAAAAAGACAGTTTCACGCTCACCAGCTTTCTAGTCTAAACAGAAAAGGTCTCTTATATATGCTTGCGTGTTTGCAAATTGCTGTAGGAATGCATAAAAGCGATAAATTATCAGATAAAAATGGCTCGTAAATTTTGCATGTTTTGGGGTTCCATCTGAGTTGAAAAAACTAAATGTTTAGAAGATGTCTCTGGTGTCTGTCTTTCACATTGTCACAGCTTTTTTTCTCTGAGTTCTCGACGAAAAAAGTAAAATTAGGTGACCCAATCACGAACGTGTACCGCGTTATAGTTATATGTATAAATTAGAGGTCAAGCTTGCGGGCCAAATTAAAAAAAAGGTGAAGTGCGAGTTCGAATCGCACACAAAGAATTTCGAACCACCGTACAATATCAAAAACATGATTCTTGTATGGGAACCCCCTTTATTATTTATTTTCGGGACGCAGGTGGGCGATCAGTCCTCTTGACTGTGGAATTTATTTAAGAGACCCTAACTGCAAAGCCAAAGGTCTCGGGTTCGTTTCCTGCTCCAAACAAATATTTGTGTTTTTGAACTTTGTATCTTATTGTTCTGCGTTTGCGTGTAAAACATCTATATAGTGTTTATTGAAAAAATATATCAGAGTATCCATATACAGTATATCAGAGTATCCATATACAGGTTATGGGACTAGATAGTCCTAAACTAAGCAGAGGCTTGTGTATGATGGCCCAGTTATTATTGTTATTATTATTAATTGTTCTCTTGTGGTTGTTACGGTGGCTTATTTACACGAATGAATCGGGTTAAAGTTATAGCTATTCCAGTAAGATTTCAAAAAACCCTTGCAGAATCCTTTCTACTCGAGCCAGTCTCGCACTTGATTGGTTATTTAATTAAACTGCGCGCGAACATGTGTACTGCCTCGTAATGAAATCATAGCGTGTGTCGCACCAGCCAATCATGGCCTGATTAACCTTTCTAACATATTCCGTCTATAACTTTTCCTGAGGCTTGTGTGGAAGAAATAAATGCCAATACGGGGTACGAATTTCTTTAAAAAATATTTGTATTTACTAAAAAATTCTAAATACTACTATAAAGTCAGGGTTTATTATTATGAAAATTGACTGAGCGATTGGCCGAGTGGTTAGTGACCGTAACTGCGCGCCCGAGACAAATATGTATTTGCCAGAGTGTAAAAGTATCTATAGATATGTACATATTATAAAAGATATTTAAGTATTTGTATGAATTGTTTAGTATTTCATAATACAAGCATAATACTTGCTTACTTTGGGACTAGATGGCGCTGTGTGGGATATTCCAAATATCATTATCATTATAAATGGATCACAGTAAATGGACAACCAACAAGGCATATCTTCATTCATTTCTACAAAAATTACATTCTACTGGGTCTTGGCTAAACGTAGATAAAATTTATAAAGCATGTAAAGTTTACTGAACTAAACAAAAAGTTCCAAGTGAGCAGATGGCGCAAACTAACGTTTACCGAGACAAACATTTATAACGTAACTTTTTTTAATCATTAATGTTTTTTTAACTTTTTGTTTAGTTTGGTAAGCACTATACACGTTCCATAAGTATGGACTATGTTTAGCCAAACGTCCGCTTGATATTCAATTATATTTCTGTTTGGTGGTGTCTGACACAAGACACGAATTGAAATATTTGAAAGTTGTGGTTTACTTTACCGTATTCTTTTTTATCTTGTGATATAAACAGATTCAAACAGGCTCCTTTAAAAGTTTCCGTTGAAAGTTTAAATGTAGGTGAATACAAAGTTTATACCGTTGCCGTGGGGACGAAATATATTTTGAATAATACCATTCCATTGTGCATATTTATAACGCTGAACCAGTATTATTGGAAAAAAACTTATCTTTTTATGAAAAAAAAATTTTATTCGCGATTACTTGGTGATATTCAGTCTTATTATTCTAACACTGTTCAAATTAATTTATTTTTATGAACTATTAAAATGTAAATGGATTTGTTTATTCTTACAATAATTTTGCAGATTTTGCAGTTACATTTGCAGTAGGTGCGTATCTATTTACCTATAAAGAAGTACTTTTTCACAAATCGACACGACTATTTTAGTTTCCTGTAGATAGTGTAAGAATAAAGCCTTTTAATACGTTGTTAGGTTCTGCTTCGAAATCAAAAGGAACTGTCATTATCAAATATCTTTTGAAATAATTGAGTATCTAAAAATAAAAAAAAAATATTGTAGTATTTTCCTGTTCGATATAATTTCATTACCTGCATTCGCAAGTTATAGGTAACCTAACAAGAACATTATTCCTAATAGTAATGTAAATAAAATGAAAATATATCATAGTAGTCCAAGAATAAACGTTTCGAAGTTTGATAGCACAGTGGTTGAAGTAGCACGATGTTCAGCTCATAAACCGTGGAAACAGAAATAAATCTAAGGAACAACAGTGCTAAACCACTGGGCAATGAAATAAGCCGCAAGGCAGGCTACTTCAACATAAACGAGAAATATTACTTATTTCAACCCTGTGGTACAATCTGCTCACAATAAATATTAGGTTTACGTAAATTGCTTTATCTGGTATGGTAGAAATTTTTGAAATAATTTTATTTTACTCTTTGAAACAATTCTTTACTGAAATTGTACATGAAAGAGATCTTATAAGTGTTTCTAGAGTAAGAAGCAAGTAGCTTTCAACTAATAAGAAATACTAGTAGTCGGTCAGCGATCGAAATTCTCCCGTAACTTTTTTAAAACCACCAATAATAAAGAGGCGGGAATAAGTCAATTAAAATTGCATCAAACGACAGACTATTATACTTGTATGGTTGACAGTATTTTTAACACATATTACATGTAGATTTTTGCTTTTGGCATTCTTACTGCCACATACACTGTAACTAACTATGCCAAATCTCACACTCCTCCGTGCGCGTAGTATGCTTAAAAACGGGTCCAAAGTTATTTTTTTCAAATATCAATATATAGATTATCAATTCAAGCGATTTGATTCCCTGTTAATATAACAAATTTTACAAAAATGTGAATCCAGTTTGACTGAACACTCTTCGCTATTTCACATAGTTTAGGATTTGGCCATACAGTCCCATCTCAAAAACTCACCTGTATATATATTTTAGCTTTCTGCACTCCTACCCCATTTAAACTCACACTCCTCCGAGCGCGTAGTTAAAAGGGGTCTTGACACAGGCACACCTATTTAGTTCTATTTATTACTTTTGTGTATATTAATATAAAGACGTTACTTGTCTTTGGATATATAAATAAACACAGTTTATATTTATTACTGATTTAGCATAATATCTAATATTAGAATAATAATAATAATATTAAAATCATGGATAAGTAAGGTTTAACTTAGTAAATAAGGCATCCATCAGAACTAACGAGGCAGAGCTCCCGTTGCAATCACGAATGCCTCGAGCATATCTGGCGATTCAGTACAACGATTTATTTACATAACAAACAGTACTTTGAAATGATACTAGTCGCTTTAATAAGCTTATAATAATATTTATGGGTGTGCTGATTGTATAAACGAACTAACTTTTATCCACCTTGACTGGTTAGACGATTTGTATTTTATGAAATACTAGCTTTCCGCCCACGGTTTCGCACGCATAGTTACATAGTAGTACCGGAAGAGCTATCATTTATAATAATTATTTAATATAAAAAAATCAGTTAATAAAAAAATATTGAGAGGTGCTGGAGGTGCTGGAGGTCTGAAAGTTCTGGATTATATGTTTTTTTAAGTGAGAAATCCAATCCGGAAAAAATTCTGAATCTCTACAACAGCGCCACGTACTGGAATGAATTATAGCTACAGACAATCTATATGACCCCATTAATGCAAAAAAATCATCAAAATGGATCAAGCTCTTTACGAGAAGAAGAATTACGTACACCCAAATTTAATTTAAATAGAAGAAACACGCACAAAATAGTTTTTTTTATTTTGAGTTCCATAAGCGCAACTTAACAGCTTCCGCCTCTTTCATTTAGACATTGTTGACATCGAATTTGCATTCCCCGTCTCCGTCTTAGTTCCCCGTCTCCTCATCGCTGTCCCCGTCTCTACCTTCGTTAAAAAAGTATGTAAACTTCAATTGATTTAACGCTAAATGCGCTGCAGATAAATTGACATATTTGTTGAGGTTTGTAGTACATACAAAATCTCACGCCTGACAATAACATTGTGTTTTTTAATGATGAACATATATTTTATAATTAAAATTAATAAATTAAATAACAATAAATACAAATAAATCTAAGAACTAATTAACAATATTTACAATATTTACAACTTAAAAATATCGTCGAGGTTGGTCCCATGTGGCATCGATCCCATTACGCTTGCACTATTTCCGCGCTGCACAGCGATGCTCAGTTGCTGTGCGAAATAGGCGCCCGCTCTGGGATCGCCAGCAGTGCTGACCAGACGGGTGGACAAGTCTTTTACGAATATTTTCGTATCAGACGACCACGGACCGAGTGTCTCTACTGCAACCGCCGCAAACTCGTAGTGAGGAATCAACCCCGAGTATTTGCGACGTTTACATAATTGGGCCTGGTCGGCCGCCGCGCCAGCACTCTGGGCCGTGGCCCGGACATGGGACGGAGCCAGAGTATCCACACATGTGGCATCCCAAATCAAAGCACGGCCCAGGCACCAAGGCACCAACGTTGCTCCGTCGGGTCTCTTGCCATCGTCCCTGAACAAACCTTTCGGCTCCAAAGATGAGGGGATAGATGCTGTCACAAGAGTCCGGCGGATCAAGTCATTAATGGCTCCGTGGCGGTAGATACGACCAGCGCTTTTGAGACACGAAAGTCCGTGGCGACCCAGCCGGTCCACACCACGGCCACATGGGCATTGATGAGGCTCGCACACTTCTGCGCCTAACCGCAAACACACAGCGATGCGCAGTGAAACGGGATCTAAAATTGTACCGATGTTTTTGGATGGGAGTGCGTGTAGCCAGTGACCCGATTCCTTTTCAGACACAGCAAGGAGTCTCGCTCGATCAGCATCGTCAGGGGACCGGTCGATGAGATCGGCATGTATGGCTTTGACTGCTGGTAGGTCCCACGAATTTTGTGTACCTACCTCGCTAGGCATCTTTTCCCCGGGGAAAGCCGCAATCCAAACTGTCCGAGCCTCCGCCAAGCCAGTCACCTCAACATCGGCTAGGCGTGGTATATTTAAGATCCTGCCGATGAGGGTAGCCGTGCTATAAGTGGAGGATAGGAAAGCCGGGAGTGCTACACTTGCCGAAGAGCGGATACCCAAACCACCAAATTTAATTGGCAATGTTGCTTGTCTCCATGAGCGATCATCAAATTTTAAATTTAAAATTTTGCTGACTGTATATCTTAATGTGTTGTCAACCTGTGCAGTAACCAAAGGGAATTTCCATAGAGGGCAACAGCGAAGCAAGTACAGAAACTGTGGAGTAAATAGGCAGAGCCGCAGAATATATATTGCCATGTGTGGCTTAATCTTAAAAAGCCGTTCACACGAATTGCCAAAAAGTTCTAATTTTTTATTTACTATGGGTGGGAGAGCGTCGTCAAATATTGGTGCGCCGAGAAGAGTTAGGTTTGATCTGGTGAGAACGATGATATTTGGAGTGATAACATTGAATTTATTCAAAATTTCTGAACGATTACTAATGTGTACTGTATCCGGAATGTATATCTCACACTTGTTAAAATTTAATGTCAGACCGATATCTGAAAAACGATGTATGATTATCTTAAGGTCATCCAATACTGTCGTCGCTCTTCCACTCAGGGAGCCATCATCAAGGAACCACAAATTAAATTTTGAATTTAAACTACGAATGATCGGGTCAATAGCCAAACTGAAAATGACCGGGCCGAGCGGGTCTCCTTGCTGGCAGCCTACAGCTGAAGTAATTTCGTTATCTCCAAATAATAATTTTGATGGAGTGCCATAACATTGCCAAACATAATCAAATATTTCTGGTATTTCATTTCGAATTTCTTTCAGTAAGGCACCCCTGTCGACTGAATTAAACGCATTTTTAACATCAATTTTTATAAATACCTCGTAATCCAAATTATTGACTAAAAAAGAACGCGCCGCATGCACTGCCGCCTCGCAACCACCTTTGGAACCGAAACCGAGCTGCCGTGGCTCAAACTTATTTGTAAGTTTTTCATGTAAAACTCGGCAACATAATTTTGATGCCAAACGACGGAAGGTACTACCGACGGCGATTGGACGGACACCCCCGTCCTTCTTGGATAAAGCCACGAGGTTCGCTCCGTAGAGGATGGGGGTGATCTCTTCAACTACCCGTCCTGCCAACATAATATTCACTAAATTAGTAAGTTCAGTAAGAAGAGAACGCCCCGCATCCCCCACTAAAGGACCCGTAAGGTCTTTTAAATGTTGAGGGGTTAAACCGTCCAAGCCGCCGGCTGATCCATTGGGGAAGGAACGTATACTGTTTATCACAGCTTCATCGTCCACGTTGAGGTTTTTTGGAAGTTCAGAATTAGGCAATTTTGTGAGGAGCGCAGAGGCGGGTGGCTGCGGGTGTTTGTCGCGTAGGGCTGCGAGTGTCTCAGCAGAGTCCGTGGCCATGGAGTCGCTTGAAAATAAAAGTTTACTAGCTCCTTTTACATTGCCGTCCGACAGCTTGTTTTCTATTGTTTTCAAAATGTTATGATTATTACGGGTTTTCGGAGTAATAATATCTGGGATCATGTTATCTAATATGTTTTGTTTTATTATTGTGGTTAATGGCTTGTGTCTATTGTCGGCTATATGGAGGGTACGGTATGAAAATGTGAGTAGGTTTTCCCATGTAGATACTGTGTTTTCAGCGACCACCCTAGCCACACACTCGGCAAGGCTACGTGCCACTGACACCCGGGCTCCTCTTGGGATCCTCCTTATGATTTTGATGTCCCGTTTCATGTGTGCAAGCCGCATCGAAAATGGCGTGCCCGTGCATAATGCCCCATCGATCGTGTGGTCAGTATCGTTTTGAGGTGGTGCGGTTATTGGCCCGGGGCCTACGGCGGCGGTTCTTCGTATGTGGCGGCGGCCGTTGTGAATTGCAAGTCCACGAGCACCCCTGTACTCCTTACCATCAGCACAGATAGGACATTCAAGCAGCGTAGTTTTGTCCGCGATGGAGCTGGAACCGCAACTTGAATCCATTACCAACTCAGCCTCGCATCTGCTTGATCATGATCGTAAATAGCGCTTGCTAGTTTACTTCCAATATCATTGCTTGCCAAGTTTTGGCCGTTTCTGAAGTCGGAAGACGGTTCAGCGGTTTCGTTGCCTAGGGACGTCAAACCACTTGTGTTGAATGATGCATTGAAACTAGGTGGTTGCCAACAGGTTTCTTGTATAATTACTACAAAACCGAAGCGTCACAAACAGGGAACGCGCACGGCGGCAATGTGTTCCAGACGTAGGTGAACGGAGAAGGACCAGCCAACTGTTGTATGTTGCCTAATGCTTGTCTAGGATCTGACAAAACAGCACTGTCTTGGTTTGAGCTCGTAAAACAAGATGTCTTCAACTTTTTCTTGTTGTCCTCAGATTCTCAAAGGATTTGATCTAGGCTGCTGTTTGTTGATATCACAGCAAACACATCAGTATTGTCTTGGAGTATGTACTTTCTTAAATTCCAATATTGCTCTTTTTGAGTTCCTACTTGCGCATGGACCGCCTGCGATCCGGCAGCCAGTGCTACTAGGGACTAATGCATACGGCGTATGCCGAGGATTAGTTCTTGTTCAGAAAGTAGCCTCGGCGTGGCCTGCATCGGCTTATCAGCTATATCTATTTGTCTACTAAACATAATCAGCTGCTATTCCAAACCATCTTGCTCTACATAATCCGGCGGTGCAGGGCTTTCTAATTCGGAACATCCAGTGACATCTCTAGCAGGTTACTCAGCAGCCAAAAGAGCGTCGGCAGCGGATGTGCGTAGACGGCTTTTTCAGATGATATTTAAGTTTGATTACATTCTATATTTCGTCACTGAGAAATTTTATTTCCGCCTTTGTAACTTTATATATATTAAAAAAAAAAAAAAAAAAAAAAAAAAAAAAAAAAAAAAAAAAAAAAAAAAAATTATTCACTCACACAACGGGATATATTCTCTTAATGGTTTTTCACTTTATCAATATTCATCAATCGTTCCTACAGGCTCATTTTATTACTTGAGTTTTTCTTTAGACAACTAATTTGGTGCAAGTGAAAGCTAGAGCGTACAAATAAATCTTTGGCAAATCGTTTGAGATTTTTTGGTAAAATCATATCTCCTATACGTGTTTTTTCGAAGCAATCGCCTTCATTGCCATAGCGATGCGCGGAAGACTGACGATTGCATCGGTCTGCAGTCACGGCGAAAGGACATAGCCCTCTTCGCTATGTCCGTGGTCGATTCATTGTAGTTTGTAATATTTATGTTTGATTTAGTAACCACGCCGTATCGATAATTCTTTCGGGAAATATAAATATGAAAATTAGAAATGGTGTCTAATAGATACATTATTTAGAAAAAATTTAAAATGAAGGAAAAATCTTCCTGTATATTAGATAAATTTAAGAAGTGTATAGCACTGAGTTTCACAGCAGAGGTTTGGGTGACACAGCGGACGCTTTAAGGAAAAAAGATCGTCCGCGGATCCGCCTGCGTATCCGCCATCTGATACACCTTCGTTTCATACTTAAAAACTAACATTGCAATTTACTATTTACGGAGTCAACTCCAAACGCAAACTATTTATTGCACGTACAGCAGAAATTTAAAAAAAAGAACATTTAACAAACGTTCACATCACTTCCGCTGTCGAATTGGGCCTTCACAAGCGCAGCGATGCAGGATATTTTAGATTTCCAGGAATAAAATCCTGAATGTCAAATGCATGACGCTTTCGCTTCAGTTGAATGTAGTCAATTTAACAATGTGTGTAGATGAAAATTCATTTTCACTGTGTAGCATTTTATAAAACGAAATGGCGATGACCTATAGCCGTAATGTGTTTTGTATGGAGATCGAGAAACTCGTACTCTGGTTAACTTACCAAGATCGCGATTCTCTCAAAGTTGCATTTCAAAAAGTTAGTAGTTTGCTTACCTAGTTTCATCGCTAATGACTGCACAAAGGCTAATGACATTCAAAAAGTGCTGGTTCCTCTAATATCTTATTGAAAAAACAATTGTTTTAAAAATAAGTGCTTAAAATCAATATACCTACTGAAACACACTGATAGGTGAGCGCTTTATACGCATGGATTTTCATCATCATAATAATTCGATACTTTATAATAAGCTTTTGCATAAAGCTATCGTCTTATTGTAGCTTTAAACTTGTTAAGGAGTAAGCGTTGGACGCTCCCCGGCGAGTGGACAGTTGATCCAAAGCACTACACAGGGGGTAGTTGGATGTCGTGGATGTCCGACGAGATAAACGACAACGACGACAACGATGAACGAATGAACGTCAAGCTATTCCAGGCGGGCACAAACATAAACTACAAAACAAATTGATTGTAATAATTAACATAGATTTTCTAGTAAAAATCACCATCAAACCTATGTTAGTTACTGGGTTATCAGCCCCTGCAATACCTTGTTGTAAAATTCAAGTTATATTTATATTGGAATATCGCCTGCCTATATTTGAAGACCGAATACGAAAAGTCGCTGAAAATTGGCAGCGTTTATTGACCTAAAATTTTGCGCTTGTAACCGACATTGAAAACAGAAAGAACCGTAACGCTAAAAAACAAGAATGATTTCAAACAATTTCCTAATATTTTATTCCTGATTGGGGTTCGAATGTAACCATTTAGTACTTTTTATCAATCAAACAATCACAATTTTAATCAAAGCACGTATACAAAAATTCTCTTTGTGGATGTCAAATACATATGAATTACAATAAAATAATCATTTGACACATTTATACCAAAAACACATACAACAAATAATAACAAATACAACGACTTCCCAAATTAACAAAGCAGTAATAAACATTAGTAAAGTAACAAACGTTATAAAAAATTACGACAATAATATAGTCACTATGAAAATACGTTATTGTACTCAAGAAAGTGAACCACTGTGAACAATTTTCTTAAATTTATTTTCTGATAGATTAATAGTCGCGTAAATTATTTAAAAAAATAATTTATTTAAAAAATAATTTATCTTTCTTCACTATCAGGTATACCTAAATTATGACATGAAACTAGTAAATGTCAACGAAATATTCGAGAAAACTAAATTTACGTGTAACTTAATAACAATTATTCAATAAATTTAAGAATTAAATCGACCCAACTGTGTCGTTCCCTAGAGACGTATATTGTGTAAGCTATTATTGTTCGGTGTAATAGGTAGGATGTATGAGTTCCAAACAATTTAATAACGAAACTCTCACTTTTCGTGAAAAATATATGACAGTTTATTAGTCTGTGACGGTTTGTAAAGTTTAAGTCAGTACGAGGGCGGATAAACGCAAAAAGCACCCTTGTTTGCATTGCTAATTGAATTCATTGTAGCAGCTCAAATGATGTTTGGAGGGTTTTGCAATTCCTTCTCTTTATTATCCAAATGACTTTTTTTGTGTTTGCGATAAATTATCTTTTAGGTTACAACACATTTGACTATTTCAATGTGCAAATGGTAATAATAATAATATGCGTCCTCTTTTGTCTATCTAAAAGTATATATTTACAAAAATAATATATAATAAATATATAATAATGTACAAAAATTAATTTATATCCTTTCTTTAAAGTGAAAATTTAATTTTTAACTTTTTAGTTTATGGTTTTGAAGTCGGTTATTATTATTTTTTAAATTATTTTATTATTAAATTTTTAGTTGAACGCATCTGTAACTTATTTTATTTAGTTTAGATGGGGCTTCTAAACGCGCTACTCAAATGAAACAGCACCGCGATTACGCAACGTAAATTCAGTGTCAAATTGACACATCAGCATGCCTAGTAGGTAGTGGTATTCCTATGTAAAACTTCAATCTTAATTATTATTTTTGTGCAAAGTGAACATTTTGGCATATTAAACCGTATGAAGTAAGCCCAACAAAAGGTAACTGCTGTAAATCGTTGAGGAATTCCCTCGACTGTTTATGGTCTTCATCATCAGACCTGTAATGGCACTTATAACCCATATGAGTGCAAAGTTCTCATCAATAGAAATGAATTAAGTCCAAACACCAGGTAATTGCTGTAAATCGTCGAGGAGTTCCTTCGACTGTCTATGGTCTCCATCACTAGACCTGTAATGGTACTTATAACTTTTATGGGTGCAAAGTTCTCATTGATAGAAATGAATTAAGTCCAAACACCAAGTAATTGCTGTAAATCGTTGAGGAGTTCCCTCGATTGTGTATGGTATTCATCATCAGACCTGTAATGGCACTTATAATCCATATGGATCCAAATCCAAGATCCAAAGATCTCATCAATAGAAATGAATCAAGTCCAAACACCAGGTAATTGCTGTAAATCGTTGAGGAGTTCCCTCGACTGTCTTTCAGCTCCATCACCAGATCGACTCCCGACCTACATTAAATAGTATTAGTAGTAGTACTTTATCAAAATACTTAAAATACGATACTTTAAAATACGATTTTTGAAGGTTGCCCTCGATTTCTCTGGGATGCCATCATCACATCCTGGTTTCTTTATCATGGTACCACTTTGGAGATATCTCCATTCCACAAAAAAAAATTATCTAATTCGGTTCATAAACAACGAAGTTATCCCTGAACACACATAAAAAAAAAAACATATATACGGTCGAATTGAGTAACCTCCTTCTTTTTTGAAGTCGCTTAAAAAAGAAATCAAAAAAGGGAAAACTTAAGTCTAAAGGGTATGTAAAATTAAGTCCAAAAACACGCGTCCAGGGGATTACACAAATATTATATAATAAACAACAAAAAAAAAACTTAAACTAGTACATACATATAACAGTTTAGTTATGAGTTATGACACGGAGGACTAAAGACCGAAGAATTTAGCAGAGATGACGAAACGGATGATCGACGGCTTGGTATTAAAATAGCGTTTCCGTCACGCAAAGCATTAAACTTGTTAAATATTTTCTGAATGAAGGTATTTCGTCCATAGTTTGTATTAGTCTGAGCGATATACAACGGACAGAGAGTTCTGGTCAACCGACCGGGGACTCACAAAAAGATCTTATTTAGAAGGTTAGGTTATTGGCAGTGTGTTATTTGTAATATTAATAAGGTAGGTAATATCGCTAACCTCAGACGACGCAGCGACAGCGGTAAGATGTGATACTGGCGATAATGATATTCATAATTTGAGCGGGGTATATTAAAATTTTATAGGACAGGAATCGTAGAAGACATCTTTTTATATAGGTATATTCGATATACGGTCCTCATCTTGTGGCGAGTATTCCATACCTGTGAGGCATACTCCAAGTTGCTTCTTACATATGTTAAATACAGGATTTTCAAGTTTTTAGCAATAACGAAGTCAGTGGAGGAGGTAATTATAAAACCCAAAGATTTGTAAGCTTTAACAACTATACTATCGATGTGCTTATCGAATAACAACTTTGAGTCGTGAATTACACCCAGATACCTTACTTCGTTAACTCTCGGGACTACGTTTCCTTGTAAATGTAATAATAGCACAGGTACAGAAATAGATAATTAAAATCAAGCACATGTAACGAAATTTCGATTTTGGATTTAAATAGATATTTTTTATTTCGGTGAATTTAGTCAAGCGGTAAAATTTATTCAAATTCGGTCTTTACGCCCTGATTTTAATACCTACAGTCGGATAGTCAATAAATCTATGAGGAAAATTACTCAAGTTTCAATCACGAAATGAGAACGAAAAGAAAAAACAAAGGGGAACGGAGAAGAGTGGGTACCCCGACGCCCGCATATTACGTATTTTTGTTTGAGTTCCGCAACTTTCTGTATATATTTTTTATCTCCCCTAGTTCAATGGACTCAATCGGTCTGACTTAAAGGAGTAAAGAGAAAATCGTGTGCAAGTTGTCTTGCTGCTGAATATAGCGGTTATGAATATATTTCGATACTATTGACCAATGAATTTATTGAGGTAAAACTTCTTTAGGCGCGACTAGGAAGTAACTCAGATTTTTTTTCTGACGGAAGTAACGCTTTTCTGACGGAACTGACGTTTCCGCTATTTAAAAATAGATGGCGTGCGACGGTAGATATGTCTATCCGTCGATAGGTTATTGAGACGACAAAACTATACAATGAATAGAATTTCTTACTCTAGTATGGTTAGACCGTCGATAGATAGGTAATTGGGTTTGGCTGTTAGGGATTTTTAAAAAACTTTGCAATTTAAAAAATAATAATTTAGATTGGTCGTAAGTATATGTCATATACTCCACGCTTCTTGACTTATACGCCAGCTAGTGGCAAATATCATAATCAATTAGGATTATTTATTTCTAAATTTTCAAACAGATCAATTGTGAATAGCAACGTGAATAAAAATTCAACAGTTTTAAAAAAAATATTTTAAATTGCAAAGTTTTTTAAAAATGTCTAATGAACAGCCAAACCCAATTATTTATCTATCGACGGTCTAACCATACTAGGGTAAGAAATTCTATCCATTGTATAGTTTTGTCGTCTCAATAACCTATCGACGGATAGACATATCTACCGTCGCACGCCATCTATCGACGGGGGGCCCCGGGAGGGTCGATAGCTTACCAGAATTAAATTTTTATATGAAAATGACATTTCGTGCGTCCCAATATACTTCTGACAGCTGTTGAAGGATAGAATTTATTACTGAGGATAAACATGCGGCCTATCTGTGAAATGTGATGGTTTACCTATCGATCGTCTGCTATCATCAAATTAAAATTCGCTAAATTACTTTTATCCTAATATTTTGAAACCAATATCTATTTAATTTAGTTGTAATTTAGTGTGAAAATGTCTACGTCCAGTGAAAGCGATTCTGACTTCGAACTTTTACAAGAATTGTCAGACTGGGATAGTAGCGAAGAATCATCTCATATTTGTTATTATAAAACGTACAAAAAAAAAACTTTAAAGTTTTACTTCAATCGCGCGTAAAGGTTACACGCACACACTTTTTATTTAGATGCATTGCTTTCGTATTTCAATAATAAAAAATCGGTCAAGCGCTAGTCAAATCAAACAATGTAGATTGGAATCCAAACAGATGTAAATTGGAACGGGATGCAGGGCATATTGCTACAAACGGTCTCTATTCATTAAGTTACCTATATAATTTTATCGATTGTTTCTCCAGATTTACGTAAGTGATCTCTAAACGGAAGGCGGAGGACCGTGTGTGGTGACGAGCCTTGGGAAAGGTCCATATCCTGCAGTGGAGAGATACGGGCTGATGATGATGATGCGTAGAAGCATATGGATGTGTTATAGAAAGTACTCGAATGATCGCACGACTTCACAAACACATCGCCCGAATACAGAAACAACTAGGTATTCGAGGTCAAAATACATTATGATTGAAATTCTATTTTAGAAGCGGCGCGAATCAAAAGAACTACGCCGCTCGAAATTGTACTTTTGAGACGGCATCGTGACCCCGCCAAAGGTGCTTGGCGCTATGAAATATTCCCACAATAAATTATTGTTAGAATTTCAAAAATCTAATGTTGGATGACAGATCTTTCGAGATGCTGCGGAGTGGGGATATTGGAATCTATAAATTGAGGCCGGCGCGGCGTTGTCAGTCAGTTGTTTAAAAAGCCAAAAGTGGTCATAATTGCGAGTGCGATACAAGTGTTGCAACTGTTTATGTTTCGTAAAAAAGTATAAGTACAACTTAAAGCGGTGTTTTGTGCGTTCTAAATATATAGACTGCTAGCCCCTAACAATATTTTTGCTTATGTTTGACTTATTTAGGTTATTATTTTAAGGGACCCATAATCAAATAAACAATGCGAAAAAAAGAAAAAAATTGTATTTTACAAGTTAAATCAATTTTTACATGTTATGTTGACTTTTATGCACCATCGCGTCGCACCGTTGCAGGTCAGTCATGCTATGTAGCATAATTGACCTGCAGTAGTATAGCTACGTACTTGCTATCCTATGAACATGCGTTGGATGCTCATAACAATTTCATTACTATCATTTAACAACTGACACATTTTTAAATTACACTTCAGAGATGATTTACTCGTAAACATAAGATCTGAAAACAAAAAATAGGTTTGTAAAAAGTGTACCTATCTATTTGATGAGCAGTGTCACTATGTAGCCGCATGTTCTGCAGTTTCGACGTTTTTAACGTATTTTAACGTACGTATTTATTGCTACTTACTGCAAGATGGCACGACAACGCATGAAAAAATCCACGTGCCATCAGAGATTGGTAATTTTCATATTTTTTCCTCTAACTGTGCTACGAAACTTTCCTTTACCCAAATCTTTGGATTTTAAATCAAAGAAATATACCCAAGACGTGCCATTTAAGTGAAAATACACCATATCTTTTTTATGGTATCGCCGTAGAAACTTCATGTTTGTACCATGGAGCCGTAGACCTCCGTATTGGATAATAGTTTTAACGGGATATCTCTGCGCTCTTGAGAAAAATGGGTTTTGATACGACAGACGGGCAACAAAGTGATAAGAGCACTTAGTTTGAGAGTCCCTTTTTTACATTTTGAGGTATGGAACCCTAAAAATTGCGTTACAGGAACAGGTTATTATTAGTACTAAGTCTCATCAGCTTCCACAATCGCCTTCAATGCAACAGTGTTGACCAAAGTATTCGGACGACCAAATCAAATCAATCAAATCAAATGAAATCAAATCAAATCAAATCAAAGACCACGAGGTTCATTATTCAAGTCATAATTTCCAGAACGGAAGCGGGCAAACCAACAACGGGTTGTGCGTTCGTTTGTTAAGTTCTTTCCGTAAACGTTTTGATGTTACGTGCCGTTTGTGCCGCATTAGTGCCACGATGGAACTCATATTCCAAAATTACACGAATTTTTAAAGTGTCCATTATGACGAAAAATGTTCAAATGTAATGAAAACACAACGCTAATCAATAAACAAAAGATTGACTTTGTAAAAAGGATGTCATGTTTTTAAAACAAAATTAATTTGAATTTAGAATTCACAGTCAAATCACCAGTCAAAACCAATCAAAAATTTTTTTTTTGTTTGAAATGACCAGTACTGAAGAACGGCTACTTCATAGGTTAAGACTTAATATTAGTTTGAACTATGGAGGGAATACAAACCAAAACCGCGCGGCCGCCTTATATCTGCTTCGTAGCAGATATGAAGGCGGCCGCGCGGGGGTCTGCGGACCGTCTTTTGGAGTCGTCACCTGTTCCACCCACGCTCCGTGGTAACTTATACACCAGAAAACTAATGTATGTATGGTTGGAAAGAACGACCGATACCCTAACTCTGTCCAACTGTTATTAAGACATATTTCAAAGTAAATTTCTTTGCGCATTTGTTTTGCGTTTAAATAATAGGGGTATGAACTCTGCTGAAAATAACTTTTTATCAGTTAATTGTAAAATTATTACACTCTGCAAGGACACAAGTAACTATTTATCGATAAAAGAAAACGTGCTTAATCGTTTCAGAAGTTCAGATATTTTATTCTGAATGATTACAAAATTATTTAACGGTTTAAAAAAAAATTACGTTCAAAGGAAATCAAATTTGACAGGGAAACCGTAACACCAAATTGCTGAAACAATGGAATCATTAAGGAAATTTCCCGCAATTATTTTTCCTTAAGTTACGCGTTTCATGAGAATATAAGGTTTTTCCCTTTAAAACCGCTCAGTGTTTTCTCCCTCATTTGTTTTCTTTTAATGACGAATAAGGCCATTCTTTATTTTATGAGAGTATTTAATTTTACTTGTTATAACATTTTGTGTAGTACACGACGCCTTCTGTATTTTATGTTCTTTTTGTTATTATGAGGCATTACACTAAGAAATGTATACGAATATAGTTTCCATTACAAATTGCTGTATAAGTTTCGTTGTTGAAAAAATATTTTAATGTTTTATGGGAGGTTTCGAAACGGGACGTTCCTATTTCGTAACAACTATACTGCTACGCTTTCACAGATTAACACCACCAAACAACGTAATTTATTCTATAAACATTTACACGTCAGCCTGACGTCTTCGTGGCTACTTATTCTTTCTCTACACTTGGCTTTTGTGTATCGGTTCAAATTATCTATGTATCTTATTTCGATTCGATTTCATATGACGTACCTTTCAAGTACATGGCCTTGTAAACGTATATTCGAAGTTTCAGCCGTTCTACTGATATCCACAAAAACCTCTAATTGAAATGATCATCATTTGTTTTTCATCTTCGGGTGAAACTAGTGATGGGGAAATTTCAAGGATCGATATTGAAGCAGTGCACATAACAAAACGTTTATAAATTTTTTTTGAAACTGGTGGATGTAAGGGGAATTTATGAGCTTTAGTAGCATTTGATTTTGTCAAAGTCATCCTCTACATTTGTCTATTACAAGACGTTTGAGTTAGAAGTGACGGCCAGTATCTTTATTACAACAGGAGTAGGTCCAACAGGATTCACAATTCCTAATAATGGGGTGACATTTTATGCAGTGGAACCACGAGTATTTAGAAATCCTACTGGACTCCCTGGGGTAACCAAGCGGTGGGACCAACAGTCCATAACGTTTTTCTCTAGTTAGTTTTCGCTAGAACTACAGGCACTTGGCGACGAGGGTCTGCTTATAGAGCTGAAAGGTGGCAATAGGACCCTTCAATGGCTACTCTTATATAATTAGGCTACATTCTACTTTGGTACTCTCAGGCAGGCTATGTAGATAAAGACATGTAATGAGGGAAAGCATTTTGCGAGTCATCAATAGGACTCAACTCCTGGGCATTTAAAACACATATACATATGGATAAGTTTAAGCAAATAAAAAGTAAATTCTCATAGTAAAATGTCTGAAATAAAATAAATACATGCAACGAAGACAAGGTTATATTAACATTAACAATCAACAAAAAAAAAAAACACATTGAACGCAGCTTTGAATGCCTCAGGATTACAAAAAATATTTTTATGAGCTTTATAGGTTGATGATTTTTTTATAATATTTAGTTCAACTTTTTCTTATTAACGCTTATTTAAAAAAAAGTGTATTTAGATGTATTTTTTTGTTCATATTCAATTTATGGCCTTCACGTTCTTCATTTAGCATTAAAGTCAGTGTAATATATAATACTCAAGTTTAGTCAATACTAATTTGATAAACGTATCTTGAGTAGGCAATTGAGTAGATAATAACCAGCCGTGGCCGCGTACGTGTATTTTCAAAAACTACGAAAATAACCCTAGCCTCTTTTCAAAGCCACGACCGCTTAGCCTAGTGGGCAGCGACCCTGCCTGCGAAGCTGGAGGTCCCGGGTTCGAATCCCAGGTCGGTTCAGTATTTATATGATGAATATTAATACTGGCACCGGGTCTTGGTTGTTATATGTATGTGGTGTCTTCGCTTGGTACCCAAAATACAAGCAAATGCTTAGTTTGGGACCTAGACGTTGTTGTGATTGTGTGTGTTATTATTATTATTATTATAAAATGTCAATGATGCGGGTTCAAAATTACTTAATTGTGATTTGATTAAATTGTTTGACTTTTTAAACATAGATGTTCTGCAAACAAGAGAACTGCGTGGACATAGTATCTTGCTATAAATGGTTGAGGTTGACCACGGAAAAAAAATGCTCATACTCTATGCACGTTAACTTTGCAAAAGAAGTAATTTCTTATGGTCTATCCTTCTCATGGTCCAATTAGATGAACCACTGGTAATGGGTGGTCAAGGAAGTACGTACACAACAATAATAACACCGATGATTTGATGATTGATTGATTTTTTGGTTTCCGGATACAAAGGGTACCAACGGGAACCCTAATACTAAGGTTGCGCTGTAACGTTCGCCCTTCCGTCTGTCACAGGGCTCAGTCGTCTGAACCGTAATAGTTAGATACTTGAAATTTTCACAGCGTGTGTATTACTATTATACGGCCACTGCAACAAATAAAAAAATTTAGAACTAAAAGGGTTTTTTTATATTGTACGGTGGTACGGAACCCTTCTTGTGCGAGCCAAACTCGTACTTGGCCGGTTTATTCTATATACAGATAGTTTTTGCGGTACATATTTACGACACGCGACAAGTTCTTAACCAAAGTGTTATTCAGCCAATTCCCATTACATAAAGATATATCGATACGGCTTAGCTTGGGACAAAAGCTTCATTTTTCCATTCCCGGGTTTTCCGTGGAAATCAATTAGAAATCCCGTATATTGTTTCTGCCCCTGTATACTTGCCTATATCTTGATAGATATATTCATGTGTAGGTCGTAGTCATTACGGAGCGTGATTTATATTGCCCCATTCATTCCTATCGATTCTATATCTGATTGGACCTCTGGACCATTATTCGAATTCTTTGTTAGGAGCACGTGTACGTAGGTATTTTTATCTACACGCATTGGATTTTATTATTTAATTTATTTATATTACTCTAAATTTATAAGAAGGCAGAGTTTATAGTGTAAAATACTTTGAAAATAATTATTAATACGATCGAATAAAAATAAAAATATATTTTTATTTTCATTGTAAATGTTAGATAAGGCGTTCGATGGTGAAAAAATGGCGGTTGACGGAACTGTCAATAAAATGCGCGAAACATGGGACATCAATAAAATTTTTGAATAGAGTAATGCATTTCCAATATTTCTCGGATATGCATAGAATATGCAAATCAAGGTACCTTATATTTTAACAATTTGTGAATTTGTCTCTCTGCAACCCGATAGGTTTTATGAGAACCAGCTTTGACTTCCAAGTGGAAGTGTAGCGTCGCTCTTATTTATTTAAAATAGATGAGGCGGGGTATATCGGATGTTCCAAGAAATTTAAATATAGAGTTTAGAGTAGACCAATTTTTATGACAGTATCTGGTTTTTGTAATACATCTTAAAAAATCACGTGATACAGCATTTATCAATATTTTTATCAAACACATCAGCCCATTATGCCCCATTGCAGGGGCTTAGACCTCCCCTCGGGATGAAGGTGCTTGGAGCTTAATCTACCACACTACTCCAGTGCGGGTTGGGGGATTTTAATGACGATTAACGATTTTAATCGGAACTGACGGCTTAACGTGCTCCCTCTCTGAGGCACGGAATCAGTGATAGTTATGTACTTAAACTCGTTTTTGTCCCTTAGGATCCAAACCATAACCTTCTAGATAAGATGCGGGGTTCCCACCACACGGCTGTCACAACACCAATCACCAATCAAGCACGCAAAATGTACTTACACGTTTTCCTATGATGACCGTCGGGAACAATCGTTTATGTGGCTTGTGTCTGCCTAAAAAATAAATTAAATTTTTTTTGTGAACACTGGTAAGCGTGGAATAGGCCCTCGTTTTTAGGGTTCCATAGTCAAATGGCAAAAAGGAACTCCTATAGTTTCGCCATGTCCGTCCGTCCGTCTGTCTGTGATTTTTCTCGGAAACTGTTGGCAATATATAGATGAAATTTGGAAGGTAGGTGTAATCTATGAACCGGTACACCACGACGTAGTGAATTTAAGAATTTTTTTTTTGTATAGGTCGCCATACATGGAATTGACTGAAGTACGAAAATAAATATTCATCGTATTTTAACGCGAGAGCTACCAAACGATATGAACTCCTAAAGTCATAATTATTGTTAGAGTCATGTGTCCCCCCTTTACCAGCTACCCCGTTGTTTTTGGATATTTGGAAAAATTTTACGACAAGACTAGATATAACGTAGTTAAAACGAAAACTATCACAGCTAACTAGACTGTATTATTTAACGAGTAATAGATTAACTTATAAAATATACTTTTTTAGGCATTAAGCGAAAACTAGATGCATTTCGTCTTTGTGATGTTATTGTAAAAAATAATTTAAAAAAAACATTTTATGATGAAAACTACATTGTATTACTCGGTTCTATAAATTTACGCTTTCTTTTGCAGAGGTTATTCTCTTCACAATCGTTACTACAAGTCAAAGGTTCACTGTAATAAAATAAGTAATAAAAATTGTCTCTAGCTATCAGTGCACTCATGTTATCACTTTTAGGATTAAGCCAGAGATGATCGAGCGCCTTCTAAATAACTAACAAAATAAAACTGAAATATATTTTTACAATAATTGTCGAATTACATAATAATAACTATTAATGGTTAAATTTGATTAACGTCGCGCTCTTTTTTTTTTTTTTTAATATTGTATGGTGGTACGGAACCCTTCGTGTGCGAGTCCGATTCGCACTTAGTCGTTTTTTTTTAATGTAACTATTGTATTTGTAGAACTTACACTTTACCGCAATTACTTACAACTATTTTATTGAAATCTGATCTTTAACTAAGGATCCTATAATAAACTTAATAGAAAATTCTTCTATGGTTGAAACTTTGTGCTAATTCATTAAAAGCGTATTTGTATGTTTTTATATCGATGGAATGTGTATTACATAATTAATGCCTCATATATTAATTACCCATGATCTTCATAGGAATACCATTTATTATGGAAAAAATAAATAAACCTACTCTAAATGCGATCTCATATAACAAATAAATATATATCTATGTTTTTAGAACATGCAAAGCTTGCATTTAGAGTAATAGTAACTAGGATATCCCACGCAGCGCCATCTATATTAACTGTCTAGTCGTGAACGTTTAACAGTGTTTTAACTAAAATATGTTTCGTCTTTGTCTCTCAAAAGAAATATGTAAATGGACAGAAAAAGACAAAACACAATTTACTTAAATAAGATAGTAACTCTTTAGAGCATGAAATCTGTAGTAAGTCACTGTGAAAATAATTGGCTATTGCTTTGTCGAGCATCACCGATCGTCGTTAGCACATCGCATGTGTACGTGTCGGCGCGCAATCGACTTGTGAATGAGACCTCAGATTTCTTGAATAAACTTCTGCTGGTTGAACTGAACTCCGAACCTTCACTTAAAGTCTAATTTAATCATAAAGAGATGGGAACTGCCAGTTTGTGTCACTCCTATTCATAATATAGTAGGACTATCGCTACGATACGAGGGTTCTGTATGTGCTCAGAAGAAAAACCCATAGTAAGTCCTATATAGAGCTTTATTTCTACAACAACAAAAACAGTAAAATAATCCACTAATATTCATATGCCAACCGGACACTCGGTGACAACTTATTCTTCATTTTCACATTTGATCTTCGTTATGACTGTCACTTTGTTCTGACATCACACAGCGAACTTTCCATTTGTGAGTTGTATTCGCCCGTATGGTCGTTTCAGTGATTATCAAAAAATTACCATCAACACATCTTATCTATTTTTATACGGAGCTCCTTTTGTGTGAGGTTTTGGTTCCTTAGTGGTGGCTATTGATGAAAATATTTCAATAAATATTTTTTTAAACTACAAATGTGTTTGTTACATTAAGGACGAAAGCAAATTCATATGTGCCTTAAGCAACTCACCAGTTTTCCGCCCGCAGCTTTACCCGTGGGCCTCACGTTTGTACTAGTACCAAAAAAAAGATACTCCGGCCTAGCCGAGAAAAGATAACGACCACAAAAGCAGCTTTCATATTTTAATTATACATTTTGTGCGAGCACAATTTTAAATTTACTTCACTTTACATTACCAACTGATTAGTCTTTATGAGGAGATTAAAATAGCAGTCGGTATAGGTAAAGATCAATAAATTACATTCCTAAAACGAGATGCCTCAGCAATCATTGTACTGTAATTTGTACGTCAAACGATACCAGAACCACCCAGAACCACGGAGAAAATCAAGCTTTATCATTAGTAGGTTTTCAAGTGCTTTCAAGCCTTAACTAATGAAGCACAATCCTTTGTAAAAATAAAATTGTATTAAGAATTTTAGACCATAAGGTCGGGTGCGCTGCAGGTTCGAGGTTTTTAACATCATTGTCACAAAAAAGATGATATTGGTAATTTTTCTTATGAATGAATAACCTATTGATCGATATGGTTATGGTAGGAATCGTATCCACGACCTTATAGTCACTCGATCATCATAGCTCACGGAAAAAAGAGTAAATGGGAAAATTGAAATTGGTTCTTCAACTACATCCTCATTTTCAGTCAACTACAAACTTTGTAGTAATTCATTCTCTGTATTTCATGCAAATATTTACAATGTGGATGCGGCATGAAAACATAAAATAATTTTCACGGCATGTTGATTTCAAAACTTGGAGACTCCTTAAACGTTTCTCCGCAAATGACACATTTCAAATTATTTGCTCCTCATATTCAGTACAGAATCTTAAATATTCACTTAGAAAGTTTGCCGTTGCGAATATAAAGAAAATTTCGTAGTAGATTTACATATTAACAGGAATCTGAGGCCTGTGCTTGAGAGTAAAGAGTTGCGACAGGAATTCGAATCGCTGAAGTAAGTAACCAACTTTGAGTGCCTCGGGGAAGTATGCGAGCTAATAAAACTTGAGCAGCATCCAGCAAATATTATTATGAATACTTTGCAACTTCCGGATCTCGAATCGTCAAAGCTCCATAACCATATTTACGTCGGTTTGATTTTTATTACTTCAGTTATGGTTAGTTATATAAAAGTGGTTGATCTCAAACTCTGAAATTTAAAAATACAGAGATTATTTCAAAAGCAAGAAGAAATGTTATGATAGGTATATATGGACCGTTCAGCAAAGTGACAGCTCCAAGCAGCAACTGCAGGCGACATTAAATTACTATATAATATAATATGAAATTTTCTTAAAAATTGCCACAAATTTTTGTAAAAATTTTAAAATAGTAGACTCTGTCGTAAGGCAAGGTGATAATAATCGCCCAGTTCGTCTTTTTTAAGATAGTTTCTCTCTGTAATTTTAAATTGATATTATTATACACGAATAATATTATTATAAATTATTTATGGTACATACATAAATATATTTGTGTCGGGGAAAAAGTATCTTCGCAATTTATATGAAAACTTCAGGACATTTTTTTTTCAAAGTTCATTTACATTTAATTACAATATATATGTGCCATTTTGTTTGATGACTGTCTGCCATTTTGTAGCTAGTGACATGATCCCGTTGCTGTAGAAATTTTGGGACTTCTGATCAAAAAAACGGGACAAGTAGTTTTGGCAGTACTCTTGTGATGTTAACTTGATACTGTCTAAAGAATTCTGAAGAGACCGAAACAGGTGAAAATCTGAAGGTGCAAGGTCAGGGCTATATGGCGGATGCATTAACACCTCCCAGCCAAACTCTCTTAATTTTTTCTGAGTGACTAAAGACGTGTGAGGTCTAGCGTTATGGTGATGAAAGACCACACCCTTTCTATTGATTAATTCCCGTCACTTTTTCTCAATTTCTTACTTTATTCTCATCGGTTGTTCGCAGTGGAGATCCCAACCGATGATTCTGCCCGGCGGTAAAACCTCATAATGAACAATACCTTTCCAATCCCACCATACACACAGCATCACCTTATTGCGAGTGAGCCCGGGTTTTGCCACAGTCTGTGAAGCCTGACCGACCTCTGACCACGACTTTTTTCGCACGTTATTATCGTACTTGATCCAATTTTCATCACCAGTTATCAATCTCTTCAAAATCCGTTCGGTTTCATTACGTCTTAATAAAGAGTCGCAAATGAGTACAAGGTTCATTAGGTTTTTTTCAGTGAGCTCATGTGGCACCCAAATATCGAGATTTTTTGTATACCCAGCTTTTTTCAAATAGGTCAAAACTGTTTTGTGGTCGATTCCCAACTATGCTATATGATTTTCAACTATGTCGTAACTACTGATTGCTGAGCTTGCTCCACTTTTTCAAAAATGGCGTCCATTTTAACCGTGACAGGACTACCACAGCGAGGTGCATCTTTGACATCAAAATTCCTGGATTGAAAACATTTGAATCAACTTTGTGCTATTCTGACTGACACCTCATTTTAGGGTCATAAATGTCACAAATTTTTTTCCAAGCTTGCGTTGCATTTTTTCATTTTTTATAATTAAATTTTACAAATGTGTATAAGATTTCTTTATTAGCTTCACTCATTTTGACAGAAAGAAAAACAAATGAATACCGGCGGGAAACAATATTTTACTAGATTGTTTCTTTTTTTGAAATGTACACCTTTTTAATGGTATTAAAACCAGCCAGATTCAACTAGTACAGCCAAAGAGATTTTCTTAAAAGTATATACAACTATACGCGAAAAGACTTTTTCCCCGACCTAATATATAGATACTTTTACACCCAGGCCCGTGTCTGTGTGTAAAAGTCGCTCCAATGCACGTTGGTGGATTAACTAAAAGCATAATCGGCATTTATTTATATTTTCCATTTTTTCACATTCCTAGTTCTTGTAAGGTCCATTTTAAAAAACGATTTTTGATAATTAAATAATTTAATTTTTAATATAAATCACAACAAAATAAGTAATATTAAAAACAACCCGTTTATCTATTATCAAGCAATACATGATACAATACACATACAACCGGATTGCTGTTTCCAGGGAAACAAAGTAATATGCAAGTAAAACGATGCAACGATATGTTGTTCCAACGTTTTTTCTAGTCAGTGTTTCGTTACCCGCGTTCGAGTTTCAAGTGATTTTTAAATGTCGATACTCGCCAGCGAACGTCTTATGTAACGCATTTGTATGTGAATTGCAATTGGATTGTTAGCAGTTCGATTTCATCCTCATGAATATTTTAAAAATCATAGTTGCAGTGATAAGAATAAACCTTATTTTGTTTTATTTCACTGGTCTATTCTTTGTATCTAAATAAATATCTAAAACGAACGAGGACACTTTAAACCACATTTTTATTTGTGCCCACGGTTTGTGTAAATTTAGTATAGTGAAACCACAGACCAGTCAACCTATAGACCACGCTTTAATAAACGTCAGTACGAAAACGAAATCGCCAAAAAGTGGCGGGGTGCGGGGAGAGGTCGGCTAGTTTTCATTGGCTCGTTCAAAATTGACAATTTACTGGCTTCCGGCGTGCTTCCAACTGACCGCTCACAAGAGACGTAGTTATGTAGTGTCACTACTTAGCCTTGGCGAATGCTACTCCCTGTCAAAGCGTGGTCTATAAGGTTGACTTGTCTGTGAGTGAAACTTATAACCAAATAAATATCCGGAAATTGAGCGTTTTGCAATTTGATTGTAATGGTTTCACAATGGAGTATTTAGCTCATTTAATTAATAAATCAGTTTATCATCATCAGCCCATTTTACCCCACTGCAGGGGCTTAGGCCTCCTCCAGAGTGAGGAGGGAGTTTTATCAGAGAAATCAGTTCGTATTAATTATAAATTTATTCGATATATCGAATGAATATTCGGTTATTATTCCATCATTGGTGAATTACATTCATGTCACATAGAGTTTGTCTAGAAAATATCGACACACCTTTCAGTCCACAAAGCATATCTAATTGAAAGCATGAATAAAATGTATTTGTAATAGTATTTTGCTTGTGTATAAGTGTATCAGATCCTTAACCGAAATTATAGTTAGAGCATAGAATTACAAAAATAATAGCTCAATGAATGTTAAAATATCTTACAAACAAGAGAAATGTCAAATGTTACATTGCGCGATCGTACTTCGGAAATCAAATCAATGTAATTCCATATTACTTGTGATGAGGAAACCTGGTACCTTATAACCGAATGAGACCTTTTTAAAATAGTGTTTGGTTCTCGGCCGGGGTAACCACAAACGAAATAACGAGAGGGCCGATTCGATTACGCGCCATTCGGAGGCGAGGCGTGGCGTTTGTTCTCGCTCATTTGCATCATTAATGGCGACCGGCCCGCAGTATCGGGGTGGCCTCTCTCAACCCGAAACTGGGAATGGATGTAGAAACACCGTCAAGGAATGGATGAGGTAAATAAATGAATAGCACTCTGAAATTGATCTTACGAAGCTGAAAGAACGTCCAGCCAAATAAGTACTTTTTTGTAAAAAGAACATCTAACACACGGTCATCTAGTCTTAAACTACGCAGAGCCTGTATTGTGTGTACTAGACAGCTGATATACTTATATTTTTTTTATAATACATGCATAATATGAAAATATATTATATAAATATTTCACACTCGGGCACGGAACAAATAGTTCCTATAGTTAATGTCCATGAACATAAATATTTGTCCCAATCGGGAATCAAACCCGGTCTTTTTGTTCTAAAATTAGGGTCTTTTATCACTAGTAAAACATACAAATGTAGGCAACAAAATGCGTAATTGCGCGTTATATAGTACTTCTCTCTTTTAAATCATTACCACATTTATTCTCGATGTAGATCATCAACATATCACTAGTTTCGTTTTAATAATTTTCAATAACTGCGGGTGAAAACAAAGAACGAAAATTTAATTTGATGGGAGTTTGGGAGGTGCGAGAACGTTAAAACGTTCGAATATATAAAACGAACCCATAACTGTCAAAATTCACTCAAAATATCGCGTCAGTTATTGAAAACGAAGTGAAGCTTGAATTAAACCAGTTGTCAGTGAGTGTTAAAGTGACATGTAAATTTTACTGTGAGATTAGTGGATTTATTTCGCTATGAATGAACTGTTGTTAAGCAAAATAAAGCGTAAAGAAGTCGATGTGCGTTTTACTGAGTGTCACACAGAACCTGGGAATAGTACAATACAATGCAACATGAAAATATTTACTGTAAGTTTTAAGGCGCCAAATTTGACTTGTGATAGATACCATATCCAAGATTACGCATCTGTGGTATCCAAGTCATACATATTCGGTGCGAGTCGCCGGGTGGGTGTTTTCTTGGAGATTGTCGCGTGTAAGTGGGAGCGGGTCGCGGGTGCAAACTTAATATCACGGGAATGTATATTTGATGATATCCTGATCTGGTGGGCTTTTCCGGCCGCCCTACAAGGATTGTTAACATACTGTTTACGGTGTACGTTTGGGGTTTAACGAGTTTTTACCTAAATGGTTTTCGGGTTGGACTTACGTAGATTGTATATCGAGTAGTTTTTTTTTATATTATGGAAAAAATCGTCAACCAATTCACAGTTCTAAGATGATTTACAGTTCACAAATACAGAGTTCATTTCGAGAATAACTTTCCTATTATACGTATAGGAACTGGAGCATGAAAATGTTTGATATAAAAAGTAACTAGAATTATCTGAATAAGTATTTATTTAATCAAAGTAATTATCAATATTTTCTACATGTTTCTGCCTTCTAATAAGACTGACCAATTTGTCCTAGTGTTAGATACATTAACTGCAGAACTAAAGCTCACGAGTTCGATTCCCGGCCGGGACAAATTTCTGTGTATGAAGATGTCTATATGTTCCGTGTTTGGGCGTAAAATATCCATATACTTATGTATATATTATACAAAATATTTAAGTTTTTTTATAATAATACTTTTTTGTATGTTATATATTTGTATGTATATCAGTTGTCTCATACCCGTAATACGAACATAATAATTTATTTCATTTAGGACTAGATGGTGCTGCATAGGATGTCCCAGATAATAAAGAAAATAAATAAAGAGATGATGAATGCCTCGTGAGTTCTTGGGAGTAGGACTCAAAGTTCGTAAAGGTAACTTCTACTGCTTCTCAGGAACTGGTTTTTTTTGGAGAAAATTGTCCGATCTGCGGAAAAAATGGTATTCGGTAGGCTCAAATCCGCAGGATAATAACTCTTGTAATGTTGAAACAGTTTCTTGTACAGTGCAGTGTTAGTTTTTCATTATCATTAATTTCTACGTAGATCGGTTGACAAACCGGGCCCTTTTTTTATTATTTATTTTATTCAATTTTGAGCAAGTGGGTCAATAACATAACAATAATAATATATTTGCATCAAATTTTGTGGTACAAAGCATACATTGAACCCATAGGCTCCCGAACTAGTTTTCACCGTGTGTCGGGTGCCGATGGCTTCTCCCATCTAGATACAACTTATTTTTATACACAAAAGCAGTTTTCTTGAACTTATTTAACAAAATAAATTTTAAAAGTAAAACGCAATACAATACTAAATCTAAAAATAAGTAGGTTAAACACGATCGTTATGATACCACAAATGAGTGTAGGTGCCTGTGTAGATGAATAATGTCTAGTTTGTGTATATTTATTTGCGTGTAGAGGGTGTGTTTACAGTGCATGAATGTGTGTGTAAAAAGAAATGTTTCTTGGAAAGGAAAATGCATAATGTGTGAAAGTATAAAAGTATGAGTGTACAAGTCATGTTATATATAAAAACTATTTAGCATTCCTTTGATATCCTCATAGTTAAATTGCTTTAGCCAGATAAGGAGGGTCCTCTTTATTTCATTATTACTTTGCATCTTAACCCTATGTAGTTTGTTTAATTTATTATATAAATTAAGTACAACAACACTATATTGTTTAGCTGCAAGCAAAAAGGATAAGGCATTCATCTATTCGTTTTGTTCATTCTGGCAGAGTAGGTATTATTTTTCAGTGATACCGTCATATGGATTCCAAAACGCACAACTTTCTGACGCTCAAAATGGCAGCTTTTTCATATACAGCTTTGGTAGGGTACCTGTAAGGCAGGAACTGGAGCACTTTTAGAACAGAACGCTGAGCACGTTTCACGGTAATAAGGCGACTTTTTGCTGCACTTCGCCATGCGCATATGCAATACCGAATGAGGCTCTATATATCTGGATTGCCAGTTTCTGATCAGCCACTTCCTTAAGATTTTCAAATGCATATATTAGTTTTCTAATTCTAGCTGCTAATACTATATGAGAAGTCCATTTTAGTTTATTATCTATTGTAACGTCATATAATTATATAATGTAATATAGTGAGTATGCTAACCCCAACGATACTGTTAATTCAGCATAAAATTGATTTGCATCAGCTTCTATCATAACTAGAATTTTTTTATTATTGACTTTAGTGGCTGATTTACTTCTTAGTTGACTTTGCAAGTCAAAATTTTCATTCCGAAAGCTATTAAACCAAAAATGGTAGGGTACTTTCATTACTTATGTTTCCTCAAAACAACTTTGATGTTACGAGCTATACCACGATAGAACTTGAATCGTCTGTATGCGATTTCAAGAAAAGACTTTTTCGTAAGCTTATATTCTCATTTGCACCTTAAAAAAACCAAAACACGCGTTTATATATATTTGACGTTTATATATATTTAAATATTTGACTGCCGGTCCGTTTGTTTGTTGGGCTCATTTGACGGGACTTTTAGCGGTAGGACTGGAGAAATTTTAAAGAATATTATAGGCTACTTTTTATGCAATCATCAAGTTAACTGCTTCTACGCTTAAATTCATATATTTATAGACTCAGTAATTAATTTGCTTGTATAATATGCGCGGAATAGACGGGAAACATTAATAGGTACCTAAATCACAGTCTTCTGTATATAAAAAATATAAATTAAATGATTAAATAGTAATATTTAACTGTATTAATAATTTAAAAAATCGGCACAGCTTAAATTTATGTTCATGGATATTTGAATTATTTTCACAATGTACACCTTGTGTACAAATAAAAATTACAGTACACATAAAATAAATGTGATTTTCACGGAGATGGGCACAGGGCGCTCGGGAGTGATGTTTCATATGACGGGCCCGTGAATTCTGAAATATTACATCTGAAACACAAAGGAAAAACATTTTGGCGTAAAAAATGGCCCACACCCAGAGGGCGCGAACCTGTCTCATTTTGCAGGCCGCCTTATAATTTTTCACTGGAGACCGACGAAGGATGTTGAGATTTTATTTTTACACAAAAAAACGATGTTTTCGCTTGTAAATATGAGAAAAACACGTGTATTTTTATGCCGCTTTATTTATTCAATATAAGAGAAATTATTCGTGAACACGATACAGTTGAAGCTATTACGGAGATATGATTGAATTTGTGATTATGAAACGCTTAGACACAAATATGTTGTGTTGGGAATTCTGATCACGGCAACCTTGTACGAAACGAACCTAAAGTGTCCAAATTTCGGGTGATTCGCTTTAGCGGTTTCGGCTCGGCGCGGTGCGGTGGCGTTGATTAGGTATGTGTGAGCGGTATATTTTGATTTTATGTATACAGGCTGTCCCAGAAATCAATGCCAAGTCGGAAACGGGTAATGAGACAAGTACCTACTAATAATAGTTATCAGGATTTTTTTTAAATCATGCACTCACTTCAGTCATGCACTTTTGAAATTATAGGAAATAGAGAAAACTGGCGCACTGTGATGATTTGAGGCAGTTATATTTTTATTTTAGACTGTAATTTACGGAAGGGTTATTCAGGGTTACCTCGCAAAAAAAAATCAAAGAAAAGTTAAGATTTACAGTCACAGTACATGAAAAAATTTCTTGTTTTTTTTTATGGGCTATAATATTGAAAGTACATGACCAAAATTTTTTTAAATATTTTTCTGATAATTGTCAGTATTTGCCTCATCACTTGTTTCCGGCTTGACGTTGATTTTTGGGACACCGATATAATAATTGCTACGATATTAAATAATCAACATTTTTTAGTACTTTATGTGAGTACGACATGTTCTTGAATTTTTCACTAATTTTGTTCAGTTTTTATGTCGCCCTGCCGATGACGGCTTCAAATTTATGTATATAAAACAATGGCCTTTATCTATATTACGCTTTGTGTTCCCTGACAATTGTTTAAAAAACTTGGGGTGGATAACTCATAATTTTTCCACAGGAAAAGCTTTGTATTTTTCATTCTAGTTAAAAAGCCGCAGGTGTGCTTTTGTATTTTTTTAGTTGTTTGAAATGTTTAATGTAAGTGACTGCATTAAAAACAGCAAAATAAGCACACATGCTCTAAAACACCGTAGATAATTTTTTTCTTGAAATAAATAATCATAGTAATAATAAAAGCGGAGTTATTCAATTTTAACTCTTACTACACATCCTTATTTTGTTGATAAAGGTTGTCAAAGTTGTACCCAAATTAAGTTATCCACTAATTGTAGACCCATTGTATGATTTTTAGGGGTTCTAGATATTGGATGCTGGGTGAAAGTGTATGTACCTAACAAAAGGTTAATCAACAGCCTATGTAAAGAAATAGAACATTGAAATAAATACACAATTACGCGATAGTTTTTTGAATTTCGTACCCAACGGGAAACCTATTATTACTAAGGCTCCGCTGTCCGACTGTCCGTCTGTCACAGAGCTGTATAGTCTGAACCGTAATAGATAGACACTTGAAATTTTTGTAGAGTGTGAAGAATAAATAAAACAAATAAAATAAAGTTAGAACATACAAGAAACTTGTTTTCATAGCGTTTTTGGTATGTGGTAATTGTGAGATCATTGCCCATACTTGAAATTTTCATGAAGTGAGTAGACACTACTTTAGCGGCTATAACAACAAATAATAAAAATAAAATAAACTTTAAATTTAAAAGACGTCCCCATACCAGACAGGTATTTTTATATTATACGGTGGTACGGAACCCTTCGTGTGCGAGTCCGACTCGCACTTGGTACATATTAAGAAAAAACGGAAACCTTGACATTTCCTCGTGCCTGTCTATCTGTCCGTCCGTCTGACACAGCTATTTTACTCCAAGACCATTTGCACTATATTATTTCTACAGATTAAATTAAGAAGGTAGTACAATCTATGAATAGCTATTTTTGTGGGTCGCCATTGTAATTAAGGGACGAAAATTAACGTGTAGGGTAATATTTACATATATGTCTTTAGAAACGATATAGAGGTTTTAAAATCACATTCTTCCATAAATCAATATTGAGACACGACCTACTAAATTCCTAAAAAGTGTGTACGTATGCCTTTTTATCTTTTCAACTTTATGGGTAGGAAAATTTAAAAAAAATCTAATTAGTAAAACTCAAAAAACACTTTCAATGAAAATCGGTTTGAAGAAAGTATATGTAAGAGTAGTTTTTGAAATATTTGTTTTTAAAGTTATTATTAGAAATTTAACCATAAACCAACTACCATTCCGACTGTAACCCTTCACTATGTGTGGTCCGACACATATTTAGCTGTGTTTTTCTTGAAATGAAATAAAAATCTCCACAGTCGACATCTATATAGCAAGAACTTTATCATCAAGTGACATTTAAGGCGAGGTCCTTCGACAACACTTCACTCGCTTGCACCCGGGACTGACCTATTAGCTCATGTGATTCCCAATGACATGAATGAATCAATGATAACTGCTATAACTGTTAGTTTTTTTTTTGTTATTACAGTTATCTGTTTATTTTGGATTGGGTTGTTTATATGACATCCAAAGTATTACACGTAATCACTTATTTATTTATTATTGTTATTATTATTATTAATCAGCTTTATGAGCGTTGTAGACGGTTAGGTTCATATGGTTTGCTCTACAACCGGTCACGTGTTTAAAAAACCGTCCAAGTGCGAATCAGACTCGTGATCATAAGTTTCCAAACAGTTATAAACGTATATTGACGCGTTTGTCGTTACACGCCGCCAGAGTGGCACGTAAACGTATACTTTCATTTAATATTAAATATATTTTTGTTTATGTGTTATGGTAACTACAAAATAACGATTTTCAGATTTATGTCTTTACTTGTAACCTTTCCTTAAGCCAAATTTCATGATTCTAGGTCAACAGGAAGTACCCTAAAATTTTCGATTTCTTGGCCAGTGTCAAAATAAGCGCCAAAAATGGCCCTATTTTTTATTGGGTCTACTTAGTAGCTTGATTTTTTTACAGCTCCAAGAAACCGTAAGCCTGAGTACTAATTTTTAAAATATAAAGTAAAATTTTAAAATTTTAAAAGTAAAATCTTTACGGAACATAAAAACTGGTTACGGATAGTGCATTTTTAGAGGTACATGGCCTTAAGTTCAGTATAAAACCAGTATAGACTTAAGTCGCGTGATGACTCCAAATGATCTTACGTTAGATAAATCAACGATCCAGGTCCCGGCTTTAATTGGAGGTAAGTAGTTCGTTTTATTTCAGAAATTCTTTTTATTCGATAGAAGATATGACGATATCTGATCTAAATGAAATTTATGTCCTTAAAAGAGAGTTTGTTATGGTTACGGTTGAAATGTGTCAATTAAAGTTAAAAACTTTTTCTTCTTTTCCTGTGTGTTCGTGATAAAGATCGTGTTTTAATTAAATTATCGTAATCATGTTTTAACTGAACTTTTTAGTTTGATTACCTAAATTGTGATATAGATTTGCTTAAGAGTTGACAACTTTTCTGCTTTTGAAGTTTATGAAAACATAGTTTTGAAGTAATCTTTGAAAGAGCTTTGAAAATTATATCTGTTTGTGTTTAGTAAGTTTACTTATAAGCCCATCAGCGCGTTTTTAACTAACCATATAAAAATATTAGCAGTTGCATTAGCTTTTAGAGGATTGTGTACCTATTTACATTTCTATACCAACGGTGTTAACGTTTGCATCCCATTAAACTAGAACTCTTTGTCGCAAAAAACATTGTATGGCATTCAAATCGCGAAAGAGCATTTAGTTCCATGGTGAACATGTTGTGAAAAATTAATTAATTTCGAAAAAAAAACATGCGCACTTAAGTTATTTTTCTTTCGATGTATCAAAATAATTAAAAAATAATAATATAAACCTAATTTCTGCTAATCTGAATACCACATAATTGTTTGCGGCAATTGATTAAGGTTTAATAGGGTGCAACCGCTAACACCGTTTGTATGGAAATTTGCAAGTACACAATCCTCGTAAAGTTGTCACTATAAAATTACAAATTTCAAAGTTCTCTGATTTTTAATACAAGATGCCTCGGCCATAAAGCTCTACACTTAACAAGACGTGTAATAATAATACAGTGTTGAATGGAGTTTTATATTCATGCATCAAATACGTAATATATATAACCCCGTAACAAACCTGCCACGTTAAAAATCGCCCGCAAAGCTCTCCCCGGAGGATCGTAACTGGCGCCAGACAAGACTTATGACGTATAAACGCGACGTTGTCGTTGAATAATGACTGCCTGTCTGTCTGTCGGTCTTAAGTCGTAATGCGGAAAACACTGGTGTTATATTATCACTTATTTTGTTAGAGGCCGATTTCGCCGTAAATTAATATCTTAGTGTAAACAAATGGATTTTGTTAACTTTATTATGCATTGGATCTTTTAGGGTTCCGTACCCAAAGGAAACCAACGGCAACCCTAGTACTAAGACTCCGCTGTCCGTCTGTCCGTCTGTCTGTCACAGGGCTGTATCGTCTGAATCGTAATAGGGTTATACAAATATAAGAAACGTGTTCTTTATATACGTATACTGTACGGTGGTATGGAACCCTTCATGTGCGACTCGCACTTGGCCAGTTTTTTATTTTTCTTTTCCTCATCATATATATATATATATATCGATGTAGTCGTATAAATTGTAAGATTAGTAAAATTATAAGAACATTTCAATTTTTCAATTATAACTTTAAACTGATCGATAATAACAGATGCCATCACACATGTTCAAAGCATTAAAATCAAAGGAGTGTGAACGAAACTTTTTTTATAGCTTAAAGTTTTTAGTATACTTAATCAATAAAGCTTCTATACATATTTTGCTTACGTTTTCAGCGTTACCTTCGACTACACTTCATACGATAGAGACAAAACAAACCGTCTACCTAATTTAACTTCATAGATCATCATCATTATAAATGATAAGCGCCGCGCGCTCGGCGTTCGCTACTCGGCATAGATCTTTCTCTAGATCGCCTCGACCTACGTGCCTAGCCCGAACCAGCCGTGGCGTTAAGCCGCCATTTTACTAGTAGCCAGTCCACCTAGTAGGGAGCCGTCTATAGCCACGGTGTCTGGTTCGTTTTCGCCAATAGATGACTTTTCTTCCACAGTGGTTATCGTTTTACAATCGTTATGGTGTGCCCATTACCACCTCAACTACTGTACTACATGACTACGACAAAGATTAGCTATGATATCTGGAATTTTGAATTCTGTATGTAGTATGTTTCTTTGACTACTGATATAAAAAAAATTCTTTGTGATGCCAAGTTATCTTTTCCAGTTTAAAGGTATAGATAGTTTCGGAACATACGGCACGGCATGGCACGGTGCGATAAGGCGGATTTTGCACGGCGCGTCGTGCCCCGCGAGCCGCGTGTATTGTGTCTTGACGCATGCTTTGAGAGCATACGTCTCACATAAAATTTATGTCATTATTAATAACCATTAGACTGCTAAAATAACCGCAGTGGACCTACTTCCGCTACTGGCCAGGCCGTCGCTTGTGTTCGCGGATCCTTTCGAATTCTTGTGATTTTTTGCAATTCTAACCTCAAAAACTTTTTTGTCATTGAAAATGTTGTCATTGAAAATGACTATCATATCCATTTCACGGGAGACGCATTTTTGACCATAACTCCAAGGGTATGGGGTCTAGCCAAGATTTTAAGGTTTTAAAAGATTAAGAATTTAGTTGTGCATTGTATGACATCAAAATTTTGGAAATCGGTTAAGTAGTTTTTGAAAAAAATTGGAAAATGTAAAAAAATCGGGATTTTTTCAAATTTTTTTTTTACCAAATCCAAAATATTTCAAGAACGGGGACCGATATCGAATATGAAAAAAAATTGTATCTTGGCCATAACGTAGCTACGATTTGAGACCAAGTTTTTGGAAATCGGTTTGTAATTGTAAGAGAAATTATTTCCGAAAGATGAGATTTTTTGGTCGATCGCTGGTGTTTGCGGATATAAGTTTCTATATTTCAGAGGTTATTCGTCGGATCGCTTTGAAGTGTACAGAAAAGGTTAGAAGGCGTTGGTAGCTATAGTTTGAGACCAAAATTTTGGAAATCGGTTGGAAATCGAACAAGAAATTTGACATCGCATGTTAGATTTTACGGACGTTCGGGAACTTGTTAACATTACGGTCATCGCCTTTCGGCCTGTATTCGTTCGAATGCTTAATTATCGAGTTCAGAACGTTTAAGGATATCAGAGGCTGCAGTTTAAAACCTAAATGTTTCAAATATGTTGAACTAGCGACCGCCCCGGCTCCGCACGGGTAGCAGAGAATTTTTTCGTTGATTTATTTCTGAGTTTAAAGAGTTGAAAAGAATAGTGCCACGTTTTCGTGGCAATATATATCATAAACTCAGAAATAAATCAACGAAAAAATTCTCTGCTACCCGTGCGGAGCCGGGGCGGTCGCTAGTTCAACATATTTGAAACATTTAGGTTTTAAACTGCAGCCTCTGATATCCTTAAACGTTCTGAACTCGATAATTAAGCATTCGAACGAATACAGGCCGAAAGGCGATGACCGTAATGTTAACAAGTTCCCGATCGTCCATAAAATTTAACATGTGATGTCAAATTTCTTGTTCGATTTCCAACCGATTTCCAAAATTTTGGTCTCAAACTATAGCTACCAACGCCTTCTAACCTTTTCTGTACACTTCAAAGCGATCCGACGAATAACCTCTGAAATATAGAAACTTATATCCGCAAACACCAGCGATCGACCAAAAAATCTCATCTTTCGGAAATAATTTCTCTTACAATTACCAACCGATTTCCAAAAACTTGGTCTCAAATCGTAGCTACGTTAATGGCCAAGATACTATTTTTTTTAATTTTCAATATTGGTCCCTGTTTTTGAAATATTTTGGATTTAGTAAAAAAAAAATCCGAAAAAATCCCGATTTCTTTACATTTTCTGATTTTTTTCAAAAACTACTTAACTGATTTCCAAAATTTTGATGTCATACAACGCACAACTAAATTATTAATCTTTTAAAACCTTAAAATCTTGGCTAGACCCCATACCCTCGGAGTTGTGGCCAAAAATGCGTCTCCCGTGAAATGGATATGATAGTCATTTTCAATGACAAAAGACCCCAATTAACAATGAAAACGAAGATCACTTATACCTATTTCGATGTGGGTATATAAATATTCTGTATTTTCATAATGAACTGCAAGAAAAAGTATTCAACATCACAATTGAACCGAAATCAATAAATTTTGCACTATTTGGTATGGCTTCATTTAACAGTTAAATCGTGTCTGCAGAGGTCGATAAGTGATGGCGTGAAATTCCAGTAAATATTACAGCTACTGTGCCAGAGTTCAACAAATATTGACATGTTAAATATTTCTTATCGTTCTAGTTTTATTTGATTCTCGATCTTCTTACCTTTGAAACTTTAACAAATGTACAAATAAATTAAATTGTAATTAAAATGTACTTATATAATTTCACACCGAAAAATGTATTCGCTATCAGTAGAGGAATTAATGACCGACATCATAAAATACGAGGAACACGAGAAGGAAAAATACATGTCAGCGTGTTTAAGGCTGGCGTTGTATTCCTCACCATAATCTCCTTAATCACCATATTTCTTCCTTGCATTCTTCGTACTTATAATAATAATACCTGAGACATCTCACACAGCGCCATCTTGTCTCAAATTAGTAAATATTATGCTTGTATTATGGTGTACTAGAAAATTAGTGTACATACTTATACTTTTTTTAGAATTATACATAATATAGATACTTTTTTTATACCCAGACATTCAGGATCAAATAGATGCGTTCATGCTCACAAATATTTGTACCGGGCGAGAATCGAAACCACGACCCTCGGCTCTACAGTTAGGGTCTCTGACTACTCGGCCAATTGGTTAGTCAGCCATTTCATGCATCGCTCTGCTGATAATAGTGAATCATCATAATATTTAAATAACATTTTTTTAAATACATTTGCAACGACCTTTATGACATCGAAACTTGTACTGTAATGTTGTATTTTACAGTACTAGGCCTTTTTACTTTACACAGATGACAAACGAGCATTTTGAATGTAACGCATGCATAAACCGTGAAAAGCAACCCACTCGCGCCCTTAGCTCCGCCCATTATTACATTTGAAGTGTCTACCTAATTTCAATGGCAAATGTATTGAAAAACGTTGAATGGTGCTCGTACTCAGTAAGCTGACTATAATAGTCATCTGTTTATTATAAGCACTCGGCTTCGCCACCTCTTAGCTATAAATACCTCGACTATAATAGGCAGCTTACCGAACTTGCATCATAATGTACAATTAGAGCACCCTTTTCATGGCAATATACGTGTTTATATATACGTATAAACACTAATATTTCTCTATAATTTGTAATCGAAGTTGCTGAGAATCACATCTTCCTATGAGATAACTTCGAACAGTACGTGTTGCCGGTGATGACTTACGGAAGTGAGACATTAAACTCAAATTTGAGTTATGGAGTCTTACTGTGAAATAAAATTCGTAACGAAGAAGTCCGGAAAAGAACTAGAGTAACCTAACTGAACATAATTCGTGATAGCCCAGAGCGCAACGAGCCTGTCTCAAATTTATAAGGCCCCATCGGGCCATGGTTCGGATCCGGGCGTGTACCAATGAGTTTTTCTGACTTAAGTATACAATATCACTGACACCGTGCTTCGGAGGGCACGTTAAGCAGTCGGTCCCGGACGCTGTCAATAGATGGCGGTCGTTACAGTTCCCAACCCGCAGTGGAGCAGCGTGGTAGACTTAAGCTCCAAGCCCCCTCCTCACACTGGGGGAGGCCTAAGCCTCTGCAGAGGGGTAAAAATGGGCTGATGATGATGATGATGATGAACCTAACTGAAGAGCCATGGAAAGAAACATTTGTTACAAGTGGCACGAAATCATGTCTCATAGAGATCTAAGGATGCTAATGTTCTGCGGTGGGCGGGAATGAACGAAGGGCGTATCCACTTTGTATGTAATTCCGTAGTTACCGTAGCGAAATGTAATGCTGTGTAATGGGCACATGCAGCAAAATATAGATATTATGTGTTTTGGTATGATTTTTAATCATTTAAAAATATGGTATATGTAAAAATAACTAATTCACTTACAGTTGACGATCCCTGAAGTACTCGAGCGGTTATTCAAGTCGGACGTAGATCGAGAGAGAGCATCACTGGCTCTCGGATGGACGGCTGCAAGCGCTTAAGAGTGTTTCTCGACAAATGTTGCAACGCTTATTTATTTACGTTTGAATTGTACTTGTAGTGCTTTTTTATCTTTTACACTTTTAATAGATAATACACTTCAAGCTTTTAATAATTCAACCTTCAAATTTTAGTCTACACTTATTATATGTCGTGGCGAAGTGAGTACAAACCCTAACTGCAGAACAAAAGGTCGCGGATTCGATTCGGTTAGTTTGGGACTAGATGGCGCTGTCTGGGATGTCCAACGTATTATTATTTTGTGTCTTAGATAATTTCATCCATTACAATTTATTGATGCTGGTGGTATGGTCTCATTTTATATGTTTCGGAAAAACACTTTCAAGTTTATAAAGACAGCCATGATGTCCCACAATTCAGTTTAGATAGAATATAGTGAATTGAAATAAGGAAATGTCAACGAATTTTTTTTTAAATTTCGAATATGATTCCTTTAAGACTTGGAAAAAAACAATTCAACAGGACATATTCTTCTAGTTTACAAAATTGGTGTAAATCCATCCTGGTCACGATAGTAGAAAATCGCGTTACTAATGTAGTCTATTAAACAGAAGCACGATTTGCGTATTTCGTTGTAATATTTATTTAAAAACACGATAACTTTTCGACATGAATACCAAAGTCATCGAAATATCATCGATGTTTCTGATATGGATCGGATATTTTCTGAAACGGAAATTATTTCTGTCGCGACGAACGATCCGCTTTTTCCTGTCATAATCTCTTATTAGCAAGCGAGCCTCGTGCGTACCAGGCAAACATCAAAAAACGAAAACCAACCGAGGCACTGATAACATGCGCGTTTCTTCGCGAACCTGTTATTTGCTTATCGACAACTTTATATATTGTAAAGGAATACAGACCTTAAAGAAATTGACATAAAGCCGAATAGTATATTTTGAACTTAAGTCGTTATAACTTTGAGCACTTCGATATCCAAATATTCGTGTTTTGCGTGTAAATAGCCAAGCGTCAGGTGCGAGATAGAAAGAAAGGAAATGAGCCAAGGAGCGTGACCTACTGTTACCGGCTCGAAGGAATCGCATAACGCAAAATGCTATCTTACGTTCAATTTGGGATGAGCAGGGGATTCGCGCTCGAGTAGTAGAATTACGATGTAGTAAAATTACATTTGCTTGTAATAGGAAACGTCGAATTGATGTAAAGATACTCGCGCGAAGGTAATTGATGAATGGATATTGCTAATAGTGAGCTTTGGTAATAATTTATTTCAGGAATCGTACATAGGTAATCTCTATGAATATACATAAAGCAAAAAATACATTAGGAATACCAAGAATAAAAATCGGCCAAGTACGAATCGAACTCGCACACGAAGGGTTCCGTACCATAACATGAGTGCACTGGTAGCTAGAGACAATTTTTATTACTTAATTTATTACAGTGAACCTTTGACTTTTAGTATCGATAATGAAAAGAATAAGCTCTGCAAAGGAAAGCGTAAATTTATAGTACCTAGTAATACAATGTAGTTTTCATCATAAAATGTTTTTTTTAGTTATCTTTTACAATAACATCACAAAGATAAAATGCATCTAGTTTTCGGTTATTGACCGCGGTATTGTAGCGTATCAGGAATGTTGTGGAGGCGCGCGTGGACGGCTTTCATGCCATCATGCGCAAACGTTGTGCCTCCATTCTGGCGCGGATGCGTGGCGGTCGCAACACCATCCTGGACACTATCGCTGATAGACGGGACTTTCCATTTATGGCCCATTGGGTACATCTACATTTCAAATAAATAATTGATTGATTGTTTAGTTTTAACTATTAGTTGTATTTATTTATTGTTGTAATTTGGTAATATTTTATTTTATTGTACTGTTTAGTTTTAATATTTAATATGTAAATGCCGTGTAAATGTGTAAATTACTATGGGGCTAGGACCCGAAAATAAATGCTTATTATTATTATTAAACGCTATCTATGATTTTTTGTGGAATTTTTACAAAATTTTTACTTATTTACAGTCTAGTTAGCTTTGATAGTTTTTCTTTTAACTACGTTATATATACTTCTGTCATAAATTTTTTCCACATATCCTAAACAACGGTTTAGTTGGAAGAGGAGGGAAGGGGGACACATTACTCTAACAAAAATTAGGGCTTTAGAAGTGCATATCTCAACAACTGTTGACTTAAAAAAAATTTGAAACCTCGATATCCTTCCAAATTTCATCTATGTATTGCCAATAGTTTCCGAGAAAAACCACAGACAGACAGACGGATGGACGAACATGGCGAAACTATAAGGGTTCCTTTTTTGCCATTTGGCTACGGAACCTTAAAAACCAAACAAGGAACTGTAGCTCCCAATGTAAAAGTACAACCATTATATCGATTTGAGTAAAGGACCATAACACCGAGCTTTGAATTAGTTCAATAGAAGAGTAATAGTTCGAGAACCAAAGTTATCATATATAAGCCATAGAATGAGGAAGGAAGATGGGCGAGACACGCGTATAACTCACACGATTATTGGTTACCTAGATTTTTGTGTTGTGTCTATATCTAGGTGTATTACCCGTCACAACTAGTTACTTCTGAATGAAACGCAGATATGAATAAAAAAAAATGAAATAAATATAGTTGACAATTGTCGGGTTTGAGTCGTTGTGTTTAGCAAGTGTGTGCTTTCTATTCTGCCACATTGAAAGTTCGGTGGTCAGCACAGCACGAACGTGAAAATAAAACCGTAATCGTAATAGGATTGGGTCGGATATATCAGTGTCTGTAGTGCACCACTTTTTTGGAAATAAGAATGAAAATAAAATGACAGCTTTAGAAACTTTTGTATTTTTAAAGACCAAATCGCGGTATGTTCGTTCAGTCGTATTGTTTATTATGAAAACAGATTATAAATTAAATTTTAATAGGAGAGAGGGGTGTATGTATAAGGTAGAAGAGAGACAGGGACATAAGAGAACTACAGGAGAAAAGTGGAGACAGATAAATTAAAACAGAAAGATAAGGTAGAAAGACATAGGAAATAAGTGAAGGGTCATAGAGGAGTACAGAAAAATTAATGGAACCTCAATGTATGGGACCAATTCCAAGAACCTGGCCAATAAGCCACTTTCGTAAATAAAATAATAGTAATAAACATGTAATAATATAAAATTTTAAAATGGTGGAAATATCTATAATATTATCTAATAGCTCTTTCCGCCCGTAGCTTCGCTTCCGTGGCTTACACCGATGTGCCGGAACAGTTAAATGGACGCGACGCTCCTGGACAATGTGAGATTTTCCAGAAAAATCTGAATATTAATTACCTAAAAAATAACTAGAATAAAAGTTATCTTATTTTTCGTGTAAAACAGCTAAACGGATTTTGATAAATTTAATAATAGAGATTTCCTAGGTAGTAAAATTTCAGATTTATCCTGGAAGTCTCACAATGGCCAGGAGCGTGAAGTCCCTGTAACGGTTCCGCTACATCCATGTAGTCCACGAAAGCGAAGTTACGGTCAGAAAGATGGTAGATAATATTATAGAAAATTGTACCGTTTTAAAATTTTATTTATCATTTTACTTATTTTACAGGAATCCGAGATAAAATTTGTGTTCAAGCATGTGTGTTATTCCAAGCCTTAATACACCTTCTTATTAAATTTCTTCAAAATTCGTTCAACTGTTCAAGCATAAAGAATAGTTATTCCATAGGAACCGTGCCTTCTCCGGAATAAAAAGTAGTCTATGTCACTCTCAAGCTCTTAAACTTCCTATATCCACGCGAAAAATCATGTCGATCCTTGGTTCTGTTGCTGCGTGAAATAAGAACAAACTGACAGACATAGCTTTGTAATTATAAGTATAATATTAGTAGAGAAATAAGTATTTTGTAAGCAATTGGTAAAATCTGTTTTATTATTAAAGTGAAAATTGGCGTTTTATCATGTTTTAAAAGGGTGTTTGGTCATATCAGTATATCAGTACCCATTGTGGGCGAAATCCTGCTAGAACCTAGAAACACACTGAAACCCAACTTGTAGATTTGCGACAAACAATTTTATTTTTTGTATGTCCCAATGCTAATGAAAATATGTCTTAACGATTGAAAACACAGTACCTGCCAACAAACGTTGGCAAACATACATCATATTCAACCAAACCCCAGCAAAGTGCAGACAGAAGTGGGCGCGGCGCAGACCTATAAATTAACACTATGACAGCCGCAAGCTTTTGATCACTTCGTGCGAACGGAGAACCTTGAAGTAATATTTCATGTATTTTCGGATCAAACATTCATTTAAGAAAATTTCTTTCCAAATTTCGGTATCATTTACTCAATTCTCTTTTTTCTCCAATTTTATCACAATCAACGTTCTATAAAATTAAGCGTTAACTGTGATAAACCACACAAAGAACAAAAAAAAAATTTACATCCCAACGTTATAAGAAACAGATGTGTGTAAAATAGTTCACAAAGTCGCTGCCCGAGAAAAGTAAAACGTGAAAAAGCATAAACTTAGAAAACGATACGCAACTATGGTGACGCCGCGTTTATGTCATAATATATCAATGTTTTAAAGGTAGACAGACAACACTGAAATATTCTTTATATATAAAATTATTATATTAATAAAAAATATTTTATAATTCATAAAATTGGCTGATTTTGATGCATTTCTTGTGCTTATGGAATAACCTGGATGATTCTTTCAGTATTTCATCTCATTTCATTTCAGTCTTTAATATTTTTTTGATACCTATATTAATTTTATTTTAATTTTATTTAATTATTAATGATTTATTAAATAATAGCAGTTTCAGTACAATTGTGTAGACCGCGTGCACGAAGTCGCGCGAAACGTTAGTTAATGATATAAGCGGATCTATGTGCAGAGCGTCGGTTTTGTTTAATTCAAATGTAATTTTACTTCTTGACTGACTGATTGTATTGGTATAGTGGTGAGTGACCCGAACGTCGCGGGTTCGATTTCCACCCGGGACAATATTTGTGTGCATAAACACACCTATTTGTTCCGTTTCTGTACATGTAAAATATCAATATATGTGTAATTATGTATTACAAAAATATATTTAAGTATTCAGTTATAAAGTACTCATACACAAGCCTCTGTTTAGTTTGGGTCTAGATGACTGTGTGTGAAATGTCTCAGATATTATTATTATTACTGTTTATTAGAACCTATTTGTTCCGTTTCTGTACATGTAAAATATCAATATATGTGTAATTATGAATTACCAAAATATATTTAAGTATTCAGTTATAAAGTACTCATACACAAGCCTCTGTTTAGTTTGGGTCTAGATGACCGGGTGTGAAATGTTTCAGATATTATTATTATTACTGTTTCATAGACTATAAGCTGGATAATGAAGATATTTTAGCAGAACGTGAAACAAAACGACTATAATGGGATTTACTAGTGTAACGGGTATTTTATTAAAGTTATCTATTGTTTTAGACAAAAAACAATGTAAAGAAGCCAGCGGCGGCGGCGCCGAGCAGGAGTGTACTGCAGACCAATAAATAACAGCAACCGACAAACAACCGCTAGCGTTTCAGCGCATTCAATGTATGTTACGTGCTCTAGTGTTCTCTTGATATTTAGTGTTCGCACTATGTCCTAAAGTTCTGTTTTAAATTTAAAACTCAGGTAATCATAGTTACCTAGAATGATAATGTTATTTAACACTTATATAGCAGAAGCATCAAGATGGCATCTCACGTATATATTATTGTTTGTTCTCAACTAGCAAAATAGTCTTGAAATGCTTTAAATCTTGTTTGTACAAATTACATATGCTTTATTTATTGTTAGAATGCTTGTAGACGCACTGTAATATAGCATAAGAAAGTTGTTACAAGACACATTCAGTATTAAAGGTCTTGGATTCTGTGCCCAATTCGGGACTTGTTAGACACTACAAAACCAATGCAAGACTAAATAAATGCGCATCGGTGACTATTATAATTCACTTTTTGTTAGTTGGGTGCTAATAACTTTTGTTAAATATAATTCCAGAATTTGTATTTGCTTTTACTGTATAAATTTCATTTTTAAATATATGCCTCACACTAAATTCTATTTCACAGTGTATAAATCAAAACATCAAGTGACGTATCCTTAAAAGTGGCGTACATTTTTTTTCCTCACGTTTTGTGGACAGCTGGGCTAACATGCGACGCACGACAAAACTGCCACACGAGACGAGAAAAATTGTCAATCTCGACTTGTCTGTCGTTTTCCCTAACATGCACGACTCACTCGAGAAAATATGTCACCGTGACTTCGCTTTGTCGACGTGACAAACAAATGTTACCCTATAATGAAAAGAAGCCATATTCTAATATAGCAACACTTTATTCATTCTTTTTTATTCGTTCAATTTATAGCAATTTATAGTCTAAATTGTGTGATTGACCGTAGAATATATTTAATAATTTATTTTAACTGGCCATCGACCGTTTCTGCAACTAGAATTTTCAGTTTTTGTGTAACCCATGGTTACAAATGTTTTAAAATTAGTTTTTTAAGCAATAATAATAATATTAAAAATATTAATAATATTGAAACAGGTTCGCTGCGCTCGGGCTATCACAACACATTACTGTTTTTTTTTTTATTATTATTAACATTAATAACAATAGTAATAATATGAATATTATTAATAATAATATGAATAATAATAATAATATTATTAATAATATGAATATTAATAATAATAATAAGTAATAATATTAATAATAATAATATAGTAACTGGTTCGCTGCGCTCGGGCTATCACAACACTGAAAATAATAATAATAAGTAAAAATATTAATAATAATAATAAGTATTAATATTAAGAATAATAATAATAAATATTAATAATGATAATAATAATATAAGTATTAATATTAATAATAATAATAATATAAGTATTAATATTAATAATAATAATAAATATTAATATTAAGAATAATAATTATAAATATTAATAATGATAATAATAATTAAGTATTAATATTAATAACAATAATAAGTATTAATATTAATAATAACAATAATAATGTGTTGTGATAGCCCGAGCGCAGCGAACCTGTTTCAAATCTATAAGGCCATGTAGCCGTGGTTAGCATCCGGGCGTGTTCCAATGAGTTTTTGACTTAAGTACCTATGTTAACTATCACTGAAACCATGCCTCGGAAAGCACGTTAAGCAGTCGGTCCCGGTTGCTGTCAATAGATGGCGGTCATTACAATCCGCATTGGAGCAGCGTGGTGGATTGAGATTGTATTTATATACTTATATATTTATATTTTACACCCAGAACTAAAACAAATAGTCACGTGCACAAATATTTGTCCCGGGCGGGAATCGAACCCGCGACCACAGGCTCCACAATTAGGGTCTCTAACCACTCGGCCAGAGTTTTGCGTTACTGTAACGTAAATATTTAAATAAAATAAAATAAATTATGTAAAAAAAAAAATTCCGAGCTGAATCGGTTACTAAACTTTTTTTATGCATAAAATACAATTGATTCAAGCGAATACAAACGAAAATAAAAATTTAACAATTACTTTCTACATAACAATATTTTTCTCACCGTTGTCGTCAACAAAAATTGCCGACGAGAAATATACCGCTTAAAAATGACAAAATTCGATAAAATGTGGTTCGCATGTTAGGGTTTGTTTTGTAGACAAAACTACCGTAGACGAGTAATTTTTCCAATTGTGACGGAGCGCGACGAGATAAAAACGTTGCATGTTAGCACTAGTAGACATATAGAGATATCTCGTTTCGGGACGAGAATTGCCGTCGACAAAATTTTGTCGCGGCGTGCATGTTAGGCCTACAGGACACGATGCGGTATCTAAGACTTAGAATATTGATTATATTTTTACTGTAGACTATGATTGTAGTACATCCCTGACTTATACTGCAATATTATTTTTCCGTACCCAAACTACAAGCGTTACCTTTCCTTAACCTATTCGCTACTCAGTGACGACCGCTTAGCCTAGTGGGTAGCGACCCTGCCTACGAAGCTGGAGGTCCCGTGTTCGAATCCTAGGTCGGGTCAGTATTTATATCATGAATATCGATACTGGTACCGGATCTTGGTTGTTATATGTATGTGGTGTCTTCGCTTGGTACCCAAAACACAAGCTAATGCTTAGTTTGGGGCCTAGACGTTGTTGCCATGTGTATGTTATTATATTACATTATTATTATATACACCATCTTTGGTCAGATTGAAGGTCACGACCCATTTAATTAAGAGAGACAATTGATTGATAATGATTGATGACTAGTTAAAAGGTGAAGGTACAGTCATATACCTCTCGTTTCACTAAGTCCCGCTACACATAAAACTGGTTACTACGACGCGACTTGTGCCTATGTTCACATCCGCCATAAAGTTTGATTGGAACTTTAACAGCCGTAGATTTTTACGCAGATGCTGTTTGCATGCTGACGCCACGAACCGCGATGACGTAATGGTAGCGAAATCGAGGTGTCTGATAAAATGTACGGGAGTTACCTTGCGTTTTAGGTTACTGTGAGTTTCTTTAATTGCGTTTCCATCTACAGGTCATCGCCTTTAAAAGGATTGTGTACTTGCTGATTTTCATACAAACGGCGTCAGCGATTAAACTCTATTAAACCTTAACCGATTGTCCCAAAAAAATTATATGGTATGCAGACCAGCAAAAACTAGGTTTGACCGTTATTTTGTTTTTAATTATTTTGATACGTACCCGCTAATACAAAATTAAATTAAGTTTTTTTTTTAACTTTGCACTATGTATAAAATCGCATTTAATTTCCCGTTGAACGTGTAAAAAACAATTTCGGCAAAAAAAACACACGTATATAAATAATTTATTCTTTCAATGTATCAAAATAATTAAAAAAAGAAAAACGGTTGAACTGCAAGATACACTTAAAAAGGAATTCTTCGTATAAAGAATTTCTGCTATTCAATATTATACCCTTTGCCATGGGTTTTACAACTTTCAAAAAACGGAATGGCTAAGGAATTTATTTTGAAACGTCTTCATCAAGCCCCCTCTTATAAATCGGCGTGTTTCCCTTACTCAGGAGGTCGATTGATTTTCTGCCGATCGAGTTTTGTCCGGTGGAATCCGGTTTGAGCCGCGCCGTCCGAGTTAAGCTGATTTGAGGCAAAGTATATGCAATTTATAAGTACTGTACTCGTAGGACACAGTTTATGGTATATAACGTAGCAGGTTTTCTAAAATTATTAAATGTGCACATCAAACTTTATTATGTAAAAATCTATTGAAAGAAAACGGTATAAGATATATTATATTCAAATACTCGTTGATTTAACGACCAATATTAACTATACATAGATTCCCGATCTCTAACATAAAAAATAAGGCAACAAGCAGATCGGTGATCAGCAGCTTATGACAGCCAACTTTGTTTTTGTACATATGTTTATCTCTTCTAACAACAGCTTTCGGTATTACGCCGTTCTTGTCAAACTTTTTCTTTATATAGATACTCGTGTATAAAAATAAGTAGCCAGAGTAAAGATTATCCTGTTTTTAACAATAAAATAGCTTACATCTAGCTGTGTAAAGTCAGAAAAATATTCATTTTATTTGTAAAATCAGGAACCATGTCTACATCATCGTAATTTGTAATTAATGATGAATTAACATAATATACTGAGGTGTTTGACTGCCTTATACCAGTGTGTGCACATCAGCAGTATTTACCTGTCATAAAAAATGATGGTACTTGTCTTAACACTGAAGCTGTGTTTGAAGTGCGTAAGCAGATTGTGTGTATAGATCCGCTGGAGATATTAAACAGTGAAAGACAAATTTGAGTTACGCTAATTCGTACGAACGGGAATTATGGGAATAAAGCGCTCTTTAAAAGAGGACTTGTTCTTTGAAGACGAAAGTTATTACGTGTTATATATGAGTAGATAACCAAACACTGCTGTCAAATTTATTTAATTTATGGAGTAGATAGAGTATGATCGCCTAAGACACTGAATCTATATGTCATGTAAATAATTAAAACTTAAATTATGTAGAGTAAAATAAATTGTTGCGTTGTATACTCTTGAATATTTTAATTTAATTTTTATACAATATAAAATATATACAATAATAATATACTACACTACACTATAAAATATAAAGAATATACTTATTATTATTATGTTTGCATGATCTTATAATGTATACGCTCAATTTTTCAATATTCGTTTACAGTCAATAAATGAAATGAAATGAAATTTATTTTTGATAAAAAAGAGAAAGCATTGCATGCAACCTTATCAATTCTCAATTTCAATACCTAATAATATTATGTTCTGTGGATAAACGATTCGAAAAAAATTTCTGTTTGGACTGTATAAATGTTTTCTGAACAAAATCTAACCTTGATATAAACAAATTATGAATAAATAAAATAAAAATCATTATCACACAAAACACAAGGAGAAAAAAACAAAGTTAATTATACAGTTAATGAATAGAGATTCTTAAAGATAAGTGAAATATGTTATAATTCTAGTTTTACTTATAGTACTTACAGTAAATTATATTATAAAAAATTCTTCTAACTGTTAGCCTCCATTCCATCATAGTATCCTAGTTGATCACTAATTTTAAATCTAATCTGAAAGAACCTCTCTACAGGTGAAGGCCTCCTGCAATGAAACCCTACACAAAAAAAAAGAATTCTGTTGCCGAAAAATATAGTCCTCAAAATATACAAATATCGCATATTTTTGGACCAATGCAATTTGCATTGATAAGAATTCTTTTTTTTATATACACAGAAGAAAAAGAATTCTTAAATCAATGCAAATTGCTTTGATCTAAGAATATGCGGTATATTTGTCTATATTAAAGACTACATTTTTTTAATGAATTCTTTTTTTTGTATATTTTGAGCTACTAGTGGCCAGTGAGGTCCAGCCGTCTTCTTAATCACATCGTCTTCCCACCGCGTGTAGGGCCTGTCTTTCTGTCTTCCTTTTGGACCCTTTCACAATGTCACCTTGTTCGTCCATCTCCCATCGTGGAGTCGCGCAATGTGTCCCGCCTGTTTCCATTTGAATTTTTGGGCATAACCTAGACCGTCAGTGGCATTTGTCATGTTTCTTATTTTTTTTGTCTTTTATTTTTAGGCTTTTTTTTATATTGAACATACTTCGCTCTAATTCTTGCTGCCAGACGAATAATTAGTTCTTTATTTTGGGCGTGACGACATTACCTTAGTTTTTATGTTTATATACATATTGCTTTTAAATATTTCTTTCAGGCTCCAAAATTTGTTCTAAGTTAGTTGTATCTTGCATTCTATTTCTAGTTCGTTGATTTTTTTGTCGAAATCTAATTGTTTTCCTAGATAAATGTAAAATATAATCCGTGTATGCAAATAATTCGTTACACACTGATATTATCCTTTTTATGTTGTTTGTCATTAGCTTTGTTTTTGGAAAGTTAATTTAACTGACAACTCGATTCTGACAAGAACACCAAGTAGTCTGCGAAGCGAAGGTGATTTTGGTATTAAATGAATTATAATAACATATTAGTTTAGAAATAGAAATTAATACAATATTAAAATTAAAATAGTTAGATCCTTTGTAATAAGAAATGAATAAGGATTTTTAGGAAATACAATAACTGTGCGGCGATTAAATGCAATGGAGCGAATCTATCGAGAAATAACGCAATACATTCCCATCGATTGCCCTTGCCCAACTGCACAAGCCCTAATAAAAGGAAAAGAAGGAAACCTATTTATTGGAACTGAAAAAGATAAATACGTGACGGTAAAGGAGTCTGGTTGGTGCACATGATTCGTGAAACTTTTGAAATCCTGAAGTTCAAGTTTAATTATCAACTATTTGGCAAAATTTCGCTGCTCCCAAAATAATTTTTCTTCTCATTTTTCACTACAAGTATGTTTTACGAAAACCATTCAAAACACATAAACAGCAGCATCTATGAGTTGTTTGGCTTTATTCAAAAAGTTATGAATATTACTTATTAATATTACTCAAGGGCTTATTTTTATTTTCGTATTTTCTTTTTTATAGCCGTGAAAAAAGGGGCTTACCAATGTTCTTAAAAAAAGATTCATTATGATTATCATTCATCATGTTAATTATCATTCATCATATGTAAACATATGCAAAAATCGGACGATAAAACGAGTAAGACGGTAAGAAAAGTGCAAAGCTATGAGTCAATTCGTAGATTTAGAGGTTTTTTTTTATATTTGTTTCGTGCTTTCCTTTTAACCAGAAATCTGATAGTACCAAATTCATAAAAAAATTATAAACCCATTTAAAAAAAAACTAATTATAAAGTTAGAACAAAGATTGGGTGTTAATATTTGGGTTGTATGTTGGGTGTAATAGTTGGAAGGGTTAATATTTTTTTACGTGATAGTATTTATTTCTATACTATACCAAATTCACTAGACAAGAATCGAATCAATTCACTAGACGAGAATCGAAACAATGAATCAATTATAAAGCGAGTTAAAGTCCAACTCGTGAAAAAAGCTTACTATTGTATTAGCGAGTATTCAAATGATAAGTGCGCATGGACATCATTGTAATAGTTGTAAGACTTTAAATTAAAAAAGAAAAAACAATTAAGAAAAACATATATTTAAATAAAATAAACAGGGAAGAGTTTCTTGCCGGTTCTTCTCCTTCTAGTTTATGAACCGGTACCTAATCAATTTATTTTGACTTTCAATAAGTCTGTGTAAACATCTTATATTGAACTAGCGACCGCCCGCAGCTTCGCTTGCGTTGACTACACATTCCTGTTTTAGGTAGTATTAACATTCGAAATGGTTTATACGTACTTTTTGCTAAAACTAATATTGGGTATACTCATTCAAATTTTCAATCTTCATTTTCCCCACTCCTTTAAGAAAACCGATACTCCCATACTTATCACCTCCCGTTTCTCACCCTTAAAATGTAGAAATGCAAAAACCCCGAAACACGTCATTATTTATTTAAAGAACAAAGACTCTCCTACAAAGCCCCTCCATCCCTCCCTTCTTAAATTTGAAATTTCCAAATATTCCTTTCTTAAAAAATTAATACGTTATAAAATAAACCACTGTTCCAAATTTTGACTTCCTAGACTTAGTAGTTTCGGCTTTATCTACGTTGATAGATCAGTGAGGACAAACGACAGACAGCCACAAAAAGTAGCTGATGTCACTCTTTACAACCTTCTTTCACGTCTGCAAAGTTTCATTAAAATCTGTTCAGCCGTTTTGGAGATTAGCTGGAATAGTCACATAGACTTGAGGCAGACAGACTGACAAAAAGCAGCGTATGTTACTTTTGACCACTTCCTTTTCATACCCGTGAAATTTCACTAAAGTCGGTTTAGCCGTTTTGGAGATTAGCTCGAATAGACAGATGGACTTACATACAGACACACAAAAAGTAGTGTATGTCACTTTTGACCATTTCCTTTCCACATCTGTGAAGTTTCATCAAAATCAGTTTAGCCGTTTTGGCGATTTGTTCGAATAGACACACGAACAGATAGTATTATTATATACATATAGCTTATAGCCTTCCTCAATAAATAGACTATCCAACACAAAAAGAATTTTTCAATTCGAAATAGTAGTTCCTGAGATTTGCGCGTTCAAACAAACAAACAAACAAACTCTTCAGCTTTATAATATTAGTATAGATAAAAACTTTTTGAATTTGAATTTGAAAATCAATAACATAAATATTTTTTTCAGATATTTTATTTCAACACTTTTAAATCAACAAGTTTCATATTTGGGGATCTTCACATTTCACTTTTTAGGGTTCCGTAGCCTATAGCAAAAAAGTAACCCTTATAGTTTCGCTATGTCCGTCCATCCGTCTGTCTGTGGTTTTTCTCGGTTACTATTGGCCATAGATGAAATTTGGAAGGTAGGTGAAATCTATGAACCGCTACACAACGACGTAGTGAAATTAATTTTTTTTTTTGAATAGGTCGCCATACATGTAACTGAAGTGCGAAAAAGGAAAATTCATCGTATATTAACGCGAAAGGTACCAAACGATATGTCTTAAAAAATGATATCAAGGTTTGAAACAATTTTTTTTTATTTAAATCAACATTTGTTGAGATATGCACTCCTAAAGTCCTAATTTTTTAGAGTCATGTCTCTGCTAGCTAAACCGTTGTTTTTGGTTATGTGGAACAAATTTATGATAGGAGTATATATAACGTAGTTAAAAGGAAAATTATCACAGCTAACTAGACTGTATTATTTAACGAGTAATAGAATAACTTATAAAATGTACTTTTATAAGTAAAAATTTTGTAAAAATTCTATAGAAAATAACAGATAGCGTTTAGCCAATAAGCGAAAATTAGATGCATTTTAAATTTGATAATTAAAAAAAAAAAAAAATTTATGATGAAAACGACATTGTATTATTAGGTACTATAAATTTACGTTTTCATTTGCAAATCTTATTCTCTTCACCATCGATACTAAAAATCAAAGGTTAACTGTAATAAAATAAGTAATAAAAATTGTCTCTAGCTATCAGATCTCAGCACTTTATTACTTTTCGAATTAGCCAGGGAGAATCAAGCGCCTTCTAAATAACTAACGAAAAAAAAATGAAATATATTTAAACAATAATTCTTAAATTACATAATAATAACGATTAATGGATAAGTTCGATTAACGTCGCGCTTGTTTTTTTTATATTATATGGTGGTACGGAACCCTTCATGTGCGAGTCCGATTCGCACTTGGCCGGTTTTTTAAATTTGTAACTACACATTAGTACAGCAACGGCTTTAGGGGCGCGACGTTCCAAAACATTGTATCACTTTCTTGCAAATTCTGAATACGTAAAATTTTCTTGAATGTTTTAAATACAAAGCGTTTTCTTCGATATAGGTATCAAAACGTAGTTTGCTCGAAATAGTGAAATAGGTATATTTCTACCGCCAACAATTTACTGAAATCTTCGTGTCACGGCGTCTAGCTCTAGCCAATTAGTAGACGGAAGAGGACGGGCTTATATAAAGTGTGTATTTGAATACAGGGTATGCTTTTAGATCATTTAAATCATTTTATAAGCATTTATTCGAAATATATAAAATCTGAGTAAGAATATTCACTTTCAAGCAGAAAAAAAACATTTGCATGCATGCATGCATGCATTTTAAAACGTTATGAAAAGTATGATGTAGCTTTAGCCCAATAGCATCAAAATATAAAAACAAATAATTGAATGCATTTAATGGCAAAAACACACTAAACAAGTTCAAAAAGTCACAGTCACTGGATCGAAACTAAAAAGAGTAACAATTTTTGATCGTTCTATTTAGCACAAAAACTGTCACGTCATGTCGGTCAGAGTAACCATTTGTTGTCTTCAAATAAGGAAAATTGTCGCGTTACGAAAATGTACTCGTAATTAAAAGATATGAAAGTCAACTGACTAAAAGAACATAAAGGTCGATGTATAAATATTGTCTGAAAATAGACACGCCTTGGAAAGAGCAAGTAGGTTTTATAATTATTTATTTTCACTATTGATGATTAAAAAAAATTATAAAAGCTATGGTAACGGGTCTTCGTAATTTATGATTTTAAGCTGAGCGAACCAACCTCTCTATAAATTCATCTAATATCGATTTATTTCTAAGTTTCTTTTTTATTATTTCATTGTGATATTGAGCCTATCATAGATAAGCATGTCGTTGAACATGGCATATTTAAAAGAAGATCGATCGAAAAGAAGAGCGGGGTCTCGGGGTTGGTTTCGTGCGCTGGTCCACGGGCGCAATGGTAGCTTGCAAGTAGAGATAATAAAAATTTAATACGGTGGCGTCAAAGAGGTTCTGATACCTTACAATGTGGCTGATGAAATATCGCAGATGAATTGGCGATTCGAGTGTACAGTCTGTGCAATCTGCTTGACTCAGAGATAGAAATACTTTTGATTCCAATAATTTAGAGTCGCATGGTCAGTATCAGATTCTATTAAATTCGGTTTTAAATCGCCTCTGACCAGTTCTCCAAATACTTGTTTCCGGCGACCAACCGTATATTGTACAATATTTTCAGACAGTGTTAACAGACGGATGTATATACAAGTTTAGAAATATCGACAAAGGAATACCAACTTACGGGAAAAATAATATTACATAATTTACATGCATGCTAGTTCGACATACACTATCATTATGTAAAATCATAAAATTACGAATTGACTAGAAGCCCTCTTCTGCGTTTACCGTTTAACCACTCATACTATAGCTTGCTGGTGTAGAATGGCGAGTTTTAGTTCGAGTTTCAGTGCACAAGGTCCCCGCGTGCCGGTTTCAACCCCCGAAAATGCGAAATGTCACTTCGATACTGTGCACTGACATTTATGACTCTATTAAAACCAGACGCTGCTGTCAAATTAATTTACTCTTTGTGTAAAATAGTTCATGTGTAGAGTTTCAATTACATAAAATTTATTATTAAAGTTTATGAGATTCAAAATGAATACACGCGTTTTAACATCTTAACGCTCCACCATGCTTTTTATTTCACAAGCGCCACTTAGGTGACTTAGGGAACCTAAAAATGTTACTGGTATGTATCTCTAAATACTTACGATCTCACATGATATTCTAGATGGATCCTACAAAAATGTAGACTAAAAGTTATGGTTCATAGTTACATTTTTGGAAACGAAATCGATGAACATTTTATACCCGCCACAAAATATTACGCTATATTGTAGAAGAAATATCGATGCAAATTTGTCACGTCAGAATCGATACTCTCGGCTCGTCACCAATCGTAACTCGAGTCGTAAACCGACATCGGCGGTAACGAGCACACTCAAAACCCGACATTCGATCCAAACTTTGAGCATAACGTTAATAACGCGAAATCGATGAACGATTAAAGTACCAGTAGATTTTGTAGTAGTATTTCGAGACAAAAAAGTTTTGATAAAAGTAAAGTGATTCTATGTTATGGCGGCAGGATATCAAGTAAACTTTAAAATAAAAAAAAAAAATCAAAGAATATTAAAATTATCAACTCAGTTGGATCCAGTATTGAGGCAAAGGTAGGCCGAGGCAGCATCAAATATTGCCCGGGTCGATCGACATTTGGAACGAGATACAGTTCCAATCATACTTTATGGCGAATGTGAACATAGGCACAAGTCGCGTCGCAGTAACAAGTTTTAGGTGTAGCGGGACGCAGTGGAGCGAGGAACATATGACTGAACCTGCGCAAGCACGCATAAAGCGTTGTATTCCGATCCGCCATAAAGGTTGATTGGAACTATTCCTACGCAGTAGCTATATGCCGTTCTATCTATGCACTTGCTACAGCCCGACTTAGATTATAGTAAAACCATTTGAAAAAAAGTAGACGAAAGACTTCGCGAGTGAAAAGATTCTCGGGCTCAAAAAGCTAATTAGATATACAGGATTTTTTTTATCACTGCGCATAAAAACTATTTCGTAATTTGGTGAAAATAAAAAAATATTATTTCACTTATTTATATTCAATAATAAATAAATAAAAACTAAAATTGATTAAATGTATCCATAAAAATGCCACGAGTCGTTTCACCCTACTCGCACTGCAAAGAGCCGTCGTGCCCCTGCGCGCCCATCCCCCGTAATCATCCTTTGCGATGTATGTCCACGTTTTAAGTTTAATTGTATCAAACAGGTTCAAAAAATAATTAAAAATAAAAGTTCGAATTTTTTAATGCAATGTGTTCTATTCACGTTACTGAATTATATAAAAAATTATGCGCAGTGATAAAAATATACACTGTATACTGTGGTAATAAGGTCAAACACCAATATAATACATTGTTTTTGGTAAATACATAACACAAGGTATATTATGTGGTGATACGGAAGGTGGTATGGTGCCTTCGCTATGCGAGTGCGACTCGCACTTAGCCGTTTTTAGGTCTATGTTCTGGCGTTTGACCTGGGTTCAGTGTTTTATGAACGTCTGAACTAGAATATCCGCTTGCGGTTATCTCGTAAACAATCTATTTTTGGTCGTGCGTTACAATTTAGTAGGTACGAAATCCCCTCATGTGTCGATAAATCAACACAAAGGCAAGCTTCAACGCGTGCAGTTTTATGCAGGTCATTCATTTAAATCGTGTAGTAATTTTTTTTAACATTTTTAATTTTGTCAAATTGATGTAAAGAGACTAATATTATGGTCATGCTAACTTCAAACAATGAGGCAAATTCTGTAGTAGATCGATACAGATGAGCTTCCACCATGGCTTACAATTATTAATTATTTACTTTAGTAACTAGCTTACTTCTGGATTAATTTTGCAATTCGAAATTTCCACTGTGAAAGCTACTGAACCAAAAACGAACATTGCGTTCATTAGTCATGTTTCCTGCAAATACAACATTCATATTACTAGTTGTATCAATTGCATTAGTGCCATGACATGACGCAACTTGATTAAAAAATTAGGTACACGAATTTACGACGTAGACATGTTTGAGTGCAGACTTACTTGTCAAATTGTACAAACAATTGAAAAGAATTGTACAATAATTGCTCTATTGACTTTGAATTTAGAACACAGCGGCTTATATTTAAAAGAAAAATACCTAATAATACTGTCTCTATTGATATTTTATTTTTATTCAAAGTGGCCACAGTATATAAACGCCCTGTTATTTAAAAATAAAATATGACTGTTTATACTCGTTCTTAATAATATCATATTATTTTGTCGCAAATAATATCATAACAACTTCGGACATGGCATATTTTATTGCAAATATAAAACAATATAACTTAACTCAATATTTTGTCATCACACAGTTGTTACAGCTCGCGCCAAATTTCTAGTTCACTCTGAAATTGAGGCACATGCGTTTTGCACAGGGGCCCGCTGTGGTTGTGATACAGTTTCGTGGTGGTTTTTTAGTTTTTAATATTAATTTTAGATAATTCTAATATGTTTATGTTTTTTTAATATTATATAACCATGAATAAAAAGATTTATGTCCCTATTAATGTATTTTTAATATTAATGGACATCGCTATAAAGATGTTTAAGGAATTCCTTTGAAAATAATAACAAAATTCCACGTTTTCATAAAACATTTACTTAAGTTATATTTCAAAACATTGTTTTGTTATTTCCGACGTATGAACAGGTATCTTAGATTTGTCTGACATGGTTTTATTTAAATGACAGCGTAGAACCAGTTATCTAGCAGTTTTACCCAGAAAATGTGAAAAAATTAAATATGAATAAATACTAGTTTGAACTTCTTAAAGATAGCAAAACATTATAGAAATGATAAATTTATAATTGTAATTAGAATTATTTCCAGAGCGACTTGAACCTTTATTACACTCTCCGTAAACCTTAGCTTTTGATATGTCGCTTTGTACGTAGGGACCGTCGTCTAATGTTTTCTAATTTCAGTGCTATTTTAAATACTAGTATTATTTTCAGGTCCAATTTAAATTCACGACATACCTTCTAGTGTTCAGTTTTGCATTATATCGTATTTGCATGAAAATGATTCGGTAGGAAATGAAGATCTTATTGCCACTAAAATAAAGTACATATTCGCCTGTAGGTACAGTTAGTGGGAAAAACTGTATGCAGTTTTCAGACGCCCGCTGAGTGCAGTCGAGGCGATCATAACAAATCATCAGTTCTTCCCTTAACTAAATAACGTCGGTAACACAGAGGAAGTACATTTGACCAAAAATAATAACTAGTGTTTTATTTTCTGGAAGCCTTTCTACTAGTTTTCAGAGATATACCTGAGATGAATTATTTTCCGAGAAATTGGACCTTGTGAATTCTACTGTGTTCTTGGGAATACGAAATTGCGATGGGATTCTCATATCACTAACTTACTCACTATCACTAACTAAGAGAAGGCTCGGCTCCGCAGCTTACGCTGTAAAAAGGATTCGCTTCTTTTCGGACATAGAAACCGCGAGATTGGTGTATTTCAGTGGCTTTCATAGTTTGATGACTTATTGCATTCTGCTGTGGGGACACGCTGCCAATGTTAACACAATCTTCGTGTTGCAGAAGCGAGCTGTTCGAGCAATTTATAAACTACGACCTCAAGTATCACTTAGAGACAAATTTCTCGTCTCAATATATATTTGAAGCAAATAATGCGCGTAAAAGATTATTGGCTTATTATAAAGTATCGGACTACTTAGATGATAAAAATTTACCTGTTTAAGTCGCTCGCCTTTCGGTTTGTTTCAAAAATATTAATCTTTAAGCACTTATCGCCAAAAAAATTGTTTATAATTTTGTTAAAAAGAGCGTCCCCCAGTTTCTTGCGTACCTACTCTCCTAAGAAGAACCAGCTTTTTTTGAATGCGCCATTGTGGTGACGTTTTTCCACAAATATTTCAAAATTATGTCATATAAGTACGAAATAAAGATATTTGACTTTGACTTTATTATAAACATAAAATTAATAACGAAGTAGATCAACGAGCTGGAACAGACCGCGGGCTGCCGTTATTGGTGTGCAGCTGGCTTGGGACTGTTCGTTGTGGAAATCCTGCGGGCAGGGCTATACGCAGCAGAGGACGCATCTGGCTGCTGAAACGAATGAGCTGTGTATTACTTGCGGTGATTGCTGCTTATGTAGTACGGTTGGGAAGTAGATAAGTACAGTTTTTGATAAAATGTTAAAAAATTACCACAGTGCACGAAGCGGTGACAATTTAAGCAGTGCAGTGGTGAATGCACAATTTAAGCAATTGTTGCGCGGTTTAGTGTACTTGCCGGTCGCAGCGACTTGATGAATCGCTCGCTTGTGTGTTTAATTTAAATTGGACTCTGCATGGGGTACATTATTAATCCAACGGTCGTATAGACTGCGTGTGGGATTATTTACAATACCGGAGACTTCTTGTCGGTAATTTATTATTGATGTTTAACTTCCTTATTACGACATTTTTATTAATTTTATACGATTTAAATATTTTTTATGAGGCGTATATTTTTGTGTATTTTTAAAATACTGTTATAAAAGTCTGATCACATAATAAATGGTCGTTTAGTTAGTCAAAATTTAAACGATTGATTGACCAAGAACGTTTCCACCACACGCAATGGTGGGTTCCGTAGTAAGACTATTTCGAAACATGTGTATTGAACTTATTGGAAATAATTTTGATTAAACATCCTTATCAATGTCAATGGACGAGATTCTGTTTAGATATGATAGGGAAGCACGACAAAAGTTACTTGGGAAATGAATGCTCTGAAACAAGCAAACTAAAATAAAAAGTTGTTTGTAGATTTATTTTAAAAGAGCTTTCTTTTTTGCCATTTGATGGGATAAACAGAAAAAAAATTATCCACATTTCTAAATAGGAGAACGAAATTCAAAAAAATTGAAATTCACTTTTTACCGATTAATAAAATATCAACTTTGTCTATTGAGCGTCCAAAATTTTATGCACTATAAATATAGCAACTACGTAGACGTGAGAGGCAAAGCAGATGGATCGACGGACGGACTGATAGATGAACAAGACAAAACTATAAGGCTTCTGTTTTCTAGTTTTAGCTCAGAGACCCTAAAAACCAGGAATTGCAAAAAACTAAATTGTAACTAGGCATATTCTTAAAAGTTAATTTTATTGTTAGCACAATCATGGTACTGCGTGCACTGACGATTTGGTCCCACCACCTACCTATGTAGGTGGTGGGTTGTCGTTGGTTAAGTGGCTTAAGACCAACTCTTATAGAGATTTAGGAAGAATGCCTATGTCCAGTGACGGCATCATTCGATATCCTTGAATACGTAATTATAATCTTAAATATTTGTCACTTCAGTTGACATAGAAGAAGAAAACACCCTATTTTCTTGCCGAAACTCAAGTAAAATTACATAATTTGATTTAGCACTCGAGTAGCGCGAAGAAGTGGTACTTCAGACATCGGCTTTTTGAGGATTGTATGGAAGCAATTATAATAATGAAGACGAGAGGCTCGGAACGGTGCGGGTGGTCCCGCCGCCAAACTCCTTTTCGATTTTCGCTATTTACCTTTCACGTCTCCAATCCCGCTAATGCCCTGTTTTGATGCCATTTCGTCGTTTTCAATTCGCGTCTTTTGTATTCATTTATTTCGATCATTCGCCGAAAGTAAACACGAAGGCGTCGCCATACTGGTATATCGAATGAAATTCAAGGATATTTTTATTTGAAAATTTTTCGGTAAATTCAAGAAATTGAATCACAGACACTTTGTGTATGCGAATTGTTTATGTTTTACTTGAATGTCATTAACGACAAATGTATCTTGAGAAGCTAGCGAGAACAAACGATAGAACCAGAGTGTCGACCGAATTTTTTTTAATGCGCGTAAATGAAGATTTTATGGCGATTGGTGACATCATCTAAAGAAAACTACTTAAAAAATGCTGTCGTCGATCGAGACGACTGACTGACATGGAAAATAAATGGTTTTGATCAGGAATCACACATTTCTAATTAGTATTTCGAATTTTCTACACATAATTTAAAATATTTACACCTGTAGACAGTTTCAATTATGTTTGGAAAATTGGTCATCGTCACTGACACGTTTACTTGAAATTTCACAATATTCATCATCCATACCAACCATACTGTTTTTCAAAATGCCTTAAATCCGAAATCTAATATTCATAAATCATCAGACAAAAAAAACTACAACTTTCTGTTTTCAAACAAAACTAAGTAACTATTTTTTGTTTATATTCTTTTTACAACAATAATAATTATAATTACTTTTATATGTTTAAATGTTTTATGTTAATTATTTAAATATTTTAACCATTTAATTTATAAATATGTATTATTATTTTATATAATTATTGCCAATATTACAAAAAAAATTTAAAAATTATTATAATAATTATACTTATTCATGAAATTTGCTAAAGAGCCCAAGTTTATAAAAATAGCATTTAGTTACAAAAAAATTGTTTAACAGCTTTTCGTCACAACTGTAAAATTTTAAACTAAGAATTTAACTCATTATGTTGGTCATCTCCTTATGTCACTAGTGAACTCATTTTCCTGTTTCTTATGCGTTCTTGTTTGGATAATATTACTGCGAACGGGTGTTTCGTCTATCCTTAGAAAACGCAGTCCTCACTCGTAAATTTCGCCGACTGATATAATTTCCAGCAAAACATATAAATTAACATTACATATTCCTCTAATTATTAATTAGTTCATAATTTAACACATATATTAAATAGTTATAAATAGCTATATATTAATCCACCTAGTAGTTTAAGATTTTTTTTTAAATTGTCACAAACTTTTGTAAAAATTATAAAATAGTAGATTGGTCGTAAGAGAAGGTGATAATAACCGCCCAGTTCATCTTGTTTAAGATTGTTTCTCATATATTTCATATAAAATCCTAAATTCAGTTCTGGCATCGAATGACACTGTTAGGCCAATCGTTCTAGTGCTTTCCAGAAATCTCCAAATAAATAAAATTAACCTTTCGTTAGAATCTTCGGCATAAAACTAACGATAGAAAAATACCGATCACAAGCACGTAACGATGTCATATTTTTCCCTTTTACACATTCTCTAAAGTGCGTTGAGAAATCCTTTATATCAATGAAGGAACTGTGACTTATAACTTTTTAAAAATATTAAGCCTTTGAAATATAAATTCAATTCATTGTAGGTATATGCTAGTATCACACACTGATGCATAACAATTGGAATGCCCACATATATACATGAAATGAAACAGGCTCTAAACCAAGATTTATACTCCCATAGATCCAAAACGTTTAATCCCATAACAATGCGAATCCATTCAATTTGTCGCGGAGGGTCGGCCCGAGAGCGTGATGTTTACCGCCGCGAAAATAATTTTCATAAGTACTTATAGTTTATCGTACATAAATACAGTTTATGTTGCTCGTCATTAATTTATGATGAAAGCAATTTTATGACACGTACATATTAGGTATTTAAAATTTATTCGTAGACATGTGGACAATATACCTTTTTTATATTTTTCATTAAGTCTGCTATGCAATCGTTAGATATTAACGGAATAAAGTGATCTCGATATGCTAATATTTTAAATAATTGTGTTTTTAACAAGATTGCGAATCGTCTAGGCATAATTTTAACATAACACTCAGTTGATAATTATTTGGGCACCCAATGCCACCCAATGTAAATATTGCTATTCTAAAGGATTACAACCGCCCAAGACTCACTTTCTCTCTCTCCTGCCCTTATCCCGCTCTAGGCGGGGTCGACCCAACATGTTTTTTTAGACAATTTTCTGAAAAAAAAAAGATATTAACCAATGGTTTTTACCACGCCCGCTCCCCGATAGAGTATCCGAATAGAGAATAGAGAAAGCGAACCCAAAGTGAACTGAGTGAAAATATTTATTGTAAGTGTAAGGTAGTAAAGCGCAAGTTTAAATAATACATTTTTTGAATTACATGTACAATTTGAGTCAATGTACTTAAGTCAGAAAAAACTCATTGGTACACGCCCGGATTAGAACCACGGCCACATGGCCTTATAGATAGGAAACAGGTTCGTTGCACTTGTTCTATCACTTTGTAACCACGCTGTATCAATTTCATTATTCTTCAACAACATTTTAATATGAAACACATTTTAACATGAAACATTTTAATATGATATTTTTTTATCTATTTTTTTTCAAAACAGAGTCTTTAGATAGTCTTTAGTCTAATATCTTTAAAAAATATGGCGAGTTATCGAAAAATTATATTATTACTTCACAAATAAATTCCTCTGAGAAGCGACATTATTTCAGATAAAGAAAATTATGACTTGAACAACTTTAGCTCCTTTTCTTATAGTTTATAAAGTAAAAAAATGTATGTCAAATGCCTATAATTCTAGAAACGTCTTTATACGAGATAAACACGTGGTAAGTAGACGAATAATCGATAAGAAACCCCTGAGGATAACTGAGATCTTTCTTCGCTACATCGTACGCTGATAAATCGGTCACGCTTCGCTGACTTCGTTCGCGATGCCGTTAACAAATTTATCATGCTACAAGATATTTTTTAGGTGAACGCAGACGATATTTGCCAATAATATTTTTCTGGTTGATTCTTAGAATCATCGTTATCTTCAGTTTTGTTAGTTTTATATTAGGAAATCAGTTAATTAGCTAAAATCATAAAAAAATATCAAATAACCAGGTTCCTTACATTATATAATATGATAGATTTTCCGATTCAATAATTCGTATCTATTTACTAAATTTATAAAAAAAAATTATTTAATAATATTATTCAGTGTAAACTGTCAACGATAATCCACAAAAACAATTTTTTACAACATATTGCATCACCTCACATTACATTACATTACATAAATTTAATTACCTTTTTACTCTTGACAACGATGATTTCATAAAAATTATATTTCTAAATATTAAATCTCAATATTTTAGGGTTCCGTAGCCAAATGACAAAAAAAGAATCCTTATAGTTTCGCCATGTCCGTCCGTCCGTCTGTCTGTCGATGGTTTTTCTCGGAAACCATTGGCAATATATAGATCAAATTTGGAAGGTAGGTGTAATCTATGAACCGCTACACAACGACGTAGTGAAATTCAGAACAAAATTTTTTGGGCATAGGTCGATATACATGTAATTGAAGTACGTAAAGTAAATATTTATCGTATATTAACGCGAGAGGTACCAAACGATAGGTCTTAAAAAATGATATCAAGGTTTCAAACACTTTTTTTTTAAATTTAAGTCAACAGTTGTTGAGATCTCAGAACAATTACCTAAAGTCATAGAAGGCATTCTTGTATTTACATATATTTGTTTAATTTTTCACATGTCTTCCATATGGTAATCGGCGTGAGTGAAAAAGATGTAAGTATATATATGCGGATTGCTTCAACCTGCTTGTACACCTTTCTCAATGACATTAGTCTGACCAGTCAGACGGACGTTTGCATCAAATTATTTGAATTTACCTCCATCGTTTAAATAAGTTGAAATCAATTTGGAGGCTACGTTCTGATCATTAGTACCAATGATTTTGCATCAGCTACCTTATTCTTTCTAATGCTTTATTATACATCTTAGAACAAGTTAAACATATGTAAAATTTACATTCCTTCTGTGATTTTAGGTAATTGTGTTGAGGTTGAGATATGCACTCCTAAAGTCCTAATTTTTGTTAGACTCATGTGTCTACCAGCTTCCTCTACCAGTTAAACCGTTGTTTTTGGATATGTGGAAAAAATTTATGACAGGAGTATATATAACGTAGTTAAAAGGAAAACTATCACAGCTAACTAGACTATATTATTTAACGAGTAATAAATTAGCTTATAAAATGTACTTTGTATTAATTTAGTGAAAATTTTGTAAAAATTCCATAGAAAATGACAGATAGCGTTAAGCCAATACGTGAAAACAAGGTGCATTTTATCTTTGTCATGTTATTGTAAAAAATAATTAAAAAAAACACTGAAACATGAGGAAAACTACATTGTGTTATTAACTAGGTACTATAAATTTACGCTTTCCTTTACAAAGCTTTTTCTCTTCACAATTGTTACTAAAAGTCAAAGGTTCACTGTAATAAAATAAGTAATAAAAATTGTCTCTAGCTATCAGTGCACTCATGTTATTACTTTTCGGATTAGCCAGAGAGGATCGAGCGCCTTCTAAATAACTTGCAAAATAAAAATGAAATACATTTATACAATAATTCTTAAATTACATAATAATAACGATTAAAGGTTAAGTTCGATTAACGTCGCGCTCGTTTTTTTTTTATTGTATAGTGGTACGGAACCCTTCGTGTGCGAGTCCGGTTCGCATTTGGCCGGTTTTTTTTTTATATTTTATAATTTACACCAAAAATTTTTCTTTAAATTGAGAATTCGTTTATCGTTTAGATTTTCCTCTAAAATACATCCTGTATGCAGTTTTTGTTTTAAATTTTTAAAGCTCAGTATAGGTTTCGTAAATAAGAAAAGGAATTTTCAATTTTAGTATATTTTCTTTAAGATCTTTTAAAGTGTATGTTTTAAAATTATAATATTTTTTTGTACTTCTCATAACAAGCACCTATTTAATATGCTACGTGATGCAATCAAAAACATAAATTTTCTAATTCCCTCTCAAAACATTACCCAAAATGAAAATACGTATGCTAACGTCCATGATAGGGTAACTAAACTCTGTATATGTAACAAGTTTCAACTTATTTCGTCCAGTAGATTCGGAGAAAATTAGCTGTGACAGACGGACAGACGGACACCAGAGTACTCTTATACGGATTCCGTTTTTTCCTTTTAAGACACGGAAAAGGTCAATATAAAAATTCAGCAGTATTTAAAATTATCAATTTTCAGACGAAATTAAACGTGCATTTTGATTTTTGTCCACTGTAATCACAAAAGGTTTTTCTCGCCAAATTGACGAGGATTTTCCATTTTACAGTCGTGTTCATTAGAATAATACGAATCTTGTGGCGAACTTGGCGTATAATTTTGGGAAACCGTTTGGATTTTTCATTCTGCGATTATTTTAATGAGAGGGAATTTTGATGTCCATCCATTTGACGAAAAGAATTTTCATTATCTAACTTTAAATGCGCAATGAATAGCAATTTTCATTAAGCTATTTAAGTGGCGATTGTAAAATTAAAAAGTATATTTTCCGTTCTTTAAATGTATCCTCCATTAATCAACACTTTTGATCCGACTGTACAGAGTAATGCTTTTCGAATGCATGTATGTATATCTGACTGACCGATTGGCCTAGTTTTTAAAGACCCTAACCGCAGAACCAAAGGTCGCAAGTGCGATACCCGCCCGGGAAATGTATTTGTGTGCTGAACATGTATATTTGGTCCGTGTTTGGGTATAAAATATTTATATACGTAAGTATTATAAAGAAAATACAAATGTATATCACTTGTCTAGTAACTCATAAAACAAGTATAATACTAGCTTACCTTGGGACTAGATGGTGCTCTATGGGATGTCCCAAGTATTAAATATTATTATTATTAATATTATTATCTAATTCCTTGACACGCCAAAATTAAATGGCTTAAAGGATTTTAATATGCGAAGTGTCGTTATATTTGTCTTAATAGTGACATACGATGTATAATATTTCAACATGGTGCCGTTGAATCAAAGAAGAGAAGGAGAGTAAAAAAATGTCATTAGAACAAAATGAGTGTCAAATAAGTACTAATTGCCAATTCCAAATATATAAAAATATAAGGGTACCGACCTCTTCTACTAAAGTCCAAATGGGCGACCTCTATTTCGCAATACTTTCCTCTCATTTTCGTTATCATCAAATAATTTAAAAAAAAAAAACAATATTTTTTGCTGACTAAATACACCGGTCATTGAACAGCCTGAATACTTTGGACTTCGAAATTGTTTTCAGATTGGCCAAAACACAAAATTTTCAAATACGTCAAGCCAATCAAATAGCAAAACACCACTTCATAAATCATATAAAATACTTTGTAATGACACGAATTATTACCAGTAGAACCAGTACAACAATCGCTTTCAGGTACACAAGTCACCCTCTATACTTGTTTTCTATAATATTGTAAATAGTTGTTGTATAAGTTTATTAAATTTATTTTATTAGTAAATTCATTTTTGTTTTATTACAACATTTACTGGTCGGCGAGGCGCAGCTGAGGACACGAAAACTTTTCCTTCTTTCTACAAGTAATAAAGTCAGACAGATGTCAATTTTCTTATGAAGTCTAACATTTCCATTAGTTAAACCCGTATATATACATATATTTTAACACTTTGATGCTACCATTTTGACACAAACTAAAAAACAAAACACCACATTGGATCGGTCCGTTGTGGATTTTAGTTCACATATCTTCGAAAGAATCAGGCTTGTGTATCCCTAAGCTGGATGACTTATTTTTTTTTAGTTTATAGGAAAATACAGTAGTATATTGTACTTTAATCACATCCTATAGATAATAGACTTTGTTTTTCTCTTTTTAGTTAATTATTATTTTCTTTAATATATTTTTTTTTTATTTAAGAAAAGTGAAATCTCTCAGGAACATTTTTAATGCAGTCTACATTCAAGATCACTTCGGCTATACGTCTTCCCGAAAAATCATAGAGTGTGACGATCACGAATTAGCAGTAAGTTCGTTGTAATTTAGTTGCTATGTATGAACGCGTCAACTTGGACATAAACCAAAGTCTACCGACCGCCATTAATCTGTGAAGTTCCACTCATACGAGTACATACTTAGTTTAGAATCTAGAGTTTTCATTACGTTTGTGATGAAGATTTAAAATGTTTTGTCTAAGGTTTTTTTATAACGTATACCTCACGACAACGTCTAGGCCCCAAACTAAGCATTTCCTTGTGTTTTTGGTACCAAGAGAAGAACCACATACATATAACAACCAAGACCCGGTACCAGTATCAATATTATTCATCATATAAATACTGACTCGACCTAGGATTCGAACCCGGGACCTCCAGCTTCGTAGGCAAGGTCGCTACCCATTAGACTAAGCACTCGTCGTTTAAACGATCCATTGCTTTAAAAACGAAAAGTATTATATGTTTATAATCTCCGAAGGATGATGCGGCTAAATATCATTTTAAAAGGATAAACTTACAAATCTAGCAGTCGAAAAATAATATTTAATATCTTCTGAACAAGCTTGGTAAAGGGAAGAAAATTTGTTTCCAACAAGAATAACGAAGGAACCTTCATAGGATATAGTAATGAAATATCAATTTTCTCCTTGTAAAACAGAAAAAGTTGTCTGCATTACTTACCTGTATACTGATTGGAGTGAAAATTACTGCGAACACCAAAAAGTGTTTCAGGGGTTTGGTTGATTTTTAAGATTCTGTACTCAAAAGGTATCAATGGAACCACTATTACTAAAGCTCCGCTATCCGTCCGTCTGTCACAGGGCTACATTGTTCGAACCGTTTTAAATAGATACTTAAAATTTTCAGTGTGTATTTTTTTAAAGCGTCTATAACAACTATTAATAAAAATAAAACAAAACATGTAAATTAAAGGGGGTAGGTTCTTATACAATAAATGTGTTTTTTTCGGCGTTTTTGGTGATTTGTGGTTGTGAAATCATTGCTCACACTTGAAATTTTCATAAAATGTGTACTACTGTAGCTGCTATAATAAAAAATAATAAAAATTAAATAAAGCTAAAAATTAAAGGGGGTCCCTATTCAAGGGATGTGTTTTTATATTGTACGGTGGTACGGAACGGTGGTGTCAGTCCGACTCACAGTAAGCTTCCTTGACTTGAAAGGGTACAATTTGTATTGCTTATTGATTTGTGATGAATGTGCGTGTAATGGATTTGTTATTAAATTTCCGATCAACGTTGTTTTCGACTCCTTTATAAAAATCATATAATAATCGTTTTCAATAGATTTGCTATTAATACGATCTTTATGATATCGAAACTTGTACCGTCATTTTGTATTTTACCTAGGCCTTTTTACTTTACACAAATCACAAACGAGCATTCTGTTTGTGACGCATGCGTAAACCGCAAAAAGCAACCCGCTCGCGTTGTTTCCGCCTTCTTACATTTAAAGTATTATTTTAATTATTTTAATCGCAAATGTATTGAAAAATGTCGTATGATGCTCGTACTCAGTAATCTGGCTATATATAAATCAACACTTTCGTTAAAAAACCATAATCTACTTATCGTCAGATCAAAACTATGCAGAAGATTTGCATTTTTCCTTCAAATGCTATTATTAAATTACCAGGAATTTCATAAAGGACGTTTCGCGGAGCGAGTTCGAAGCTCTGTCGCCCGCAAGTGTAGAGCCGTCGCGAACAATAAAATTTGCATAAAGTCGCACTCCTTGCCTCTTATTAAATCTTCCCCATCCGAACCACGCTCATTACAGGTCGGTGCGGATCCGTTATTTGATCGTAAATCATGAAGGCTTCAGTTCTCCCAATTCAGCAGACCGTGTATGCGTTTAAAAGGCTTTAAAACACATTCGAGAAGATATGCTTTTGGGTTTTTGTAAGACGTCTACATTTCAAAACTCAATACCTCCTTTCATTTATGCGATTCGTACCACGCGAAACAAAGCCTATCAATATCGGGGAAAATATTGAACACAAACTTTGTCGTCGAAAATTGTGTAACACGATTCAACCCTGGATTCGTGTACGCAACATTTTGTTCTGGATATTTCAGGGCGAAACTTTAGAGGGAAACATAGGAAAACAACAGTTTAAAATATTTTTTTTTGTCAAAATAAAAATCAAATAAATAATGTATGACATCGACGTTATTTCAAAATTTAAATTAATAATTTAATTTAATCTATGGTTTAAATTTAAATCTATGACATTTTCATTTACGTCTCCTCTAAACTTGACCTTCACTTCATTTTTATTATCATTCAGTTTGACAATTCACTGGCCTGATCGATATTGTGGTGGGTTCGAACGTTCTGGTAAGTACTTCACAAAATCTAATCGAAAATTGATGTTGCTTGTTTTCGATAGTAGTTTTTGAAATAAAATAAGAAATGGCAAATTGTTGATAATCGACGTAATATGCCAGTAAAAACACACAAAATAATCTTTTTTTAAATTATTTCGAAATTTGCTAAGGATGTATTCGCTCCAACGAAAAGTATAACAATTCGAATTGCCGCAATAAACAACAGCAACTCGCCTATCTCCAAGCTTAGTCTTCGCAGATGGCTGTCCGCCAATCATTTATCAAATGTAGCAATTCATATAGCGCACACTCCGCGGGGTGTCGCCATGGCTGAATAAATCAAGTTTACCGCCCCGGACTAGACGCGCGTAATTTATACTTTATAGCCTCTCCACGGCAGAAATAGATCTTGGTAACAACGATTTGTCCCGTTTCGAAGTGCAGGCTTTGTTATTTTTGCTGCACGTTCTATAGGCTTGCGAAATGTCGTACGTTTTGTTAACGATATATTGTTGCGAAAGTGTCCTGTATGGGCGCTCTGTGTAACGCATGACGCGTTCTTTTCAAATTTATTTCAACTTCCAGCACTACAGCCAAATAAATCCACTAAGTTATCACGTCTATTTTTATAAAATCATGCACTTTTCTTTGACGCTGATAACTCCGACCATTTTTCGGTTCGATTCAATCATAAACCTGACCTTCGCTTCGTTTTTAACACTTCACGGCTGATTGGCTAACAAGTGTATCTTGTATATGGCGTGTTCGGCTGAACGTACAAATTTAAACATGTTTTTCTCGGTAACTGTTAGTTTGCGCCAGCTGATCACTTTGAACTACGTTCTGCCAAATACGCGTTATAAGACGGTACAAACGTTCTAGCCATAAAGATAGTCTCACTTGCGATTGTATCTACCTGACTATACCTAACTAATCTACCTACCTAACCTAGCCATCGTATATGTGGCACATAAACCTACTCCTAAAATGGTTTAATCAAATCAAACTCGTTTGTGATCTCTGTGGTGATCTGTCACTTTAAGTTATTAACATATGTATGATTATTAAATATATATGACGCAATCGTCGAAGGAAAATAGTCCATACATACTAGTATCATAAATTTCCGCTAATGATTATATTACATGACAGGACACAATATCGTAAGAGCGCAAGCGAAACCAATTATCCGTCCATGGTTTAGTGCTTTTCAGAAAAATTCCATTTAGAACAGAACTAGTGATGGACAAGAGTCTACATTTGGTGTCGATAATGTGAACCCACTAGCCAATCAAAATTGAAAAATGAATACAGACTTTTTACTACCTGACAACTATTTATATAAAAAAAAATCGAATAAAATCAATTCTTATAATTGGTTTTATTCAATTTTCAACACTTTCTTTTAAAAGTTCGTATAACAGATATGTGCGGCTCTGAAATTTGTCAGAAAAACGTCGCATAACATAATTTCATAGAAGCATTGCACTGAGAAAAGTGTTCACTATCAGTATAATCGCACTTTAGAGCCGCACAGAACGGTCGCTTATCGTACGTTTACGATACGGAAGTAAAACATTTATTTATTTAACTAATATTACAAATGCAGAAGTCAGTTTGTTTCTTACGCTTTCACTCCTAAGCAGCTGTACAGATTTTTATGAAATTCGGTGCAGACATAGATTAGACCTTGGAGGAGGTTTATTCTCTGTTTATCTATCTGTTTGTCCGTCCGGGCTGATCTCCAAAATAGATAAACCGATTTTAATGTAACTTTGCAAACATAAGATGGATATTATCAGGAGTGATATATGCTTTTTCTTTATATATAGAAAATCGTAGTGTCGGTCTATCTGTTCCGATTAATCTCCGAAATGGCTGAACTCAACGGATTTTGATGAAATTTAGTATAGTGAGTATAGAGATTTCTTAGATAGTTAGGTTTCTAAATCTTCTAGAAAGTCTTACAGTGTCAGTATGCCATATATAAACCAGTATGGCCATAATTTAATTTAATAAGTGTCCCTTCAGAAATCGCACGATTTTTTCATGAAACCTTTACAAAGACGAAAAAAACCTTTTCCACACCTAGAATTTATTTTCACATTTCCGACAATAACAGAAACAAACGTTATTCTTGAGTAAATGTATAGGAGAATCTGTCAGAATTTAGTAGGGCAAAGGGTTTGAGATATCGTTTTGTTTCACTCGATGAATCGCCTCGAGCTGTAGGCAGGTGCCGGATATATCCTTAAATGGTCGTCGACTCTGCGTTTTATTTCTTGAAACCGTAACGCGAGCGTTGTGGCGATTATTTTGAAAATATTCGGTGCTTTACTGCAGAAGTTTGCTTTCCTTCCTTAAATTTGGTTTTTATGTACAAACAGGCGACCTTAGTATTTTGGAGATTCAAACGAAGAAAACCATAGGACAAACAGTGTTTGGGTTACTTGGAATAAACGTAACAGCATAAGAACAAGTATTTATTTCGAAATCACAGACAGATATTTAAATTTTTTTTATATGATTGGATGTGCTGAGTATGAAGTTATTAATTTAGATTTATAATATACAACTTATTTCTTTTATATATAAATAGATATAAGAACATGTAATGTTTACATAAAAAATAATGTAAATTAGTTTTACGTAAACTTCGCTACATAAATGCCACTGAAGCCACGTATATATAGTCTAATCAATATTATCTAAGTCTCGCGTAATATAGACCAAGCGAAATGTATTGGATGAAGTGATTTTACTTAACATAGTAAAATGGTATATTATGTTGATAAAGAAATCTTTTTTTTGCCATATGTACATTATAATTTGTTTTTTTTTTTGTTGTTTCTGACTGAATCCATCTATTACTGGAATACCTCTTCTAATGTACACCACCTGACGCGATCTTCCGCCAACTGCATCTATCGGTCACTTATGGACATACAACATTGAACTTACGGTGGTAGATTCTGCAGCATATGAGTTCGACCTACAACTACAGCTTTTTTGAACTATGTCAGAAGCTTTCGTTTGTTCATACTTATTGTATACTTGTCTGGTTACATCATACTTCATCATCATCATCATCATCAGCCCGTGTCTCTCCACTGCAGGATATAGGCCTCTCCCATGGCTCGCCACCACACACGGTCCTCCGCCTTTCGCATCCGCTGTCACATTATACCTACTGATCCAAAACAAGGACTGCAAGAGTTCACATTATAAATAAATAAATAAATAAATAACATACTTATACTATCCAACATTTCTTTCCCGTTTTTATCCACTGAGATAAGCTACGCGTTCGAAAGCATGCAGCATTTGCACGCCAGATTTGAAACGAAATCGCGTCGTCGCTGATACGTACAATTTGTGTAAATCTCATTTCTATACGAGTCGACAAAATACATCACGTCTCTGAAGAATATAGGTAAGAAAATAATATTTCGCTATTGATATTTTTGGTACAAACGTACTAAAAGAAAAAAAGATATACATGAAAATATTTTTTTCGGAAATGCCGTATTGTTTTTATTTACAGTTTTCATTAATGATAGCGTGGTTACATGTAACTGACTAGATCTTCTGTAGGAGATAGTTTTTTGGCTTAAATTATGACAATGCAGACCCTTAGTGCTTAACGACTGACAAAGTATATCTATATAGTTGTCGAATCTATAGTAAAAAAGAAAACACACACAGAAAACAAAACATACAAAGAAAATTATAACACCCCTCTTTTTTCGTCGGGGGTTAAAAAGATAGCAATAACCTCTAATATAATCAACGATTCCACGCTTTTCATCTAATGCCCATTTTACGCTTATAATTATCGGTCTAAGTTCCTTGTTATTTTGTTCATATATGAATGTCCATTCGGAGTATCCACCTATTTTTATATTTTGTTCGTTTCAACTTGTTCTTTAACTAGGTTAAAATGAAATAAAAATTATATATCAAGTCTACACAATGAGTATCTGTTGTATATATATATTATATTATAGTCTACTGTAATAAATCTATTTGTGCAAAAAAAAACTGTATTTTGCAAATACTGAATGTCCTACTCATTCTAGTCAAGTCCTTCGGATAAGGGCGAACCGTAAAAACACGAGAGCAGCAAACTTTAGGCGGGAAAGTGTCCGAAGTTCTGTGAAACTTTTTATGTAAATGTTTACCAGATGTTCAATTTGCAGAAAACGATATCTGAGTGTAAGCAGATAATTGTGTTTTGACAACTGTTATATAGATTATATACGGTAAAACATACCCTACCATTTCAGTTCATTTATGTCTAACTGCAAGGATTTAGGCCTCCCCTCGGGATAAGGGTGGTTGATCTGTCACGCTGCTCCAGTGCCGGTCTGTGGATTTGAACGACTGTCATCTGATGATAGCATCCGGGTCCAACGGCTTAACGTGCTCTCCGAGCCACGGAGTCAGTGATAGTTACGTACTTAAGTCAGAAAAAACTCATTGGTATGCCCGTTTTTCTGGGATTCGAATCACAGCTTTATAAACAAACGGCGGGCTCGCCATCTACACTGCTGTCACGGCGGTGAAACAAAACGTTAACGAAATCAAACTGACAAAAATCCCAGTCAGTCGAATTCCATTCGTGAATTCTGTCCCAGTATTTTCCGGTTTTCACCATGAAATTTAAATTAATTATTATACTACTGAAAGCGACTATGAATTAATGGTTGTAAGAAATATCTCTCGTCTTAATTTTAACAATGCATCTTCGCCGCTATTCAATTTACAACGCCGCAATCATTAGCGGGTTCTGACTTAGCCGTGTTCAAACTGTGATACATACAATAGATATAAAGACAAATCTTAAGATAATTTAACAATATTTATATTAATCACAATCAGTTTATCAATGTGCACTTTGAATTTTAAATCTGAAATTTGTTCAAGAAGTAACTATAATTAGTAGCGATTGTCCAGTGGTCGAAATTCAACCGTATCTGCTCCCTTTTTTTGAAACCATCAATTATAAGTGTACATCAAAGCTGGTGAAAAAAAACTGATTTCAAAATTGATAACACTAAAGCTCGTCAATGAGTATTACACAAAAAAAATAGCAAATCGATTGTACTTCTTTCTTCTTCTTTCTTCACCTATTTATACATACAGATAAGGAAAGTAAAACACAATATTGTGATAAATTAATATTAAGTTTCTAAATGGAGTGCAACTATGAAATATAAAAAGAGCAAAGTTGCTGTTTTACTGTAAACGAGTGTAACGTGAAAAGGTGAAGGTTACATCCACGTATGTCTTAAGTTAATGAGTAGAAAACTATTGTATTTTGCGCAATAGTTTACTAAAAAAACGAATATGAAAAATAATATTTATAATTTTAGTAAAACTGTATTAAGGAACAATATGGAACATTATGGCCACTATAGATTTGCTGTTACAAGTTGTTCCTTCTTCATATATTATTCGCACGAAAACATATCACGCCAAAAATTGTGCATTGCACCTTTCTTGTGGAGCTGTAGTAAATACATATATTGTAAACAACATATCGTAATCGTAACACAAATATTGATATAACTACAGATACTATTAAATTGTTGTTCAATTGCAATGTGGGGAGACGGTTTAAATAATCACGAAACTACCAGCAGGATAGTGAGGGCTACAAGAGAAAAAAGGCAAGGCTTCTCCACACATTTATTTTTAGTTTAGTTTGTAATACAGCCGTTCTTAATTTCTTTTACGAAAAGGGAACTTGTACTTATAAAAATTCATGAATTTTCTAACTTTTCTAAATATGAAAATTTCTAAAATGCAATCTGACGCTTCTGAATGGATCCCTCAGTGAATCTAACATACTCTTTAGCATACTTATTCAAGTAGGTACGTTCTTTTCTCTCTTCATCCAAAACCTAAAGAGGAAGGTACCCTAGTAGAGAAAAGCACTTCACGCATACTAAAACAGCCCTCTTCGTATTCAATCACTAAATTCCCCTGCACCCACTCGAGTACTCTAGAACTGAACGCGTTAGAATTAAAATCGAATCACGACATCTCCAAAAGAAATGAGACGTTCTGTAATCGAATTACCACCCTAGCGTGTAACAGTGGGGCACTTTCATTTTGAGGGTCGAAGTGAAAAGTTTTTTGTATGATATTGTGAAAGTGGTGGCTTTGGCTCGGAAAAGTGAGATATAGAATCGTAAACGCTCCCTGGGTACACGTGACCGTTAAAAATAAACTTTTTTTTACTGATAGCTTCCCATTTTATGTTGCGAAAGCAAAATGAAATTGCCAGTTTGTAATATTTTTCTTGTTTGAGACGATATTTTCATATTTTAAGAAATAGCCATTATTACTATTATTATTATTATTAAATAAATAAGTTATAAAGTCATTTCGCGATATTTTGGAAAATGTGAATACACTGGCTGTCGTCGATTGTGGCGCGGCGAGAGCACCACTTGACTATTCCTATTTCGCGAATTACAAAATATAAAGTCACATACGTAAATCGGTTTTAATCCCCTTACAGAATAACACGTGTGGCGACATGGCCACACTCTCTACTCACACTGGCAACACCAGAAGCTGTACTGGCAGTCAACAAGACTCAATACAAACACTGTCAGAGGCTGGCTAACAACAAACTGTGGACCAGAGGAAGATATCATCGAACCTAGTCTCAAATTCAAATGATTCCTTCGATGAAGCCCTGCCTCGAGGAGACAAAAACACAGATCGATTCGAAGACTTCAAGCTCTCGGTGCGCTCATACAAACGCGATTCCTTGTAGCCATTTTGTTCTGTATTTTCACGTTATTATTCTATAATAAATTAGTGATCGTGTTCCCAAGTGTTATCATTCTTGGCCACAAATCCTAAATTTGGTGACCTCCGACGTTTCTCACAGTGCACGCGATCTCCTGATAATTCACTATCTCGGAACCTCGCGTAAAACAAACGAACGTCGTTCTCGTGAAAATTTCTCAATAGCTCGCGACCGTTTCTCCGCGTTTCTTCAAATCACAAGAAACAGGCATCTCTTCGATATCACGCGATATTCTTCTGCCTTTTTACAGTCGCGCATCAATGGCACTACATCGGGATCAATTCACCGACGCTTCAACTCCGCAGCCGCTCGTGTCCACGGAAATGGACGCCGCATCGTCTCAAATGGGCGAGCCCGTCCCCGTTTACAAATTAGCTGTCAAACTGCCCCCTTTCTGGCGTGACAAACCTAGAAGCTGGATCGCACAGGCAGAGTCGCAGTTCGCAATTTCTCGCATCACCAACGATCAAACTAAATACCACTACGTTGTGGCGCATCTCGATTCATCAACTGTTTCAGAAATCGAGGACATAATCACTGGCCCTCCCACTGATCGTACATACGAGAAATTAAAAGCAGAATTAATCCGCCGTTTATCTGTTTCAGAGAGAGAACGTGTTCAACAATTGATTAGTACCGAGGAACTGGGTGATAGAAAACCATCACAACTTCTTCGGCACCTACGCATACTCGCACGTTCTTCGCTGTCGGACGATATCCTCATGCAGCTTTGGCTCAACCGAATGCCATCTTCGATTCAAGCTATCCTCGCAGCACAGTCCGACCTTCCTCTCAACAAATTGGCCGAAATCGCAGACAAGGTTTTGGAAATCACTCCTTCTGCGCCAGCTATTTCTGCCATTGCTCACACTGCGACAACAGCTCCAAATGAGGTACTAGCCAACCTTTATAAACAAGTAGCACTACTTACACAACAGGTTGACTCCCTTACACAAAACTTTAGTAACCTCACTCATCGGGAAGTTCGACCACGTTCAAAGTCTAACAGCCCCCGCCGTTCCGACAATGTCTGTTGGTATCACAAGCGATACCAATCACAGGCTCGCAAATGCACTCAACCCTGTGCATTCAAGAACGACCAGGCTACTTTGGCGGCAGCCGACTGCCCGCCCACATCAAGCCGCCGTCTCTTCGTGAATGATCGGAAATCGAACTGTCGATTTTTGATTGACACCGGTTCTGATCTCTGCTGCTACCCACGACGCCTCCTTCGGGGTCAACAACGTACACCTACTACATACGACCTCAGTGCGGCTAACGGTAGTTGCATCAAGACATACGGCAGCTTACACCTATCACTAGACTTTGGCTTACGTCGCAATTTCACTTGGAACTTTGTTATCGCCGATGTCAACACGCCGATCATTGGTTCCGACTTCTTATCACATTATCATTTATTGCCTGACTGTCGCAACAAGCGCATCCTAGATGGCATTACAGGTCTCTCCGCACCTGCCACTCTAGCAACAGGCAACATTAGTAGCATCAAGTCAGTCTCGTCCACTGCTACTAATACAATTTTTGGACAATTACTTTTAGAATTTCCTAATCTCACTCGTCCACCAGGGATCGACAATGAGATTAAGCACACAACTGTGCACTACATCAAAACCACGGACGGGCCACCTCTTTCATGTCGACCTCGCCGTCTCGCACCTCAGAAACTAACAGCAGCGAAGAAAGTTTTTGAAGAGATGGTACAATCTGGCATCGCTCGACCTTCAAAGAGCCCATGGTCTTCGCCTCTTCATATGGTGCCTAAGAAAGACAATACCTGGCGCCCCTGTGGAGATTACAGACAACTCAATGCCAGAACCATACCAGACAGGTACCCCGTTCCTCATATTGAAAATTTTACTCACAATTTGGCTGGTTCAACTATATTTAGTACTATAGATCTAGTCAAAGCTTATCAACAGATACCCGTGTACGAAAAAGACATCCCGAAGACAGCAGTCATCGTTCCATTCGGCCTCTACGAGTTCCCGTTTATGAGCTTCGGCCTGAGGAACGCTGGCCAGACCTTCCAACGCTTCATCGATGAAGTCACAAGAGGTCTGGATTTTTGTTTCGCCTACGTGGACGACATACTTGTCTTTTCTCGCGACGCTGAAGAGCACACTCGCCACTTACGCACCCTATTCGAACGATTATCCGAGTACGGTGTTGTAATCAACTCTTCAAAATGTGTGTTCGGGGCTAACGAAGTCACCTTTCTCGGTTGTCGCATAACCAAAGACGGAGCATGTCCACCTCAAGAACGAATTACAGCTCTGCAGGAATACCCTTTACCCAAGACAGTACAAGGCCTCCGCAGATTCCTTGGGATGATCAACTTCTATCGTCGCTTTCTGCCACATGCAGCAGAACTACAAGCTCCGTTGATCGACGCCCTCGCTTCAACAAAATCATCGGGATCTACACCTATGACTTGGACACCCGCTCTCGAACAAGCATTCGAGCAGTGCAAGTCAAGCCTATCACGGGTTACTCTACTAGCTCATCCCATTCCTAACGCTCCATTAGGTTTGTTCACAGATGCATCGAGCACTCATGTTGGCGCTTGCCTTCAACAACGTGTCAACAACTCATGGCAACCGCTCGCTTTCTTCAGTAAGAAACTGAACAAGCAACGGGCAACCTGGCCTGTTTACTACCGCGAACTACTCGCTGTATATGAGGCCGTTCAACACTTCAGACACATCCTGGAGGCTCAGCACGCCACGATCTACACTGATCACAAACCTCTAATTCATGCATTTTCACAAAGGAAGGAAAAACTCCCTCCGGCTCAACTCAACCAGTTGTCTTTTATATCTCAATTCTCCACAGATATCGTTCACATCAAAGGCAGTGACAACATTCCTGCCGACACGATGTCCCGGATTGAGACGATCAACCTGACCGAGGACTACGCAGCCCTCGCCTCTGCTCAAGATGATGACGATGAACTCCGCAGTTTGCAGTGCGGTAACTCGTCACTCCATCTCGAAAAGGTCATCATACCAGGTACCGACATCAAAATCACTTGTGACACCTCGACCGGTAAACCTCGCCCATATTTGCCTTCGTCATTCCGTCGCGCTCAATTCGACAAAATACATAACTTGTCGCACCCCGGCGCGCGTGCTAGCGCACGTCTCTTGTGCGAACGTTTTGTGTGGCCGTCGATTCGCAAAGATTGCCATGACTGGGCAAAGTCGTGTTTAGCCTGTCAAGCTAATAAAATAACTCGACATGTTAAATCACCACTCGGGAATTTTAGTTTACCTTCCGGTCGCTTTCGTCACGTTCACATCGACATCATCGGTCCACTGCCTCCTTCGAAAGGTTTTACATATTGCCTGACAGCTGTTGACAGATTCACTCGCTGGCCAGAGGCGTGGCCTATGTCAAGCATCACAGCCGAGGAGGTGGTCGATACATTCATCAACGGCTGGGTGTCCCGCTTTGGCGTGCCTTCAACCATCACTACAGACCAGGGCCGCCAGTTCGAGTCTGCACTCTTCAACCGGTTCCTGGAGCTCGGAGCCACGAAGCGGATTCGAACATCAAGCTATAATCCGAAAGCCAATGGTTTGGTTGAAACTTTACACAGACCTCTCAAGGCCGCTCTAAAATGCCATAATGAAACATGGACTAGAGCGCTTCCCCTTGTCCTTCTCGGATTACGTAGCTCCCTCAAACTCGACCTACAGACGACACCCGCTGAACTGGTATATGGAGAGCAACTACGTCTGCCCGGCGAATTCATATCACCTGGCACCCCAGACAACAAATACGAGGACCCGACTGACTTCGTAGTCAAACTACGACGACAGATGTCTCAGCTACGTCCAACACCGGCGTCACGACACTCTCAGCCTTCTATCTTCGTATTTAAGGATTTGTCTACGTGTACACACGCTTTTCTTCGCGACGGCTCTGTCCGCCGCTCATTACAATCTCCATATACCGGCCCCTACCGGATTCACGCACGGCAGGACAAAACCTACACATTGGTCATCAACAATAAACTTGTAACGGTATCCATCGACCGTCTTAAACCGGCGTTTGTCCTAACAGATCCGGAATCGGAGCTGCCCTCCGACCATCGACCTGCAACGCCGAGCACAGCTACGAGTTCACCTGCCGCGTCGAGTCCTCACACTGCGTGCCCACCTACATCGTCGAGCCGGTCGCACGCAAACAATCAACCTGCACCGAGCCCGTCTTCATCACCGGCGCACCAACCTACGCCTACGAAGACGACTTCACCAAACACACCTGTTCGAACATCGAACACATCAACGTCTACCTCGAGTTCTCCACCAACAAGCAACTGCCAGCCCTCGATCCTCAAGAGCCGTACCACGTCAACGCAACCTCACCACTCTGAGCGTACGCCCTATACTACGCGCAGTGGCCGACGTGTTCGCTTCTCAACCAAGTACAACTAAGCCTCTACGTGGGGGGGTACTGTGGCGACATGGCCACACTCTCTACTCACACTGGCAACACCAGAAGCTGTACTGGCAGTCAACAAGACTCAATACAAACACTGTCAGAGGCTGGCTAACAACAAACTGTGGACCAGAGGAAGATATCATCGAACCTAGTCTCAAATTCAAATGATTCCTTCGATGAAGCCCTGCCTCGAGGAGACAAAAACACAGATCGATTCGAAGACTTCAAGCTCTCGGTGCGCTCATACAAACGCGATTCCTTGTAGCCATTTTGTTCTGTATTTTCACGTTATTATTCTATAATAAATTAGTGATCGTGTTCCCAAGTGTTATCATTCTTGGCCACAAATCCTAAACACGTATTGATTATTATAGCTTTTTTGTTCCTTTTGTTATGACAACTAACAATTGGTAACAACTGATTGTTGTTTTTTGTTTTGTTATTGTGTTATATGGAAGAGACTGGTCCCCACGACACAAGGAATCCTAGTGTGAGGACTAGGGCCCATTTGATGTTTTAGTTACCTAAGTATTTATTTCATTGTCATGGCTATCCTTTGTTAATGTACCATTTCTTTTCGTGTTTTAGTTTTTAGGTTTTAAACAGTTGGTGAATTTTTATAGTTCTTAAATAAATTATTTATAAAATTAAAAACATTCAAATTATAATACTTTATAAGTTACTGATAATAAAATAGTAACAAATTAGCCCGTATATGATGTTAAGCAATTGTGTGACCCAAAATAATTGTTATTTATTAATTAGAGTGCGTGGGACTTTGGACGCAAGGTCATAGTACGGGTTTCCGGCGAGGGAAAATACGTGAAACTTCACGTATATAAGTCAGATGACTATAACCTAAATATTCACTTTCTTTGACAATTTAGATCGCCCCTTTTAATTATTTTTCTGTAAACAGTAAAACATTAATTCGCTGGCGGCGTAGGCGGTTTACGATGCAGTAAAGTTGCGGGTTGACGGGACGGGCCGCCCCCTAACTTAACTAAATGTCTCAGCTCGACTTTCTTGGCGAGTTAAACAAAGAAAATTCCTTAGAAACACGCTTTTACGTATTGTCATGCTTACTACGTAAACTGGTCTAGTTAGAATTTAACTGCATTGTCACTGTTTCTGAGATAAACAATTTGTATAAATAACAAATGATTTTTTATATTTTATTTGGAACTCGTGTTGCGTTCCTGCTTATGCTTGTGTTATCTTCTATTTTTATTTTATAAGAAATAATATTATTTTTTTTTTTGATCTGGATGAGCTTATTTGTGTAAATGGAAATGCAATTTAGTTGACTGGAATAATAAAATTAATCTTCGACAGTTTTATCCTGAAGCGGACTAAAAGGAATCCAGAAGAAAAATAGAGCAGGGAATATAATTTTTTATCAGAGGTAATGACTCTAGTTTTCTCTATTCGTACATAGAAATTTTAAAGTTTATAGTTCTTAATATGTATTTATTATATTATTACAACTTCATAATATTTCAAATTCTAGTTATTTTTCATATGGTCAGTAAATCTTATTTTCCGCATATAGATACTGTAGCGTATGTAGCTGGCCACTTAAGGTACTGGCCATACACATGTATCATGGTTCTAGAATATATTTTGAAAAATGTAAATTTACATAATACAGAATGAATAGAATAAAAGAGTCGGGGTTGAGAAATAGACGAAAATCGATGTACGCGAGTAGTGAGCCAGGCAATATCGAAATATTGTAATTATATTTAATAATCGTTAATAATAAACGTGAAAGTCTGTGAAGTGATTTTATTAATCTACGCTCCCGATAGGAACCGATCCTACAATACCGTCCTCATGCGAAGATAACCCTGGCTGCAGCAACCGCACTAGATTTTTGTTCTTTATGTAGTATTAACTTAGTTCATATGGTAAATACGTAGTATTCACCCCACTCCAGAATCAACTAAAAGATTAGATAATAGACCATCTCCGAAAACATCCTATAAATAGTTTGTGACTTGGCATGTTTAAATCTTAAAGTACAACAACTAATAAGTTTTCCTCAACTTATTTCGATATGGTGTTTATTTTTTCCAATCTGTCAAAGTTTACCAGCCAGTGTTTTTTTTATATGAAAGGGATTTCTGTCTGAAAATTCCGTTCTAGCTACTAGCCACTTTGAATGAAAATAGAATTTGAAAAAGTTTTTACGAGTAATTTGAGATTTTTTGAAATAAAAGCCACCGTTTTCTATTTTGTAAAACCTATTTGATAATTGTTTTTCAATTGTTTTCACAATCACGTCGGTCTGCCTTTCATACTGTCAGAAGATTCGCTCCACTAAAGTCAGAAAATCTGGGCGAAACCCACAACGGTAGAACGTCAGTTAGTTATAAATTATTTCCACTAGACTGAATTTAATTGACCGAAGACGCGCTCATCTAAATATAAACCACCTTAAAGGTCAGTAGATTATTTTAGACAATCTATCTTACCCTTTACCCTGTTGCGAACCGTGTTAGAAAACATTTTCATACTAACTGGATGCAAACGACAGACGAACCGTTTTGTGAGCGTAACGCGTAAGTCGCTAGCGTACCCTCAAAAAGAGCTCAAACAATGGCGTCGGATTGACGACCGACAGTCCTCAGTTGGTATCTGCATTCGTTACAATATTACAGGTTACATCCTAAATTAAAGTGCATAACTTTGACCACGTAAATCTATTGGAAATTCAAGCACCGCAAAGAAAGTGGTAATGAGAAATTAACGCTAATTTTGTGTCAGTCCTATTAAAACTACAATTTTACGACATTCAAAGTTGTTAATACTCAAGTGGTTTGATCATTAATTAGGTGTGTCTAATATATCATTGGCGATGTTTTAAATTAGCAATAAGAATAAAGCAATCAAAGAATGTAATTGATTAAATAAACAATGCATGGAGTACACGTTCATGGTATGCAAATTATCATAATAAAAATTTTTTCATCGGCCATGTGTTATGAGACATCGCGAATGTATAAAGTTCTTTAAAGAAAATAAGTTGCAATATACATGTCTGACAATCGCTATAGAAAAAATGTAATAAAAAAAATTGCTAGAAATTCAAAAAAATTATGAAAGTGAAGTGATTTCTAATATTATGAAAATGACTTGGATTATTTAACAATTAACTAACACATCTTGGCATGTTTTAACAGGCATCCGTTTTTTTGTATGAATGATGTAATTTACGGATAATATCATTTGCGTTATTCTTGTAACATTTTACTACGTGGTATTTTTTTTGTATATAGCTTTAAAATCCGACACTTAGTAAGTGACCGACTAAAATATCGAGAAAGAATAAAACCCAGGTGTGGTTTTCTATTACGTATTTTTTTTCAATTTAAGTGACTTAAATTAAGACATGCCGACACTGTATTTTGTCGTATAAACAATAATACCAGACGTGATTAACGGCGTCTGACGACAAGGCCCTTTCATCGTCTTAAAGAAATCCAATACTATTGATTTGGCGACCAAGCCCAAATCAGAATTCAAAGTACAGGAAAGGATGCCTATGAAACGACAAAGGATTTCAATTCCATCTCTCCAAGTGTCGGATTACATGTTTTCGAGTCTTTGTTTTGATGTGGGAATTATAATTTTTTTGTCGATCTTAGACTTGTATTCAGTTTTTTTATTTGTTGTGTGTAAGGCATCCGATTATTGTATATCGTTAGAAGATTGTATTTATAGCATAAAATAAATGAGGTTGATGGATTTCTTGTATGTACATTATTTTATATTGAAATAAAGCTTAAAATAAGAAGCTTATAGAAACTGGATAGACAAATAGTGACAGTGTAACACCAGCAGTTTTAGAATCGTGAAAAGTTACAAATCATAAGTTTATTTACAAAATATTCTGATTAAATCCAGATTAGTATCAAATAGTACTATTATTAAATATTGAAATATATTTGGTAAAGTTATTATCGATTAAGTAGTATTTACAAAATTGGGACTCTACTCACGGCTAACATTTGACAACTTCAATGGCTACTACTTAGGCCTACTCCTATACATGTAACACAATGTCTGATAAATGATTACCGCTTTTAATTTAATTAATAAAAGGGTGGAGCACTATAATAGACGGAAAGACTGAGAATGTAATTAAAAAAGGTACACGATTTTCACATTCTGACATACTCGGGAAACATTTTAAATGTACTTTTTTTTTTAATGATCGTGAAAGTATTCGTATACCTATATATTATTTTAATTTTTTTCGATTGAGTAATTTATCAAAGAGTCTTGTTTATATATATTGTTTATATATTTTTCTCAAATCACGGGTTATTTTAAACCTGATTTCGGTATTCAGTTTTTTTTTATTTAATAAATACTGAGCAAATAAATATTTAAAATTCTACTATACCTAATTCATTTCTCTACAAAAAAGTTGAACAACGACATCTATTTTTTATTGATTCAAAGGTAAGTTGGATTTAAAAACACACTAACTTTTGGTGCTTGAAAATCAACTAGTGGTCAATTTATTCATTATATATGTGTATATACTTCGACTTTCGATGCGTAACTAATGAAAAACGGTGCGCCATTTTTAAATACTTTATCTGATATAATTGATAACTGTTTCGTAAAATAAAATTGAATCTTAACTTAATGAATTATATTTATTGATATTTTATTGATATCGTTATTCTGGTTTAATAATTTTGAACATTTTTTTTTTACTTTTTTGAATAACATGAAACTACCAATATTTTATTAACGTCATTTCCTTATTTTAAATTTCGAAGCTTTCCTTCTTTGCATGACGTCAGTTCCGTCTTTTCTATTACATTTTGCCACGACTGAGAAAATACAGTAATTGAATTTACTTTAAACAATTAAAATATAGTGATCAGCCTCTTTTAATATTTTATTTTTCCACACACAAAAAACATTTTTCAAGACACAAAAAACCCCATAAGGTCATTGATCGGTCATTTGCGTTGTCAGTCTAATAACTTTCAAAAGGTTCTAATGGTTGAATAAATTCAGAGCCATTCGGTCGAGCAGTTAACACTTTGGGTGCCGTGTAGGGTCTCATTGTCACTGCGGGTAATAAGGCATTCTCTTCTCCGTTCTCCTAGCTATACAAGGCGCCGCTATAGAAACGAGTTTCATTCACACACTAAAACTTATAACGTGGAATCACGAAGCCAGATGATTTAGATATTACGTGCTGGATATGACATTTATTGTCTATAGGGTTAGGATCCATTTTGGTTCAGTAAAAAGGGAAAAACATCTGAAAAAATGAAAAATGAATAGTGTCGTTAGGATTGTATCAACAAAGACATATACGTACCTACATATAAAATCGAAGTTATAAAGCTAACGTTTGTACAGTAATGTACTTAATATTTGCACTGTGATTTGGGTCTTAATTTTGTCTATTTTTTTATTCCATCATCTCCGAGCAGGTGTTTAACTTCGTGGCATCTATGACGTTGTTAGTGGCATTCTAACTGAATCTAACGTGTTAGTCATCTCTTTTAGTCATGTGTACTGTTACATCTGAGTGAATGTATTGGAAAATAGCATCGATTCAATCGTGCATAGATACTTTATTATACTGAGCATACGATCCATTATTCAAATCAATGTAATGTAAGTGTGTCCAGAAGAGACAAAGTCTTAAAAAATTTAGTAAATAATATTATTACATTATGAATTTTGAATTTAAGCCCCGCTCTGCAATTATTATGTCTACTTCTTCTTAATTACTTCTTCTTGCTCTGCTCCTAAAAATAGTAGCGTGATGATATTTACTCTTTATTATGTTGAATCATGATTTGATGTTTAATGAGTTACAAACAAACAAACAGGCAAACAGACAAAACATTAAAATAGCTTATATGACTGAAATTCGTCAATTAGAATAAACCAAGTCACCACTCCTTTGCAGGTAATTAAAGATAATCAAATAACTGATGATTAATCTGCTCAGTTCTGAGCACAAAATTAATAAAAAATTCATACTTTCATGTACACAATGCCTTGGACGCGTTTTTGTTTGCCTATTGGTTCCTGTTGTACCTACGCGTGTTGTGTAATAACCGTTTCATTGACTATATTTGGCAGATAAGAATCATCAACGCAAGTTATTTATCACAGAAAGAGGTACAATAGAAAACTATGCTATTTTAGAATATAAAGAAAATTTTTATTTATCCTTAATAGCACGTACGCCTCATATGTTCATTTAATAGTTAAAAAAATACAAAATACTGACTCTTGAATCATCGGTTTTTTCAAAAGTAAATTATTTCACAAATTGTAGGCAGTTTATTAGTTTTTTTTTTTTTAATGTTATCGTGGCCTTTAATTTTCATAAAATATAATTGACAAAACCTGTTTTGTGGACTGAAATACGTTTTTATTTAAGTCTATATATAGATAAATCGATCTATAAAGGCCAAAAAAATAACACTATAAATTTTCTATAAAATGTTTGACGATCAATAATAGTTGTCAATTATTCCTAGACACTTTTTGGTATTTAAGTGTCAAGAATAATTGAATGTGAAGAAAGACGAATGTAATTAGAGCACTACACATATTAATGCTTCGCATTTTATTTTAGACTAGCGACCGCCCGCAGCTTCGCTTGCGTAGACTACGAATTCCTGTTATAGGTACTATTAACGTTCGAGATGGTTTATACGTTCTTTTTGCTGGAACCAATTTTGGTTACACCCACTCAAACTTTCAATTTTCATTCCCCTTCCACCCTTTAAAAAAACCGATACAATTTTTCATCTCCCGTTTCCCACCCTTAAAATGTGGAAATCTAAAAACCCTGAAATACGTCATTATTTGAGTCCCTCCATTCCCATCCTTAAGTTTGAAATTTCTAAAAAAGCCTTTCTTAACTTAATGCTCACGTTATAAAATAAACCTATGTTCCAAATTTAAGCTTCCTAGACTTAGTAGTTTTGGCTGTAGTAGTTGATAGATCAGTGTGGACAAACGACAGACAGATAGATAGACAAACAAACACAAAACGTTGCTTATGACACTCTTGACAATCTTCTTTCACGTCTGCAAAGTTTCATTAAAATCTGTTCAGCCGTAGTGGAAATTAGCTCGAATAGATAAAATTGAATTGAATAGACACATAGACGTACAGACAAACAGACGGACAAAAAGTAGCTAATGTCAAATCTCTTGACAACCTTCTTTCCCGTCTGCAAAGTTTCCTTAAAATCTGTTTAGCCGTTTTGGAGATTAGCTCAAATAGACAGACAGACGGACAAAAAGTAACATTTGTTAGTTTTGACGACCTTCTTTCATACTTGTGATGTTTCATTAAAATTGGTTTAGACAGATGGACGTACAGACAGACATACAAAAAGTTCTGTATGTCACTTTTGACTACATCCTTTCCATATGTGTAAAGTTGCATCAAAATCGGTTAAGCTGTTTTGGCCGAAACCTATTTGCTCGAATAGACAGACAGTTCGTTTTCATATATATAGCCTATAACCCTCCGCTAGATTCAGGCTATCAAAGGCAAAAAAAATAATTTCTAATCCGCCTGGTAGTTTCAGAGATTAGCGCATTCAAACAAACAAACAAACTCTTCAGCTTTATAATAAGTATTTCTATTATATAGATTAATAGATTATAAGATAATAAGAAAATAAGATAATACTGAAAACCGTATCAAAGTCTATTGCGTGGTTTGGAAGTAAAAAGTTAACGAACAGAGGCAGACAGCGAATTTATTTTCTCCCGCTATAGTTTTCATATTTCGATAAAAACTGCTAAGATATTAATTTAAATTGTGTGGTGTAAAGGGCAATTATAATATGCATGAAATGTTTAAGACAACTAACGTATTTAATTTGATAAGGATTAATATTACGTTTAAAAAACATCTTCGCAAATAGTACATAATGTTAGAACAAATTTGATTGTCATAAAAAAGGTTATAGTAAGTTAACCTTAAAAGATACACATATGCTGTCGCGGACTTTTGGTTAGAACTTTTAAAGGGGAACAATTCTGTAGTACATGATTTTTGGCTAACATCAACCGTTTACGCAGCGCGCGCGACGGAAGCTCTCAAAAGGAATAATTTTTCCTGTTTTTGCAACACTTTTCATTGATGCTCCACTCCTATTGGTCGTGGCGTGATGTAGTATAGCCTATAGCCTTCCTCGATAAATGGACTATCCAACACAACTATAATTTTTCAATTTGAACCAGTAGTTCCTGAGATTTGCGCGTTCAAACAAACAAACAAACAAACAAACAAACTCTTCAGCTTTATAATATTAGTATAGATTAAACTGATTTTGCAATAACTTGGATTGAGTTTAAAACCTCATCAATAATCGAAGATTTAAATCGACACGTTGTTCAATTCAGATCGACCCTTATATAGATACTGGCTCGTGATAATTTTAACCTTTTAACTAGACATCAATCATTATCAATCAATTGTCTTTATTAATTAAATGGGCCTTGACCATTAATCTGACCAAGTATGGTTAGTTAGTAGCGAATAGGTTAAAAATCTTCGTAGTATCTTTAACGGTGTATAGACGAGTGGTGTGAAGAAAAGACGATGAGAGTCAATGTACCATACATGTGTCATTTTTATGGTAATTTTAAACAAACAGATACAATTTTTTCCAATATAAGGAGTATTCAAGGTTTCGGTTGATTATACTTTAAAAATTGATAAGGCATAATATTATATCGGCTTATGTCACTAACGCATGAGTAATAAGCCTTCTTTTAATCTCACAGATGAACGGCTTTTACATTCATTTTTATTTCCATTGCTACTTATAATGTTAAACATTCGGAGCTCAACCAAAATCGCGAAGCAATGTAAGTTCTAAATTGTTAAATCGTTAATATGGAGTTTGGTCCATAGTACAAGTATACGTACATTGGTGTCAAAATGAGCAAAATTTCTAGAAGCAGACAAATCAGTTTCGTTTATCAGTTTGTTTTTACTATTGCTTACTAATGTTTATACGTAATAAGACATGTGACTGACTGACATGACTGACTGATTAACCAAGTGGTTACAGACCCTAACAACCAAGGGCCTCGGGTCCGATTCTCGCCCGGGACAAATATATATGTATATAGATATTACAAATAATATTTAAGTATGTATACCAGTTGTCTAGTTCCGCGTAATATAAGCGTAACACTAGGAACTACACAGCTCTGTGTGGGATGGCCCAGGTATTATTATTATTAATTGTAATCATTACTTCACTTAATGCGCCTTCGACTTCATTATTCTCTATTCAAAATATTTAAATAGAAACACTTTACTGTGAAATTAACATTTCGCAACACAGAGCAACTGGAACACTTGTTACCACAATTTTAATCGCAATCCACCCCATGCACGACAGATGGTCGAGTGTCCTCAGCACTTGCCCATAGAGGTTGCGTTATGCATCTAGCGTGTGGTGATTATACACAGTCCTGCGGGCTAGCGAGCTTACAAAGAAACTTAATAGAAAACTTTGTAGATTGTAAGAGTTTATGTGTTTGTTATATAAGGGGTTGGAGTTTAGAAGAAACTATTTGGCTTCTAAAATAGAAGCTAGGAATGAAAGTTATGTTACCCCTTACGCTACTCTCTATATGAAATAAATAAGTACTAGAATACGTTTATTTTTTTAAAGTTATTATACTTTTAAATGAAACAATTTTTTTTTATAAATCTATGAATGTCTCCAAACGTAAAAATTATGTAGTTCGACGCTAATAGAAATAATGACGTCGTACAATAACTCTTGCGTAACCCCAAAAAAAATATATAACAACGAAACAAAAGCTTTACACATGTGATTGACTTAGTAGAAATGCTGTAGGGTCTTTAATATTCACATAAACAAAACCTTTAAGGTCTTAAATAGGCATATAGGTTATTAAATTAGCTTAATCGTATTCAAGGAAAAGATCAAAAATTTTAATTGAACTTTAATCACATATAGTTAATCTGACAGAAAAGTTCGTGAACGTATGAATTTAGCGAGTTTGATATATTTCTGGCAACACTGAACACCAACGGAAAAGTAATAAGTATATTGTTTGATAGCGAACTTTCTTGAAATGACGGTAAAATTTAAGCGCAGAAACAAGAGAGTTAATTTTTCATATTTTTGATTATTTTCAGATGAAAGTTAATAAGAAGAAAATTAATTTTACATTCTTTTCGACTAGAGTCTGAATATGTCCAGCTAGTGTATAATAAGACATTTGTAATGTTTATGGAGAACCTGTCCAAATCTACTGCAAATAATGGATCAGCTAGTCCAAGTCCAGTAATTTTGAAGTCGATGTTTCTCGCCGTTCTCGTCCTAATAAAGTAAATTTTTATGTTATAACTGAAAAAAATTATAGAATATCAACACATAAGCTATCATCGAATTAATTGTGAGCTTGACATTTCCTAGTCAATAGTTTTGGATCACCTGCATTTAAAGAATTTTTGAAAAAGCTCGAATTTTGGGTGCCACTTGGTTTAATACAGAAACAGAAGAATAGGATTTCTATCTGCGAGATTTTCTGGAACAAACTGAAATTGATTAGTTTTTGAAGAGATTACCAACAAGCAATGAAAAGTAAATCAGTTATGAAAGTAATCTGATCTAAGCGAAGTGAGCCGGTGCTAACAGTCCCAAAGCCGCTAAGTAAACTTAAAATACCTAATAGAATACGTAATACCTTTAAGGATCAACCATCATTAGATAATGAACAAATTTGTATTATTTCACACTTTGTAAAGGTTTGTTTTTTTTTGTGTCTGGGGTTTTTTAAATGTTAAATTTAATTTTGTATGAAAAGCCTACCCCCTTAACTGTTTTCACTGTAAAAAGGTCCACAAACTATTCCGAATGCCTAATCAAATCACAATAATCACATGGGTTAGCTTGAGAATATAAATAACTAGCGACCGCCCATAGCTTCGCTTGCGTAGACTACACATTCCTGTTTTAGGTAGTATTAACATTCGAAATGGTTTATAAGTACTTTTTGTTGAAACTAATATTGGGTACACTCATTCAAACTTTTAATCTTCATTCTCCCCACTCCTTTAAGAAAACCGATACTCCCATACTTTTCACCTCCCTTTTCCCACTCTTAAAATGTGGAAATCCAAAAACCCTGAAACATGTCATTATTTATTTATGTTAAAATTCTTATGTTTCTAGCTTTAAAGAACAAAGACTCATACAAAGCCCCTCCATCCCTCCCTCCTTAAATTTGAAATTTCCAAATATTCCTTTCTTAAAAAATTAATACTCACTAATTTTTTAAGAAAGGAATATTCTTAAAAACCACTGTTCCAAATTTCGGCTTCCTAAACTTAGTAGTTTCGGCTTTATCTACGTTGATAGATTAGTGAGGACTAACGACAGACAGACACAAAAAGTAGCTGATGTCACTCTTGAAACCTTATTTCCGTCTGCAAAGTTTCATTAAAATCTGTTCAGCCGTTTTGGAGATTAGCTCGAATAGACACATAGATGTACAGACAGACGGACGGGAAAAAAGTAACGTATATCACTTTTGACTACCTCCTTTTCATACCCGTTAAATTTCATTAAAATCGGTTTAGCCGTTTTGGAGATTAGCTCGAGTAGACAGATGGACGTGCATACAGACATACAAAAAGTAGTGTATGTCACTTTTGACTACTTTCTATCCATATCTGTGAAGTTTCATCAAAATCAATTTAATACATATAGCCTTCCTCAATAAATAGACTATACAACACAAAAAAAAAATTCAATTCGGACCAGTTGTTCCTGAGATTTGCGCGTTCAAATAAACAAACAAACAAACAAACTCTTCAGCTTTATAATATTAGTATAGATACACACCGGAACTGTGATAAAAGATAAATATCTATATTTTGACTGACTGAATGACCGAGTGGTTAGATACCCTAACCACAGAACCAAAAGGTCGCAGGTTCGATACCCACCAGAGAGAAATATTTGTGTGAATGAACATGGTTATTGGTTTCTTGTTGGGTGTAAAATATCTATCTATGTTTATATTACAAAATATATGTATGTATGTAGGTATATTAGTTGACTAGTACCCATAATATTATATGAGCTTTGTTTATTTTGGGACTAGATGACGCTATGTGGGATATCCTAAGAATTACTGTCATTATTTTCTGGTATTTAAGAGAGCTTGTCTCCGTGTTTTTGTCTAACTTTTAAACGAATACGACAAACAGAGTCTCATCTCATCAAATACTTTTTCACTTTTGGTATACGAATTTCTAAAATTATCTTTTCTGTCATCGGGATTATACTGTGCGTAAAAGGAATATGCGTTTTTTTTTCAATTTAATCCTGGAAGATTCGCGAAAACTGGCAAAAAAACAGTTTTTCCAGTAAATTAAATCGATCTAATCTATACGGTGCCGGGAATTTATAGGCGAAGTCACAAAGGCGTGGAGGTAACAAAATAAATTCCGGCAAAGCGGAGTGGGCGAATGAAATAAAAAAAACCCAAACTACGTGAAATTCAGGTATACGAGGCTGATTTTCATGACAAGATACTGGGTTCAATTCAACGTTAAAAACGGGAATTTGAAGACATTTTCGATTATGAGATTTACAACTTTATTACGTAGCGTAGTTACATGGTCGTGCGAAGTTTGCTATGAAGACAATTGGTTACTTAAAAATTTACAATGAATACAAAAAGATAAACGCATACCCATTTAAAAAAAAACTTATTATTTATTCATTTTAGATCCTTTCTCTTTTATCAATAACTAATATTATATGGCGGTGTTGACGCTATTGGCTCTGTGATGAGCTGTAGTGATAGAGTGGCTTAACATCCTGCCTTTGATAAAAAGGTCGAGGGTTCGATCCTCGCCGTGGGCGTATTGAGACACGAGTTTTCAATTTTCAAAAACTTAAGTCAAATAAATATCACAAGTTCTGTTGAAATTTTTTCCATGAAAACTTCATTGAATGTGATTTTATCACAGATTTATTTAATTTAGAAAATGTTTCATCGTATAATTAGTTAATATTCCATGTATCAATTAAATGATTACTTAATATGGCATCATAAAGTTTAAGAATAAGTTCTTAAAGTAAAACGATACTATATATCAATTACAGAAATATTCATATAACTTCCGAAAATTAATTCGTAAAACAAACTATGTATTAACACAATATGTATTTCAAGGAGGCGAATGGACAACCATTTCTCGGCTTTATTTGTATGCTTTACACATGCATACACTATGAAATTATGAGTGGCCGTAGATCTTCTGTGAAATTTTCAGCGTCACAGAAGATCTTCTGTGACAATTCGGCTCACAAATTTCATATGGAACACAAAACTGAAGGCAAACTTTGTTCAACCATTTTTTCCATTGTAATAGCAGAGGACTCAAAAGTGTAATTAACAATAACTATATAAACAAATTGACAGGTTCCGCTTAAATTTCACGCAGTAACTCAATACCAACCAACTTACAGAACAAAATGTCTAACTATATCTTTTACACGCATTCTTTTGAATTATGTGTTCGTGGTACTTTTTACACGCTTAAGCTTGCTGTGGTACAGATTGCAATTGGCTAATAATAAAAAAATCATGGACAACTGTATTCCAGTTTATAATAAGATTCCAAAGGAAATATTGGTTTTAACAAACCACGTGAAGATATGTAAAGAAGGGAAGTATACGGCACCTGTGCCTTAAAACCAATACGAAGCGGCCAGTTTGGGAGGTGATAAACCTAAATTAGTTGGGGAACCCTCAAACTTATGGCTTTCTTCTGAAGATTTATCTATTGTTTCCTGTTTTATAGATGTTACTCGTGCAATCAGGTTAATTAAATGTAGACGTTGTAGGGTGTCGTGTTGTGATTTGCTTGATTAGTATGTAGTTAAATTTTATGATTAAACCTAAATTGCCATGAAGGCTGACTTCTTGAATTGATTACTTCCCCTACTGCTGTCACTCCCCTTTTCATTTTGAATCACGATCCCGTATCTATTCGACGTGAACATAGGCACAAGTCGCGTCGCAGTAACCAGTTTTAGGTGTAGCGGGACGAAGTGGAGCGAGGGGTATAGGACTGTACCTGCGCAAGCACGTTTATAGCGTTGTATTCCGATCCTCCATAAAGTTTGAGGCGAACTATACCGATATAATCTTTTGTGTCGTATTTTTCCATCGTATTAAAAAACAGATAAGTACATTGATTTTGATTTGACAAGTCAATGGTTTTTACATATAACTACATATATTTACACCGCTACCTTATAATCAATTTATTTTGACTTTCAATAAGTGTGTGTAAACATCTTATATTGAATAAAAAACTTTTTCTTTTAATATCACGTAAATCATGTTTTAGGTTATAAAAAAAATTCTTATTTTTTTTTTTAAATTAATATTGGCGAAAGAGGAGTATGGGCTGGTGCGGGGAGGGCGACCCATCCCGCGCCGCGCAATGGCCATGCGCTTGCGGTGCGGATGTCGTAATTTTCATAAATTTAAAATAAACAGTATTACACACAGTTCAGATAGCTTCGGAATGAATTGAAAAAAATTGTATTTTTTAGACGACTTCAAAAGAGTCGACTCGTGCTTTTTTTTAGTCGTGAAAATACCCTTTTTCGGAAAATAGGAAAAACCACGTTTTGGTGATTGTCATCGATGATGTATGGTTTTTACAGATTTTGTGTAATTTTTACAGCCTTGACGTTGGCCTTCCGTGTAGTGGCAACAGTGATATTTGAATCAGGCAAAGTGTTTTTGCCTATATATGACATTGCTGATTTAAACTTGACTCCATGTTCATAACTCAAGTACCTAAACAAAATAAACGAAAATTCTAGAATTAATTGTTTATGATACTACAAATAGATAAGTAGAAATTGCATCATACATGTATAGAATCTACTAGTTTCTGCGACCAATAAACTTTTAGAAGAAACTGATTTTCTTTGAAGTAACTCTTTAGAGTATAACTTATTTAAATTTCAACTCTACAACAAATAATAATCGAGTAATTGTACAATCTTAAACGAATAATATACGAATAATATTGTAATATAATTACAATCGAAAACGAATCTTAAACTTTTAAAGCTTAGAGAAGTTAAAAAAAATAATAAACAGATATTATTTCACATATGCACGTAAATTGTCTATTCTTTACTAAACTGTATTGTTTAAAAAGCAAACGTTTACAAAGTAAATCATTGAAAATTCATTATTTTTTGGAATAAAATGTCAAGTAAATATAAGAAAACATTCAAAAAGATTTGCAAAAAGAGGTTTGGATTTTATTGTCACTATATTATTAAAAATAGCTTTGTTCTCATATTTGTTCGTTTATAACGGAGAGAAACTAATTAGTATGTGTATTTCTATGACAATAGCAATGTATTTAAATATAGTCATCTATTAGAAGAGTGAAAATCTCAAATATTCTTCGCTAGATGGGTATAATTGAATTATATTACAATTTAAAGTTAATATAAGAACTATTTTCAATACAAAAATAAGTCGAACCGATGAATTACTAATTCGTTGATTGTCAAGGGATCAACAAAAATGCAAGTCAAACGCATCTCTCATAAGAACGTGTTCTGTTGCTTCAATCAGTGAGGGTGTGTACACACTGAAAAAAAAATTCATACTAAAATTAAAATGCGAAAATCATAATGTTTGTTTATTTGTATATTCATAACGTTGTTGTGACGAAGTAATGAAATGATATTCCTATGGGATACAAAACTACTTAAGATTTGAAGTTAGATGAGCGTAGAGCAAAGTTCCGAGTTGTGGGATGGAGTGGTAGTGCGAATAAAATTCTAGAGTGAAATATAAGTAATAAAACTGCTGTAACGGGAATCGGTATGGGAGTTTTCACCGGACTGCAAAGGAAGGTAATGTTTTTCGATTTTATGTATGTATGTTTGTTTGTTTGTAAGTCTGTTTCTTTGGCACACTTTTTAGTCTGATCGGCTCGATGGATCGTCACACATGAGGTGTCTTTAGATTCGTCTTAATTGCGAAAATGACATAGGGTATAAAATTTATTTATTTATTTATTGATAAATGGCACACAAACAAGATAAACAATTAAGAACTTTAGTTACGAACTAACTTATAAATATAGAAATACAGTTTATTTTAGTATCATCTTGATTTAGTGGGCATATATTGATAATAAAAAAAGGTATCAAGGTTAAAGTTACAGCAACAAAAAAGAAAAAGAAAAATTAATATTATAATTATTACGCGCTCTATTAAAAAAATATATTGCTGCCCTATCGTGTTCCATTAAATTTTTATAATATAATTCATTAGATTTAAAAGAACATCGAAAGTTAATTAAAAGTAGATACGGTGAATCAACAGCATTATTCAAGATTTTATACAAGAAAGTTGATCTTTCAGCGTACGGCGATGAGACAAGAAAACAATGGAGGGAGACTCAGCACTAGGAGGTGAGAGAAATATTTAAATATGGCGTCTATGAACCAAAAAAGATGGGGGAAACAATTTTGTCATTGAAAATGACTATCATATCCATTTCAAGGGAAACGCATTTTTGACCATAACTCCGAGGGTATTGGGTCTAGCCAAGATTTTAAGGTTTTAAAAGATTAAGAATTTAGTTGTGCATTGTATGACATAAAAATTTTGGAAATCGGTTAAGTAGTTTTTGAAAAAAATTGGAAAATGTAAAAAAATCGGGATTTTTTCGGTTTTTTTTTTTTACTAAATCCACAATATTTCAAGAACGGGGACCGATATCGAAAATCAAAAAAAATAGCATCTCGGCCATTAACGTAGCTATGATTTGAGACCAAGTTTTTGGAAATCGGTTGGTAATTGTAAAAGAAATTATTTCCGAAAGATGAGATTTTTTGGTCGATCGCTTGTGTTTGTGGATATAAGTTACTATATTTCAGAGGGTATTCGTCGGATCGCTTCAAAGTGTTATACCAAAGGTTAGAAGGCGTCGGTAGCTACAGTTTAAGACCAAAATTTTGGAAATCGGTTGGAAATCGAACAAGAAATTTGACATCGCATGTTAGATTTTATGGACGTTCGGGAACTTGTTAACATTACGGTCATCGCCTTTCGGCCTGTATTCGTTCGAATGCTTAATTATCGAGTTCAGAACGTTTAAGGATATCAGAGGCTGCAGTTTAAAACCTAAATGTTTCAAATATGTTGAACTAGCGACCCGCCCCGGCTTCGCACCGGTAGCAGAGAATTTTTTCGTTGATTTATTTCTGAGTTTAAAGAGTTGAAAAGAATAGTGCCACGTTTTCGTGGCAATCTATACTAATATTATAAAGCTGAAGAGTTTGTTTGTTTGTTTGTCTGTTTGTCTGTTTGTCTGTTTGTCTGTTTGTCTGTTTGTCTTTTTTTTCTGTTTGTCTGTTTGTCTGTTTGTCAGTTTGTCAGTTTGTCTTTTTTTTCTGTTTGTCTGTTTGTCTTTTTTTTCTGTTTGTCTGTTTGTCTGTTTGTCTGTTTGTCTGTTTGTCTGTTTGTCTGTTTGTCTGTTTGTCTGTTTGTCTGTTTGTCTGTTTGTCTGTTTGTCTGTTTGTCTGTTTGTCTGTTTGTCTGTTTGTCTGTTTGTCTGTTTGTCTGTTTGTCTGTTTGTCTTTTTTTTCTGTATGTCTTTTTTTTCTGTATGTCTTTTTTTTCTGTATGTCTTTTTTTTCTGTTTGTCTGTTTGTCTGTTTGTCTGTTTATCTGTTTGTCTGTTTGTCTTTTTTTCTGTTTGTCTGTATGTCTGTCTGTCTGTCTGTCCGTCCGTCCGTCCGTCCGTCCGTCCGTCCGTCCGTCAAAAAAAAAGACAAACAGACAAACAGACGGACGGACGGACGGACGGACGTCCGGTCCGTCCGTCCGTCTGTCTGTTTGTCAGTTTGTCAGTTTGTCTTTTTTTTCTGTTTGTCTGTTTGTCTTTTTTTTCTGTTTGTCTGTTTGTCTGTTTGTCTTTTTTTTCTGTTTGTCTGTTTGTCTTTTTTTTCTGTTTGTCTGTTTGTCTGTTTGTCTGTTTGTCTGTCTGTTTGTTTGTTTGTTTGTTTGTTTGTTTGTTTGTTTGTTTGTTTGAACGCGCAAATCTCAAGAACTACTGGTTCGAATTGAAAAATTCTTTTTGTGTTGGATTGTCTATTTATTGAGGAAGGCTATAGGCTATATGTATAAAATAATACTATCTGTCTGTCTCTCTGTCTGTCTGAGCAAATCTCCAAAACAGCTAAACCGATTTTGATGAAACTTCACAGATGTGGATAGAAAGTGGCCAAAAATGACATACACTACTTTTTGTATGTCTGTATGTACGTCCATTTGTCTATTCCAGCTAATCTCTAAAACGACTAAATCGATTTTGATGAAATTTCACGGGTATGAAAAGGAGGTAGTCAAAAGTGACATACGCTACTTTTTGTTCGTCTGTCTGTCTGTACGTTTATGTGTCTATTCGAGCTAATCTCCAAAACCGCTGAATAGATTTTAATGAAACTTTGCAGACGTGAAAGAAGGTTGTCAAGAGTGACATCAGTTACTTTTTGTGGCTGTCTGTCGTTTGTCCTCACTGATCTATCAGCGTAGATAAAGCCGAAACTACTAAATCTAGGAAGCCGAAATTTGGAACAGTGGTTTATTTTATAACGTGAATATAAATTTAAAAATAAAAGGAATATTTTGAAATTTCAAATTGAAGGATGGAGGGATGGAGGGGCTTCGTATGAGAGTCTTTGTTCTTTAAAGTTAGAAACATAAAAATTTTAACATAAATAAATAATGACGTCTTTCAAGGTTTTTGGATATCAAGGGTGGAAAACGGGATGTGAAAAGTATGGGAGTATCGATTTTCTTAAAGGAGTGGGGAGAATGAAGATTGAAAGTTTGAATGGGTGTCCCCAATATTAGTTTTAGCAAAAAGTACCTACGTATTAACCATTTCGAATGTTTATACTACCTAAAACAGGAATGTGTAATCTACGCAAGCGAAGCTGCGGGCGGTCGCTAGTAAAATAATATAATCTGTAAAAATCGGCTTTGGGTAGGTTCATTTTCAATGAAACCGATGGTTGCGGGGACTGCAAGATCTGTGGATTTTTTTTAATAGAACGAAATGGGTATTAAATGAATTCTAGTAAATACAAATAATTACGATATATATATTATAAAACTTTTATTATGCCATTTTGACACGAACTGCAAAACAAAGTACTACACTGGATCGGTCCGTTGAAGTTTAAGGCCATTAAACTTTGAAAGAATCACGCTTGAGTAGCCCTGAGTCAAGTCAACTAACTAGTAGTGTGAATAAAATACATTAACATGTAAATACGTCTTGAATGTTATATAAGGTTTTGCAGGAGAGGACAAACAATATTCACATAACGTTTTGTTGTCAAAATTAAAATAGATTTCACTTAAAAACTGCCATCAAACATATTTTGGTATTGGTTTCATGATCTTTTATATTTCTAATATCTAATGTTTCTCGGAGAACTTTTATCTTTAACATTGACTGTACCGACTAATGGAATAAAATAGCAAGTGTTGATTTTTAGAATTTTTAGCTGGTTCGATTCCTGGTTCAGGTAAGCTTTTCGAAAAATGTGTGAATGCAGTTTTGTTTCTTTTTAAAAAGTAAAGGAATGTTTGTTTTAAGTATAATAATGTAACCTTCAGATTTAAAGTGGTGTTTCCCTTCAAGGCCTATTGATTTTATCATGCTATAGATTCATGCGCTAATAATTTTTTACGCAGGCGTGTTTTTTTAAATTTTATATTACTGTTGTCTTTAATTATATTAATATTCTTCATTTACTCCATAAAAAAACAACGAAACGATGTTATTTTTTATACGAAAATATTTCAAGGGGCGGAAATAACATTACACACTTTTTATCCGTAAAATAAGAGTCCACAGGATAGTTATAATACATAAGACATCCCACACAGCGCCATCTAGTCCCAAACTAAGTAGAGCTTGTATTATGGGTACTAGACAATTGGTATACATACTTATATGTTTCTTATAAAATATACATATATAGATAATATTCAACGGGCTATAATACGGGGTAGTAAAGGTAAGCCTACAAGTGATGATATAGGTTGAGATGGAATAGTAGAATATGTATATTATAATTAGTATAAGAAGTGGTAGGTACGCTTCGGAAACGGGACAGGGTAAGACCGTTATAGCGGCGTTACATACGCAAGCAAAGGCTAGTTCAAATATATACTTGCGACCGTTCGATTTTTCAATAAGACAATTTTTAGCAATGCTGTGGTCATTATATGATTATTAAAAGTAATATTAATTAATATTAAGATTTAAATAAATGTAATTTCTTTTTAGAACTTCAGCTAAATTTAGACAATTCACATAGTGTCTATGAATCCTGAAAATAGTTTGTAATAATATTATAAAAAGACACAAAAAATAGTGCGTAAATAATTCTTTATGATCAAACCTTATTAAGGATGTCGAGTTGATTATATTATAGAAAATGAATGTACTTAACTTATCTTTGGAAGTCGATCCTACCCAATAAGGAAAGGGACACTTTCTCTCCTTTAATGGGTGAATTGTTATCCTAATTTGGTAAGCTTACTGTACTTTGTAATGTAACTTAGAGCTCCAAAGTAACTATTGCTTCAATGTGTACGATAAATTTGATGATCTAAATAGAACAAAATGTATCGTTACCTGCGAATTCAAAAATTGTCATATTTCAACAGTAGTATTTGTAAGTTATTTGTAAATTTATTCAAATATTTGTTTTTTTCGTCAGTACAATGAAATTGTTTATGAAGTTATCCAATAGTTTTTAATACTTAAGGCCAGGTACCTCGGCCTATTCGTGCTCACTCACACCCAGAACGAACCGAGTAATGAGTGAGTGGGATGACGAATGTCGCCTGAATGCGCGACATAATTAATTCGTAGTTTGATTTTTTCACAAAATGTTTATTAAATTTTGATTCTATACAACTAATTAATGACTTGACTCATTTAATGACCTATACTGTTATATTACTTCTGTTCCGTTCCTACTTTCTTCCAGTTTGTTTTACTGTGGAGTTTCATATTCGCCGATCGACCTCTTTAGTATAACTTATACTTTTCTGAATTCGAAATGAAAAAAAATATTTTCTCGCTTTCAATATATAAACTAAAAACTTGTAGTTCTTCTATTCATTTTTATTTATAAAGCCATCGCAATATATTTGATTAGAATTTGAATATATAATTCACCTAGAAGTTTCATGAGAACGACTGACCGATCGGTCGAGTGATTAGAGACCCTAACTGCAGTACCAAAGGTAGTGAGTTTGAGTTCCGCCCGGACAAATATTTGTGTGAATGAACATGTTCTATATATTCCGTGTCTGGGTGTAACATATTTACATATGTATAAATTATAAATAATATTTAAGTAAATACATCAGTTGTCTTATACCCATAGTACAAGCATAATACTTGCTTGATTTGGGACTAAATGACTCTGTATGGAATGTCCCATGTATTATTATTAATTATAATCCCTTTTCAAGAAACACCTAGTTACTCAGAAAGACCGACAGGTAACAGTTCCAATCAAACTTTATGGCGGATGTGAACATAGGCACGAATTGCGTCGCAGTAACCAGTTTTAGGTGTAGAGGGACACAGTGGAGCGAGGGGTATAATGACTATACCTGCGCAAGCACTCTTATAGCTTTGTATTCCTATCCGCCATAAAGTATGACGCAAACTATACTCATGCAGAAAAGTAGTAAAGAAGACTTGCTACTTTGTTCCAATACTAAATACGCCACTGATGATAACGATCAGATCATGGAAACTACGTTGCTTTAGTTCTAAGAAATCCTAAATGTTAAAAATATAAGAACATTAGTACTTCAACTTTTGATACAAAAGCCATGCAGAAAGAAGCTAGCGAGCTGGCAGAAGCAAGAAGGAAAAAGGAACACCCATATGAAGATAAACATATAGTGCCTAATAAAAGGTCCTGTTTTCCTAGTCAGTCGCACGTAAGAATTACATCGAGGAGTTCTGTTTTAGTTAACTTCCGACCCAATTATAGATCAATCCATCTTACCTATATCAAGTGACAATCCAGAAATACATTTTACGTAATACTTCTTACTTATATAAAAACTACTAGCGACCCGCCCTGGCTTCGCACGGGTAGCAGAGCATGTAAGCCGTAATGTTTTTTTTTTGTCGCAGTGTCGTATCAGCTTGTTGCGTCGAACATGTGGATTGGATTTAATTAGATTTAAACGTAAGTTCATCCTACTGGGAGTATTTTTAAAGTGTTTTATTTCCAATTCTATAAATATTTGAAAAAGCAAAGAATAAATACATATAACCTAACCTAACCTAACCTAACCAAGCGTGTCGCATCGTCCCGTATGGCCAACACAACACGCAATATGGATATTTTTATTTCGCGACAGCTCTTAACATATAAATTTAAATTGTTTAGTGTAAAGGGCAATCATAATGTGCATGAAATGCTGAAGGTAAATGATGTATTTAATTTGATAAGGATTAATACTGTATCCATGTTGCTTTTCAATTACCTCATTATATGACACCATATTATAAACATAAAAATAGATATAATAAGCTATCCATAAAAGATAGACATGTGCCATCAAGGCCTTTTCTTTAGTCCTATAAAAGAGACACAATTCCTCAGTACATTATTTTGTTATATCTCAAACGGATTAGGCAGCGTTTTCGATGAAAGCTCCTAGCCGGCTTGATTTTTTTCCGACTTCGTCAACAATATTCGTCATATTTCAAGTAATTTCCCCAAAACATTAATAAATTATACACATAAACCTTCCTCTTGAGTCACTCCGTCTATTGGTGTCAATAATAGGCCAATCCGTTTGGTAGTGTAATGTAGTGATTACGGTTGATATAATACAGATCTTCAATCTTGAATTTAAAAATAATTGTGTCGGGTAAAAATATTTAAATAATGGTTTTAACGACAGAAACATTTTGATAAAAATTCAAAAAACAAGAAATAGATGGCTTTTGTTCATTGTTCGTTTGATATACCTTTGAATTTTTAAAATATTATTTTCATATTTAATTGTGCCAATACACGTTTTTATTTATACTCTTGGCTTTCTTCTGAGAAACAACGGTTCATGGCGAAATAAATTCGATAATCTCCACGATACATGTCATCTGACTTAAGTACTTAAACTATCACTGACTCCGTGTCTTGGAAAGCACGTTAAGCCGTCGATCCCGGGTGCTATCAACAGATGGCAGTTGTTTAAATCCACTGACCCGTACTGGAGCAGCGTGGTAGATTGAGCTTCATATCGCCTCACCCCGAGACCTAAACCCCTGCAGTGGGGCATAATGGGCTGGTGGAATGGAGGTAGCGCTGTAAGTACTTCAGTACCGAATACATGAAAATGCATGCTCAAAAAAAAAATCCGAAATTCTTATAATCTGAAATTAATTTACTTCAACGTATATTTATTAATTTGATTTTTTTTTTCACTAAAACAACAAATAGAAATGTATTGTCGTAAATATTTGCCTGTATTCAAAATGTTTTCAGCGTCGTTTTTACTACGCACCAAAATATAGTGTCTCATAAACGAAATCATAGACAAGCGCACAATAAACAATTAACTACGTCATTAATATGGAACTTACGTTAATTAAAGAGTTATGTAATTGGTTAATTAACACGCAAACGTAAGCGGAACCTAACGTTAACTGCGCCATTGTCGTCGCGCGAAACTGTACCCAATAGGGTTATAGCCGTAATAACGTAGCGTTAAAACCGCGCGTTAGTTGTCTTAATGGACACTGGGACACTGGTTATGTTTCTCGTGTACTAGGTACAAGTATCACAGGGTTTTCTCTTTTCAGATCGTCAGCGGCGATGTTAACGCCGAGAAAATCGGCGTATATGGCGAATATATTTAAATCATACTGTTTTTCTTAATTTTTAATGTTGCTTGTTAACTTGTTAAATATATTAAAAAAATTGAAGGATATAATATAAAAATTATGTAGTTTCAGAACATAATTCTGTATACTGATTTTGTTTATCAAAATAAAATAATATTTTATTTGATAAATTGAAAGTTTATTTGGTTAATTCTTTTTATTTATTTATTTATTTTTATTTATTAAATTATTTAAATTTAATAAATAATTATAATAAATATATAAAATATAATATAATAAATAAAAAAAATTTTTTTTTAGGTCACCATTTTATTGTAAATAAAACCGTATGTTATTATGGAGAGCGGCCGTAAAGACAATATGGAAGATCGAGTAGCGCGATTCTTGGATTGGTAAGGCAGTACCAATACCAATACTGATCTCCGATCTCCTCTATGCACTTTCTTACATTATACAGAACATTTTTTTCTGGGTACTAAATGAAAAAAAAATATATAATTTATTGTCTTCACCAAAGATCATAATTTTAAAATGTTAAGGTTATAAAAAATCAACGGATCTCCTGCTTTCGCACGAACTTCTTGCGACATTGGAAATGAACCTAACGGTATAAAGTAAACACACATATTTTGGATAATATTGTTGGAAATAATTTTTTTTCGCAAAAAAAATAACACAACTGTATCTGAATAAGCTTAAAACTTCGAAATATAACATTCGTACGACATTTCGATCGAACAAACCGAATAGTACGAAATGTAACACCGACGCATATCCGACTTATGAATAAGGGCACCCTTAACCACTACTTCCGGTTGTCCGATTCTAACAATTTTAGCTTCAATCGATCCCCCGTCTAATTACCTCGAGACGTTTTTTTATTTTTTTCTTATTCGGATCTAGTTCTCGAGTTAACGGACTCCCAAAATGAAAATCGGGGAAAAAAATTGTGATTTTATTAGTTTTTTCGTTTATTTGCCGATATTTTTTTTGTTTTTAAACTTTTCAAAATTGTCTTTTGCCATCTTGTAGAACTTGCCGAGCTGCGTCTTTTGAGATCACGTTCATCGCAATATCTTGAAAACTATTTGTGCAATCTGCCTGTCTCACAAAACTCCCAATTGAACCCCTATACTCCAACGAAATGAAAGTCATTTCCAATGACAAAACATCATGCTGTACACTACGTGTGATGAAAATACAAATTTTTAGTACATGATCATCGATATTAAAAATAACCCTCAAAATTTCAATAAAACAAGTAGAAAATTGTTGATATTACACGGTTGCAATGAAATGGACGTAAAAAAAAACTCAACTGGGCAAATGACTAAGCATATTATTTCCTAATAGCAAGCGTTTTCAACATTAAAACCATAGCTAATTTTACTACTGGAATACTAAGATATTCTATATAAAATTCCCTGATTTTAATTTATCCGACAAGCTGTTGTTTAAATTGAAAATTCAATTTGGTAAACATCTCGGCTTCTCGTTAAAATTCTTTCTACGTAATAACGAAAAGTTTAGGAGTTCTGATCTGTCGATACAGGCCCTTGCTTGGCCAAGTATCTTTGTAAACAGGATCATGTTGTTTATCGAAGAACATTTTTTTGGATTAAATAGGTACTTGCGTACCCCTTGTTTGTACAATGTTCAAACGATTTTTGTGTTTACTTTAAAAAAAAAGATTACCTAATTTGAGTCGTATTCTTTTTATTACTTTTACGTGAAAATCATTGAATAATTAGTTTATAGTCTTTCAGGAGCAGAGGAATTAAGTTGTACCAGAAGAATAATAGAATATTGTCGTAAGTTTTTATAGAGTTATTTTGTATTAAATTAAATATTTCAATTAGTAATTGTCCGGCTTTACGTGTTTTTTAGAGTTTTCTTCAACCAAAACTAAAAAAAAGATTTCTTATAGGATCAACCTGGTGTCTGTTTGTCTGTCCGTCCGTCTGTTAGCTTGTTTTCTCCGAATCTACGAAAAACGTTGAAATTTGGTACATATACTGTTTGCTGTATGAAAGTACAGTGTAAATAAACGAATGTCCGTTTTGGGAGCAAAGTACAAAATGAAAAGAAATAAAAAACTTTTCTTAAGGGCCTTCGTTTATTGTGAAAAATATATAGATATTTTTATTACTAGTTTAAATACGTATGGTTTAATAGATAATAAATAATATTTGAGAAAATTTACCCATCATCATTACATTCACTAAATTTTTTCTAGAAGTTTCCGTGAAAAAAAAATGCTAAATAATTTATATCCTAGAAATATTTCTGGGAATATAGGTACTACAACGACCGAACTTACAATATGAAAGACCGTTAGAATTCCATGTGAGAAATCAAATCATTTGAAGTGACATAGACAACGAAGGCTAAGCACAAAGAAAAATAATGATTCGTCAATCAAATTGTCTAATCAAAATAAATAGTTACAAAGTTTTTTGGCGAAAAATGTAATTTTGTCCTATCAACCCTATGAAGCACTTGTAAACTTCCCGTAACACGTGTAACATGCACTTCATCTTTTGACTGTCTAGAATCAAAGCAACGACACATATCGATGTGTTCTGCGGGTTTTCACTCATAATAGTGAATAAATTTAAGGATAAATAAGTCATTCGCGTACCTATTTACTGGAAAGTGTCTGGTGTATAGATAACCAGTGTTAACCCTTCGGCGGCTTCGCAAGAAACCTTAACGACCATTGCACTTTCCACCCGCTAAGATTGATGATGTTTTGATAAATTGGTCTGCGCCGCACGGTTAATGGAGCGAATGAGCGAGATAAACTACGTTTCATTAAGGTGCGTCGTTAAGAGTAAAAAATGGAAATTGGCCGTTAAGATAAAAGTCCTCGCTAGGAAAATTGACCGGAATAATGATTACGACGGAAAATCGCCCAAAGCTGGAGAAAAAAATGGTTGCTTACTCTTTACATAAAATAAAATTTATTAACCTTGCTGTAATACTAAAACATTCAGTTCCTTGTTCATCGAAATAATAAAGCCGTTCATATAATTCTATATATCTTTCACAGGTGTCATCAAACTAGAAAGATACATTTTAAAATTTCTAAGAAAAATATGGTGACATTTTTGCGTAAAAGCACGTCAGTGTTTTAGAAAGTATTAAAAATATCACGTGGTTTCACAAACATGACAGCTGACTACGAAAAAAATTTAGGTAAAAATAAACTTAAAATGAATTTTTATTTTTGAGGCGGCTTGTGTCAAAGAGACAGCTGCCACCTGCTTCGACGAAATTTTATTTTTAATGTGGCACAACCAAAGTTAAAGTGCTGGCGACGTGAATTATTGTTATGTATACTTGTTCTGTGTCTTGGTGTAAAATATTTATATATGTATTTATTATAAAGAATATATAAGTATGTTTATCAGTTGTCTGGTGGCCATCATACAAGGTTTGCTTAGTTTGGAACTAGATGGCGCTGTGTGAGATGTCCCTGGTATTATTATTATAAATTACTAAGTAATTATTAAGTGATCGCAATTTCGAGAGACTTGAAGGATTGATAGGAGTTCGGGCGTCGGCGCCAGTAAGTCTTTGTGGAAGCATCAAGGAGAGAACATATCTGTGAACAAGTGCGATAATAGTTTGTAATTTTGATAAGTAATTAAGTATAAGCACAACTTGAAACGATGTTTATGTGGATCCATATCTGACCCTCTAGCCTTTAATAATATTTTTCTTTTCGATCCTAAACCTGATTGAGGTTCGGGAAATCTTAAAACTTTACACGACGATATCCGACATTTTACCCAATTTTTTAAATAAATAAAGCTATCAACTGAATATATGTATTTAATAGTAGAGGCAATAACACCAAAAAGATTAAATAATGTCTTTCTTGAGTAGTCACCGACTTTAAAAAGTCTTCTCGCAACACGTATTTAGTCTCTGTAGCGCCGAAAATATGAAGTTATTACTGTACATAGAATAAATAAATTTGACAGGCGCTTTCGGTTTTAATAGAGTCAGAAATGTCAATTCACAGTATCGAAAATGTCAAACGTAATTTTGCGGGGGTGCAGACCGGGGACCTCGCGGACTTAATCTCGTCATCTTGCACCAACTAGCTAGAGTATGAGTGGTTAGATGGTAAACGGAGAAGAGAGCTTCTAGTCAATTCGTACTTTTTTATGTTTGTATATGAACTTCATCGTTAGACCTTCTGTTTTTAATTTCTTTCATACATATTATAAAATAAATATTTATTTTCAATTATACGACTGAGTGTTTTCAAATGTATATTCGTCATGTACGTGAATATCGTGCAATGCCCGGTGGCCTCGGTCGTCGTCCAAACGATTTTTGTGCCCGCAAAATTCTCGACGCGCGCCAGTAAATTCCACGCAACGTTTTATTTTTGAGGGGAAAAAATAGACTTTTTTCATTTTACTTGTCGACGTGGCCTGTTGTTTTGCGACGCCTGCATGTACCTGCATTGTTTTTGAAGGTTTCGGAAATCTAAATTCTGACGATTTTTTAAAATAGATTTCATTCGTTCAAATTCGTTCATCACAGATATTTGGATGTCGTTTTATTCGTGAAGACCGCGGCTGATTGGAATAAAATATATTTTTTAAAATATTAATATAGTAGTACGTGCAACAGATATCGCGTTGCAACTACACAATTTGGTAAAAAGTATACGCCGCAGACCAAATAAATATACGCCAATTGATACATGTGCCTGTCTTGTAGTATTTCTGTTCCATACGTTATGTTACTTCATACTTCTTCGTAGTTTCAATACTTTAGAAAAAATCGCCAAGTCGTTCTTTCACTGAAAAAGAGCGTAAACCCAATTTTGGGGCAACGAATCAATTATATCTATGAACCGATTGTCGCATTTAAAAAAATATGTGACAGTATATTGCTCTATCAGTAACTTACCAAGCAATTGTCCCAAATGCGAAATGCTTTTTCCTAGTACGCGCGTTTGAGAACCCACACCCAAATGTTAGTGTATTTTTTTAAATATCGAGAAAATTTTGATATAAAAAAAAACACTAACAGTCATGTATCCTTTTTGTCTACGCATTTTGACACAGGAAACGTCTCCGTAGTCTCAATGCCATAGGCGGATTCCATTTCGCACTTTCACCAAGAAAGGAACTTCTTATTCAGGTCTCTAGATTGGAAAAACATTTTCAATGTTAGAAAATATCCGACTTTTTATTACATTTTCATGGAACTTTCATGGACATAGATATAATTCGCACAAAAATGTTTTACTAATTTTCAAAATAATTTATATTAAAATTTAACCAAAATATTAATTTTCGTCCATTATTCTAATGACCTTTGTTTCGTTTCAAAGTTTGTCTCTAAACAGGCCGTCAGGGGTTTTCCACATTCATGAAGACAAGAAGAGTTAAATAGCAGCGAAATTAAAAACCATAATTTATTTTTATCGTTGCTCGGACGCGCCCCAAAAATAAAACCGGCCCGTGGCTTTGATCTCCGTTTAATTGCCGAGAGAGGGGGCTTTCTGTTGAAAATATCCCTTTTTGGGTAAAAATTTAATTACGTTATTACTAAGAATTAATTGCCCCTCTTACATTTTTGGAAAACAATACCTCGGTAATAAACAAAAGGTATTTTCAACTTAAATGCGACATTTCATAATTAATTTTATCAAATATAAAAAGTTTAACATTTACTAGCTTTCCGCCCGCGGCTCCGCTCGCGTGGACTACACACACAATTGTACTATGACCCTTTTTTCGGGATAAAAAGTAGCTTATGTTATTCTTCAGTTTATAAATATTATCTATGGAAAAAATTATAACGGTTTCCGTACAACTGTATAGTACACACGAGCAGCGCCGCGGACGCTAAGCTAGTTTGGAAATATAATATAACCTATGTTAGTCGCTAATAATGTAGTTTTTCATAGGTGAAAGAACTTTTAAAATCAATTTAGTAGTTTTTGAGTTTAACCGTAACAAACAAACAAAAAATCAAATCTTTCCTCTTTATAATATTAGTATAGAAAAATATTTCATTTCACGAGAATGTATAGGACGGTGAATTAATAAAATAGTTATAACCCTACGTAAAATATTAACTAAAATAATATGCACATTTAATTAGTGTTTTTCCTCTATTTCCACTAAATATGTTCAAATTTTCTAGTAATTCATGAGTCATGTCCATACAAAGGCTCGTTAACTAAATGTAAACCATATCTTTACGACTCATCTAGAAGGGGTTGACCTGCATTATAATGTGCAAGTCGTACTACCGTTTCTTTATACACGCAAAATGACTCACTAACCTTTAATTTTAATTTAATAGATAATATCGCACGAAATTATTATCGTATACAATATTTATAAACCATATATATGTAGTATTTTAATTTGTGTTCGTTTACACATTTAATATATTACATTAAAATTCATAGTACACAACGGAGTGATTTTCAATTATAATTTTTTTTTTAAATATATTTAACATAAAATTTTAACATGTCATTTTTACATTTTATTTACGAAAATATAAACCAATTTAAATATCAGTAAAATATCCCTGTGGGGTCATCTGGACTGATGTTTATTGTTTGCTTTCATCATCATCATCATCATCATCATCAGCCCGTGTCTCTCCACTGAAAGATATAGGCCTCTCCCAAGGCTCGCCACTACACACGGTCCTCCGCCTTTCGCATCCAACTATCCCCGGTATGGTGCTTCAGGTCATCTGTCCATCTGGCCGGGGGGCGTCCAACGCTTCGCTTGTTTGTTTTATCTTAGACTAAATAAGATAATATTTTGATTGATTCGTGAGGATTCCAGTTTGATTTGAAAAAGTGACTAGCCTTATATTTAGATTAGATTTTATAATTACTTTTGGCTTTTTGTGTTTACTGAGAAAAGCAGCGGAATTAAATCACCTGTCCCGATGACGTCACAAGGATAATTACAACGTCAGATAAATTTTTCTAAATATCTGCCAAAGTCGTAAAAAGATGTAGATGTTTTAAAAGGTTTATATAAAACCATATTCCTTTCAATTTCAAAGAACCATCAACGTAACTTTAAAATTTTGATTCAAGCCCATTACACTAAACACTTAATGCTTGAACTCACATAATTTTTTTTTGTCTGTTTGTATGTTCGTTCGTTTGTTTGTTTGTTAGTTCGTTCATTCGTTCGTTCGTTCGTTTTTTTGTTTGTACTTATACAACTGATGAACCACGTAAAGTATGTCAAACTTCACATTTAATCAAATGATGTCACGATTAAACGTACGTAGGTTGTTTTCAAAACTAAACAACGCGAACGAATATTCATGAAATTACTTACTTAATGTTTTCCTTTGGATAAGATTCCCGTTTTGTTTTTATTCAAGTGGTACAATAATACACTAATTAATTTTGTCACTAATTAGGTTGTTTTGTACAGAATTAATTACAAGAATGTTTTGCAAGAGTTGAGACGTTTTCGCATGGAATTGGGATACTTCCTGTAAACAAAAGCGAAGCATGTTTTTGAAACGTTTTCCTAATTAATTAATAATGTCGTAATTTTTTTTACTTTTAAATAATACCGAACGGAAGAAGCGTAACTTCGTTTTTATAAAAGTTATTCTCTAGTTTGCGCCCAGACTACAATATATACGTATTTAAAAACCGCCCAAGTGCGAATCGGACTCGCATACGAAAGATTCCGTACCGCCGTGCAATATAAAAAAATACGTTTCTTGTATAGGGACCCCTTTGATTTTTAACCAAATTTTATTTTTATTATTCTTTGTAATAGCAGCTATAGTAACACATATTTTAAGAAAATGTTGTGTGTCTACTTTTAACGTTCAAACGATACAGTTCTGTGACAGACGGACAGCAGATGTTAGTAACAGTGTTGCCGTTGGTACTATTTGGTTACGGAACTTAAAAATTAAATAACTTCTGTTCTTGTTTATTACATATCTTGAATAATTATCTTGTTTATTCCTATTTAGTGGGTGTTTTTTGTCGTATCGGATGTTAGCTTTTTTTTTTGAAAGTTTTTAAAGATTTTAAAATATATAAGCTATAAAACTTTGGGAAACGAACATAAAACTTAATTGTATCGATCCCCGCACAAATCTTACATGTGTTTGTTTTCTACGCCATCCGTGACATGATTTCCAATGAGATTTATAGCAAGACATATTCTGTGTTTATATAATCGTGCAGTGTTCTTTTTGTTTGATATTAACGAAATATACTAGAAAACGTAAGCCAGTCTATATGGATTCATAAAATATTTTTTTCAGTTACCCTCCAAAAGCTGGCAGAAAATTAAAAATACAAAACCTTTTCTAAGATTATACGTCGATTTCCATACAAAATAAAAGTAAAAAACTTAACTTTGTTATGTATTAATTTATCATCTTAATAAGTTAACTGTATCATAAAATCGACGTAAAATTTATAAAATATGTTCTTTTTAACACCAAACAGTTCTAATTATTACAGTTTTCGAAAAAACGCGCTTTCATACACATAAATCGAAAATTATGAACTTTGAACACCAAAATTAAAACCGTTTTTTATTAGAAAAATATATACTCAATAAATTCAACGACAACTTTACAATATATTTTATTTATAAAATTGATAATTACCTACTTAAATATTCTTGTTTGTTATAATATATACATATATAGATATTATACACCCAGACACGGAAGAAATAGACATGTTCATGCACACAAATGTTTGTCCCGGGCGGAAATCCAACCCGCGACCCTTGGCTCCGCAGTTAAGGTCTCTAACACTCGGCCAATCCGTCAGTCAAACCTTAAGGTAATTGAATAGCCGAACTGTTTTAAATAAAACTCTTCTCATAATATTATATGACTATCGATTTACACTTTTATTTTAAATCTGAAGGATTGATAAGGGATTTGATTTATACTAAAAAATAAATAAATAATCCGCTATCTGTTAACCGTTTGGAAGCGTCCTCAGACAAAGCTTATTTTATGTCATTATTGTAAAGAACAATATGGCGTATTTCATTTTATCAATACGAATAATATAATAATAAATTTAACTAGCGAGAATCATAAAGTGAGTATTGCATACAGTACAGACATAATACTACATAATATAAATATCATAATGTCAACAAGAAACATAAAACGGCTTCTACCGAGAGGTCTGAACTTTATGTGATGCATAAAAGCTGAGTGTCGCTAAGAAACTGCGCAAGATTATGAAATTTACGGACTGTGAAAATTCATGCCACCTTGCGTTTAATGCATTATTTTACGATTTGTGGGGTTGATTGTTTAGCGCTATTGCACGAGTTTCGACTATTGGAATTATTACACGTTACGATTCTATAGCGCAGAAATTATTGTTGAAATTTTATTAGATTCATACGCAGGATAGGTGCATATAGGGTAATTTAAGATTATTTATACTTATTAGGAAAGGGTCTATGAAAATTGTAAATAATGTTCCATAAATCTAGCTAATCGGCTACGGGACCTCACACGTATTACACACGATCTAATATGTAATTTCAGTTACTTTATAATCGTACAACAAAAGTTAATCTATTTTGTATCATTCTGCACTGCATCTGGCTGATGTCCCAAATGTGACATTATTCTGACGCATTCATCCCAAAGTGATGGTACATAGGAGTAAAATAAAAGCCTTATACACTTACACATGACACTTCAGATATAAAGTCACTATGCAGGCAAACTGATATCACTCAAAATAGCAACGATTTATCAAAATGTCACTTCTTAAATTAAGGTTTATGTAAACGGTCAAGAAATCCTTTTTCTAATGTCACTTAGCATGTGAGATTAAATGAATACCAAATCGATATTTTGCATATAAAATCATTTAATCAAAATCTCTATTTAGAGTTTTTTGTATGTAGAGAGACGTCATGATAGTTACGTAATATGTGATAATTATGTCATTTCATCTTTGTAGACATACTAATATGCGGTTAGTTCGAAATTTTAAAATATATACCTGTACCTAATGCCTATTCCAAACGCCTACAAAATTAGTAAGTGTTACATAAAAATATTATACAAAAACTCTTCCACGGCTGTTCTACTTTAGAGGCATGCGGAGGTCAATCCGACCTATATGTACAGAATTGAACTATAAAGATCAAAAACCTATTTACCTACATGCACTGCGATCCCACTTGTAAAACATAACGGCGACGGTAAAAAGGATCAACGAAATATAATAAATATACGAGACGCCCGCGATCCCAAACGCGCGGGAATAAAACGTGAAACGTTTCCCCGAATAAGCGTTACCATAAAAAAGGTTTCAGTGAGCAAGTGAATCATAATTTATGAATTCCGCTGGCCCGCGTTCGAGGTAGCGCAGGGCGTAGGGACGCTAGATTTACGCGGGGTCATTGTGTCGGCCGGTCGCTTGTGTTTTACCACAGGTTTATGTGAAGATTAGAGGCTCCTTCAGCATTCTTTAAAGTTTAGCTGTTGCAAACAAGAAAATCGGTGCGGTCAATGCACGGTGCAAATTGATGAAGTTATCCTGATATACGAGTAACATTTTCGAGATTTAGTTACTGTCGTATATATAACGATGTAACGATGTAACGATTATTTCAGTAACGATGAGTAAAATATAAAAAGGAATGCGACGATCTATTCTAATGTTTAGGGTTCGATAGTTTATAAATATTAGAATGGACCATTGCAATATCACTCGCTTACCTTAACACGGTCGGCTTTCCCAAAGCAGCCTTTGCCACTGCTATATTTATATTGTTGATCCTCAGTAAATTTCGTGGAACTTGAGAACTTTCTCTTGGAATGACCGTTAAAATGAAAATATTGTATACCAATATATTAACGAAATATTATTTATTAATATATATTATTAGGAATGAAACTAATAGAACCAAATGTGTGTAAAAGTCAAATTCGGAGAAACTAAGCTACTGGCAAGTAATAGTTAATTTATAAAAAATGGCGCAGTCAAGTACATTAAAACTATTTGTAAGAATTATGTTAAGTCTGAATGTTTTTCTTGAAATACGAATACGTTTAAACATGGTATAAAATATTATCCTCTTTATTCGATTATCAAAAATACTTTTCAGTTCCATTTAATTGCTTTGCAGGATAAGTGAAATAGAAACTTATGCCGTTCTAATGAATTAACAACTCTGTGGAACATCGTCGTTAATGAAACATAAGGGGAGCTCGGACGCATCCTGTATATACCCCGCTCATCCTCTTTAGGGGGTGATGTGTAAATAAAGATATAACTTTCCTGCTAATCGCCGCGTTCGCGATTAGTTCACATATATTCTGAGCCGTATTATCGCTTTATTCGTCTCCCTCCAGTATGCGGCTTTAGAGCAATTTATCGAAAAACTTATAAGGTTATCTACATTTATCTTTTCTTCTTTTTATATGTACTTTTATATTTTTGTCCTCAACTACATTTTATCTTTTTGTCACTAAAATTACCTTTACAGATAATGTGTAAATGGCTTGTTATAATAAACCGTATCATATTATTAGAGTACCCGAATAAATTGTAAAATTATTTATATTTAAGTTTATATTTATAAAAAATAAACTATTGTAACGAAGTAAAACTTTACAATAATAGTCGTAAATTAGATACGTGTATTTGGAAAAATTTGACCGAGCAATTATTATTTTAGTGTCTGTGGCGCTCAAATGCGCTCTCATGTACCTATTCTAAACTACAAGCATGGTCTGATAATCGTATCTCTGTAATTAAATCAGTTTATACCGAAACCATACTTTATTAGGCTAAATACACGCGAAACCACAACATAATTACTAAGCACTTGCAAAGCTTAGCGTGTTACACAGTTTGCAATGTTGTGAAACTATCCACATTCGTTTCAATACAAATGATTTAACATAACATTTCAATCCAATTTGTATATAACGGCCGTAGTCAGAAAAATCAATTGGAGTTCATTTGAAGGATATTTTTGTACTGGTAAATCTAATCCTCTAGCCTTCTTTATGGCAATTAAACTTTTTACATCCATTGTGGTGGATCGACATCAACCCCGAGCTAGTCACTCGTTCTTGGCGTGTAGACATCAGCTAGAATTCTATGACTGACAGAAAGACAAAAGGATAGACGAACGAGAGCAATACTATTTCGTTTTGACAATTCCGTTGGGCTCTAAATAGTTAGTTTACTTGATATAATTTTAAGATGAAAAAATAATGTTTCTGATAGAAAATTATTGTTGATCACTTGAATGGTTGCTTATTAATAAATACAAGAACATTCGTAAAAAAAATGAAAAACAAATATTCTAATATGAAAAACAAATATTAAATTCTAATATGTATATATATAAAAAAGTAAATTTTAAATACAAAATTATTATAACTCGCTTTTGCCTAGCAAAAGCGAGTTAATTTAATTTTAATAATAATTTTATCAAAATAAAAATGAAAGTAGGTAAGTAATAATAAAATTATATCAAAATTACTTCTTTAAAATTAGAACTATAGTCACGTCACGTTTTCCAAAGTCACGAAAGCTATTTATTTTAGACAGAGCTTCGTGCATTTGACGTCATAGCGCATCCCTCGAATGTGCAGTGTATAATTTATGACGTCACGCGCTATTAGTGCTCTGTAGACGACATAGCGAGTTGCGTCATAGTCGGCGGTGCGCCCTTGCTACCTTGTTTACGACTTTTAGGGTATCGTATGTATCGTTGTCAGATTCTATGAAAGGTATTTTGAAACGGAGATAAAAAAAAATTGCATGTAGATGATGATCAATGCGTGAAATTGCAGTGCATCAAGATATTTATGATAATGTAATAACACCTATAAGACTTTAATTAAATAAGTACGCACAATATACCCTTAAAATTTATTTGACCGAGTGGCCTAGTGGTTAGAGACCCGAATCGCAGAACCAAAGGTCGCTGGGTCGATTCCCGCTCAGTACGAATATTTATGTGCATTAACATATCTGTCTGGATGTAAAATATCTATAAATGTATATATTATGAAAAACATTTAAGTATGTATATCAGTTGTATCCATAATACAAGCTTTGCTTAGATTACGACTAAATGGCGCTGTGTGGAATGTCCCAGGTATAATAATAATTATTTAATCATGCACCGACTCATAGTTATAAGGTAATCATTGCAGTGTGCTGAATATTACTGAGTAATAAAGAATATAGAAATATAGTTATATTATATATTATAGTTATAGTTATACAATGTATTATAGTTCCAGTAACGTAATAATGTTGACGCAATATTTTCTCTCCTCGTATTCCTTGTATTTTATCATTACTCGATCATTCATTGTTCAATAACTTATAACAGAATACCAATTAGCGCGATTAGTTTGGGATTTGTACGGGGTTAAATCACATTAAAAAAAAATTTTCTTTGCTTACCTGCTTGTGTTAAATAAGTAATTCATCATTCCAAGGTAATTGTATAAGATTTAATGAGAAACTTCCAAGCAATGTTATAGATTTGTCAATAAATAAATTCAAGAATTACGTAAAATCACAACTTATGCCTAAAGCATATTATATTACGATTTAAAAGAATATAGGAAAGATAAAAATGCTTGGGATTAAATAGATTTAATCCATTTAGTTTTTAAGACAATGGTTTGAAGTACCATTAGCTTCATGATGTTCAAAAGTACCAGCAGAGTGACGTACTTGAAAATAAATAATTTTTATTTGTTTTTTATTTTTATGTGCTACTGTTATTTTATAGTAACTAATGAAAAAATGTTTTTGTTATAAACAGTAAAAAAGACTTGGAAAATTATAGCATTGTTTAGACTTTAAGACATTGTACGTGACATGTTTACAATCCATCGACGAATTTTCCCTTTTATGCTTTAACTAAATACTAGTAAAACAGATGGTACGAACAAAATCGACGATTTTTCTACCACGTATAATACACTGTATTATTCATGTTTCGTAAATGTTATGCTTGGTTCATTTCCACTAGAATACAAAGAATTGCAAGTATTATACAAGTCTTCAGTGGGTATTATACATGTCGTGACATTACTTGTAGTTAAAACAACTATTGCGGCAACGGTAGAAAATAATGTAGGTACAAAAATTCGTTTTGGATAGTTTTAGTTTTGTTTTGTTTAATTATCGACTTTCTAAGATTATCGACGATAAATTATGTCACTATCTTTTTTCTTCGCAGTTGATTAATTTTTACACGTTTTTACTATCCACCACGGCATTTTTGAATTGTTGTTTAATCACGTTTTTGGCACGCGCTCACGATGAGCATAGGCGAGTGACTGAATGAGTTGTTGCCGGTCGGCTACAAAGCATGGCGTAAACGTCTAGATCGCGGTGCCGTTCATATTCGCTAGTAATATTAGTTCGATGATTTATGTACATTTTTCTGCGGAACCATGCCTAAACATTGTTCTGTCAGTGAAATGCAGTTTTGTTCAAGGGAATGCGGAACAGACACTGAGACTGGGATATTAAACTCAAATCATGCGCTTTCGGAGGGTGAGTACCCGAATCACTTAGCGGCCGGACCCTCCCTGTCAGCGGGTATAACATACAGGATGGTTAAATATTTTGTTTTTGGAAAAAATTGCATAGGATGTTTTTAGAGTTTTAGCACCGATCGAGGACTGTCCTCGTTCTCATTTTTTTGTACACGGTACAATTTATTTTCATTTTTAGTGTTCCGTACCTGAAGGGTCTAGCGCGAACCCTGAGGAATCACTAAGCTCCGCTGTCCGTCCGTCTGTCACAGGCCGTATCGTCTAAATGGTAATAGGTCGACACTTTAAATTTTCACATATTATGTATTACTATGGCTGCTGTAACAACAAATCACAATTAAATAAAAATGAAAGCTCCCATATGAGAAAAATGTTTATTTTCGACGTTTTTCGTGATTGTTGATTGTGAGATCATTACTTACACTTGACATTTTTATGAAGTATATACTACTACGGCCACTATAAAAACAAATAATAAAAATAAAATAAAATTAAAAATTAAAGGAGCCCATAAAAGGAACTTGTTTTTTTTAAATATATTGTAGGTACGGTGATACAGACCCTTCGTGTGCCCCTCGATTCATTCTGGGTTCGCTTCCTTGTTTCCACTCTTGACATGGACTTGACATTTGAAAAGACGTTACATCTATATATACCCTATGATAAAACGGTAATATATTCGACTCGAAGGTATTTGGATAAACTTCATTCAAATTATAATTAGAACGACTTTCCATCATATTTAGGAATTAGTTTTTTAATTGTTTTTCCATGGTCGGTAAACCTTTGATCCGTATCAACATTCAAATAAATAACAGCTATCATTTCATATCAGCACGAGAATTTGATATTAGGCCATATAGAGCGGGAGCCCGTGACCTAAAAATAATATATTATTATATTTACCCCTACGAAAATTTTATACCTATAGAATGATAAATTTTAAAAATAAATCTTATTTAATAAAAGAGAAATCGTGTAAGTATTGTCACGGTAACTGTACAAAGTAACTGTAATAAGAGTATAGTTAGTTATATTACTATAAGTTAAAGTCATAAGCAAGTAACATTACGAAATCACTCAATACATTCTCTTAAGCTTACACTTGGTTTGAACCGGCGGCGTTGCAAATGGTGAATGCACGAGGGTCACTATTGCAACAAATTACTTGTGAACAAGAGGGGATTTTTCTTATACTTACCAGAGGAATCTCGGAAATGTCCTTCGACGAGTTTCTAGTTATATATCTATGCGAATCTAATAAGAATAGAGTTTAGAATGTAACTCTCGCTCACCGAAGTGCGGAGTTCAATTGAATGAAATAAATTCTTTATTTGGTTTATAGACCTAGAAAAGGCTTTCATACCATAGCACTCGTCGAAATCTACAGATTCTTTGAAAAATATGCCAATGGGCTTAGATCAAAATTGTAAAGTTAAAGTTATTAAAATTGAAAGGAATAAGGTTCTATAACAACCTCTTAAAATCTATTTTTTTTAATGAATTAGCCAGATATATAAGAAAATTAATCTGACGTTGAAATTGTCTCTTTAACTTGGTATGGACAGTTGAGCTTATTCTGTATAATAAAAAACAACAAACAAAAAAGAAGTTTAACATATTGGTATGCGTCATATATGAAACAAACCCGTAATCTTCACGAATCAATCAAAATATGTGATCTTATTTAGTCCTAGATAAAGCAAACAATAAGCATCTGTCCAGATGACGTCACAGGGATAGTTTCATAAAAAAAATATTAGGAATAAAATTACTAAAAATGAGACTTAATTATTTTTTTTTAATTTGGAGTGAAAGGCGTAAATTGGTTTCTATTCTCGGAAAAAAATATTTAAAATTAGATCCAGGCCAAGTACTTATATTAATTGTCGTATAAATATGATCTCGATACGCAAACGGATCAACAACTTTATTTATTTAACGTACAGCTTGATTGAAACTTTAACTTCGAATTTGTGCAAATTTCACGAACTCTAAGCAAAGATAGTTTTTCTTCAAAGAAGCTATTTGTTTAAACGTTCGCTCTGAAAGATACGAGCCTGTTTAGCACTTAAAACTGGAAAGTTTTGGTATAGCAATCTTCATAATACAGCATAACCGTCGCTCACAGCTAGCGCAAGCTGCTCATAATTTCTTTTAAAGAGTTTGAGGGGAATGTATTCATAGCGACAAACTAGCGAACTTTGTAAGTGCACATCGAAAGTTTAAGCGTGGCAAGAGTAAATACGGCGAAGTTAGGCACTCCAACTACTGTAGGCGCACGTGTGGGCGCCCGAAGTTAATGAACGCCTTTATTTATATACCTTTTGGGAAATCGTTACATGTCAGATGCTCACTACTTAACTCGAGAAGGAATTATTCATGCTAAATACTGGCTGGCTACGAATTATCTATTCCTTAATAAAGTTTAATCGAATTAAATCGATACTTATTTTTATGTAATTACCATAAAATCAGTTAATTGAAGTTTAATTGTACGGGAACAAATCAATGTATTTTTTGATATCTCGTCTGGTCTGTAAAACAAACCATAAGACATAACATTCATATTTGTTTTGAGATCGGTATCAGCTGAGTAGGTATTGAAATAAGATATCGATATTAAGTTCTTTACTAATTAATAGACATATCTCAGGCGATATTCAGTTGATCCCTTTCTTAAATGCTGCCGCATAGTAATCAACCACATTGAACTGATATATTGAGTGATATATTGAATCTTGAGGCTGAGTTCAGTATAATAATGCTTTAAATATTATTTTTCGAAATACTTAGATGACGCGCATATTTGAGTCGCTTTCATCACATAGATACTCAAGATGCATTTTTTAATTAGTACCTACTGACTTGCGATGATTTTGAAATCGATCTCAAACTTGATTATAAATTATTATTATGAACCTTGTATATACGTGCATTCGGAGATTTTAACATCTTTCAAATAGATTCAATCAATTATAATATACGTCACTTGTTTTTCATCGTACTTTCTTGACACAACTAGCGATGGACAAGTATCGATATTATATCGACGTGGAGAACACGTGACAATATGTACAGTAAGTGGGTAAAAAATTATTGCTAACTTTGTCTATATTAATAAAATTGAAGTGTCTGTCTGTCTGTTCCGGCTAATCTCTAAAACGACTAAACCATTTCTATGAATCTTCAAAGACATAAAAAGGAGGTTATCAGGAGCGACATAAGTAGGATTTTGTCTGTGTGTTTGTCTATTTGCTTAGGCTAATCGTCGAAACGGTGATCCGCTTTTACCAAAATTTTGCAAACATAAAGAGGACGTTGTCAAGAGTGAAAAGCAATTTTTTAAGTACATATAAAAAATCGTTGTGTCTGTTAGTCTGTTCCGGTAAATCTCCAAAACAGCTGACTGGTTTTGGGACCGATTTGTGGGATAGCTATTCTTCATGCTAAATTGGCTAAATAGATTTTTATGGAATTAGGTATAGAGATTTCTTAGGTAGTTAAGTTTCAGAACGTTCTAGAAAATGTTACTATGTTCAGGAGCGTCACGTTCCTTTAACTGTCTTGGTACAACTGTGTAGTCCACGCGAGTGATGCCGCGGGCGGAAAGCTAGTTAATATATAAAATTTATGACAGCTAGTGGTTACTTCCTAATATTTTGATTTTCTTTACGATCTATTCGTGAACATTATTCATTATGATGGCGTACATGGTACAATATGGTGAAGCTGCTCAGTAACAAAGTGTCCTCGTGTGATAAATTGATAACGCCAAGGCGTGTTATTACCTTATTACGCTCGCTGGCCCGCGGAAAATTCAATATCGCACCGTTAGCGGAAAACTACGCTGTCATATAATCCTTGGCTTTATTTCGTGAGGACCCAGAGGGCACTCCTGAGGTCTTCATAACATCGGTACTTTATATGTTGTTTGATGAAATTGCTAGAAATTTCTACATAAACACAGAAGCATGTATTGTTAAATACTGGATTTTTGTAACATAGTTTATATTCGTATCGTTGGTACGATATAAAATAAAATAAATTCTTTAAATAATTTAATTTAAAATAAATTTTTCACCTCAAAAAAAAAATTAAACTACTCTTTTCGGATCACTTGGTCTTCAATCCATCTGTACGCAAGTCCTTTTTTCTCAGGAATGGATACAGGCGTGAAGTAAAATTAATATAAAAGGTATGTGGCCCTAAGCTTCTAGGCCAAAGCAACCAAAAGATACGGCCATTTATATTACCTATACCTTTTGGCACTCATGAACTCATGAAGTTTTCCATGAAGCAAGATCTCCAGCCCAACTAAAAGGAAAAAGCCGAAAATCGTTAATTTGTAGTTACATCACATACAAAAACTTTTTTTGTGATTAAAAACTTATATACATTGTGGTAAATACGTAAGACAAATATATTGTGTGGTGGTCAAAACCATCGGCGGCGGTTTTAATATTTCTTTGCAATTTATGGACTAAACATATTTTTCTGATATTGTGTATATAGGTTTCTTAGGTACTAGAACCAACAGATTTTATAAGGAGTGGACGTCGATTAATTTAGTAAATTAATTAGGTATACTGTTAAGTGTTTGGTAGTGAAATAAACGTGCAAGTAACTTATCGTACGTTACACTGAACTTTACAACGGAGCCCTGGGCCTTAATAATGTTGTACATTTGATTAGATTATCCACTTATCCGTATGACATAAATCATAACTTAAGACAACAGAATACATTTAGTGACCGATTGGCCTAGTGGTTAGAAACCAAAGGTAACGAGTACAATTCTCGTCCGTGGCAAATATTTGTGTGCAGGAACATGTTTATTTGTTCCGTGTCTGGGTGTAAAATATCTTTAAATTTATATATTATAAATATAACTTAAGTATGTATCAGTTGTTTGGTACCCATGATACAAGGTTTGCTTAGTTTGAGATTAGATGGCGTTGTGTAGGTGATCTTAGGTATTTTTTTTAATTAATATTACCAATTATTATTTAGGGACAGAAAAGTGTCAAGCTTTTATATTATCGACGAAAACTTGCGACGAAAATAAGAAACCCTATATATCAGAAACAGTTAGTCCCAATTATCGTCAATTGACGTACTACAGGTAATAGCAACGAGCCAGAATGCACATAGTACACCAAAAAGCTATTACTAGCGAAATGGCCTACGATGGCGCGAACACGTCGGCTGCTAGTACACCGTCCATATAACTTTGCCTTCGGAACCTATTATCGCTACTCACGGATCTGACCGTTTCTCAGTTTTATTTACTCACGCTGCCACAAACTGCATTGAAATGGGTAAGAGCGCGTTTCAATCTCTCAACTGTGTATCCCGACGCAGTTACATGCGGTTTTTATTTGGGTTGTGTACTACTAAAGAAAAAAGTGAACCTTTAGAGGATCACTTTGTTGTCCGTCTGTCTGTCTGTCTGTCGGTCAAGATCTTTTTTATAAGGAACGCGTGGAGGTATCAAGTAAAAATCAATATCAAATACTCAGATTAACGGTCCCCTGGAGTTGTAAGAAATCAAATTTTTAAGTCAACAACGCAATCAAAAAATTAGGCCCTTTAAATGATATTTTGACATTCGTAAATAAATCTCTCGTTAACCTGAAATCATGAAATATGCAAGGAGCAAGGTCTCACAGCACAAGTAAAGGAACTAATCTCTAAATCGTTGATTTGTAATTTTACCAGATATAAAAATATGTTTTTATAACGATTACTAATTTGCATTTTTTTTTCGTAAGGATGTAGCACTAATATATTGTGTAGTGGTACGACACCGAATTGAAAACTGAATTCGGTGCGTTAATCCGACTCCCATTTATCTAGTTTTATTTATTTCTACTCAAATTCTACTTAAATATTATTATTTTAGGGACAGGAGCTATGATCGCGAATCAGATTCGGTTTTGATTGTTTATTGGTTTTATATTTCAGACCGGCAATTCGAATAAGGAAAGCGTGCAATGATAGTGTACTTATTGAATAGAATATTTTTTTCCTCATAGGAAACAGAAAGCCACTTCTTGACTTTTTGCTATGAATTTTGATTGAACACCGTTTACATAACATTTTCATAACAAAAAAAAAATCACAAAATTTCACATAATTGAGAAAAATAAACTTTAATATCTTTCTTTCAGTTAAGAATCAAAAGAAGATGATTTTCGTTTTATTCATGTCAACATATGAAAAGTTCGATTGCGAAGTTAGTAAAAGGCTCTGTTAAGGCATTAAAACAATTTCAAATGCGTCCGGATTTTATTAATGAGCTTATAGGAACGTCTAAAGTCCTTTTAAGTGCCAAGTAAACCTCTTAGCATATCAAACGTGAATTGTATTTAGGCCTCGATTATTTGTGTCGTAAATAACTTCGTTTTCAGTAGGTCATGCATATGATAAAAATTCTACTAATATTTTAAAACATCACGATGACAGATGGTAGTTGCTAATATGGAGTTAACGCTATAGAAAGGATTTGTTTTATGGCCAGTCTGCGCATGTGCTGCATGACATTGTGTAATATTATCTATTTATTGATACAAAATATATTCATGCCCTAAAAACCTCGGCAGTATCTGTTTTTTTAACGCATTCTTGGTATAGTATTCATCATCATCATCATCAGCCCATTTTTACCCCACTGCAGGGGCTTAGGCCTCCCCCAGGGTGAGGAGGGATGCTTGGAGCTTAAGTCCACCACGCTGCTCCACTGCGGGTTGGGAACTGTAACGACCGCCATCTACTGACAGCGTCCGGGACCGACTGCTTAACGTGCCCTCCGAAGCACGGTGTCAGTGATATTGTGTACTTAAGTCAGAAAAACTCATTAGTACACGCCCGGATTCGAACCATGGCCTTATAAATTTGAGACAGGTTCGTTGCGCTCTGGGCTATCACGACACTATTCAGTAATTTTAATTTGCTTATTACTTACATGGTAATTACGTTGATCGTAGTTTGACAGTGGCTTTAAACACTTAAAACACTTTCAGCATACATTTCAGCGTATGTGAAGGAGTCAAACTGTGTTATATGTTGTAAATAAAAAGGATTAAAAAAAAATTTACATAAACCTAATAAGAAATTTTAGTCGTTGCTAAAACTATTTTTGAATTGTTTATATATTTTTTAATAGTTTACCATTTGATTTTCGTTTAGCACTAAAATAGAAAATACAAGAAATATTCACAATATATTAATTTATCAAATTTAATTTTTCACACAATTATAAATATACAAGGTGAGATTTTAGTAACTGGCCAAAATTTTTATAGATGTTAAGTATTATCAATAGATCTCATTACGTAAATAAAAAATATGGGTTACATTTTCATAATAAATTATTTTATCTACAGTGTTATTTTATAACGTTTGTTTGCCTTCTTAACGCTATAGTAAAGGTACGCGCCCGAGGCCTTGAAACGGAAAGGGGCGGCGGGCATGAATGGTAACTAGAGTTAATCGTTTTTTCGGGAAAGGTTCGTGTAATCATATTTCAATATTTTTCTATAGAACGATACTAAAAGGAAACAAGACGGCTATCGGTTTTCTATCGAAGATCATTATATTAAAATTTGGATGGTCATTAAAATCTCATCCTGTATATACCATATAAAAAGATTAAAAATGAACCAAGAAATTAATATTTCATCCGTTGAATTCTTGTCAATATCAATAGCAAAGCAATATCGAAAACAGTATCCAAAAATAATTTAATCGGTGACGACGACTGCGTGACATCGATTTTATTAAATGGATTTATCCAGTGAGATACGAGCATGTTTGTTGACGCTTTGTTTCGTTGCAAGTATTTGTTAGTATCAAACGAAATTGCTAGTGAATTAAAATGTATGCAAAGTTCAATTAAAATAAATATGCCATTATACCCTATTAACTTTAATCCTTCATTTATACAAATATCTCAGGCGATATGTGTGTGGTTACTTCCGTAAAAAGGTACGCTAGAAATGGCAAATAGTTTTGTCACTATTATACGCCGTGCTTGGCTGATCTCCTAGTAAAAAAAAAATAGAGCGCGCAGAGTTCATCGAATTAAACACAAATTTTCAAGTAAACAAGTGGCGCAACTTAAGTAGCTTAAAAAATTTTCAGTAGCTGTTACCGAGAAAACATTTATAAAGTAATTTTATTTATCACTTATATAATTTTTTTATGACAACTGGTAAATACATAATTACAAAATAAAAATAATGAACTTTTATGAAAGGAAGTAAACTTACATACTCAAAAAAAAAAAACACCACGAGACTGTCTCCCAAATCGTAAACTTGGACTAAAACTAGTTGTGAAACAGCTGAAAAAATCAATGGCCGTTAATTACGTCGAATAAAAAATATTAAATTAGTGCTACATATATAAAGATAATCGAATACGTCGAATTGACGACAACCTATCTCAGAAAAACGTTAAATATGTTGATAATAGCGTTACTAAGCATTTAGTTAGTACATGTTGTGACCTATTTCTATTCAGTAACCGTTAGTTTGCGCTAACTGCTTACTTGAAACATTTTGTTTAGTTAGATAAGCTCTGGTCGGGACTATGTTCAGTCAAACACGTTGTATATGTATGGTATATGGTATGGTATGTATGAAGAATATGTATGGATGCTCGTGACATTGAACTGTTTACAACATTTAAACTATTTTAAAGCCTGAAATCCATTTGAAAATTAAACACGTAGAATATTTTATATAGTAAAAGAGAAATTGATTTCAACTTTTCTGGATTTCTTGTTCAGATTGCTCGTGACATAGAGAGCGTGACATTTGCGATAAATCCAATTTATCTCAAAACAGCGTGTGCTGGTGTTTGCTACGTTACGTTTCCAATTGAAATTTATTTTTTAACTTTGTTTATAAGAACATGTTCTTTTTTCGTGACTTATGGTCTAATGCATCACTAAATGTTACAAAATTGAACACTTTTCTATTGTTTTGTGTATCTGTTTATCTGTCATTTTGTGTATTTAAAATTGAAAACCAGCTCAAGCCAAATTAATGCAGTTTTCGCCTTAGTTTATATAATGCCACATTTAATGCCGTTTAGTTCGAGAATTAAAATAAAGTCATCAAATTTGAGCAATAGATGATGAATAGAGAAGGTGCGGGGGGGGGGCGTATGGCGCGCGATTGGTTACTTAGACGTTGTGTTGTGTCTAGGTCTTTGTGTATTACCCGTCACAACTAGGTAGTTACATACTATTGAATGAAAGGCAGATATCGATTTAAAAAAAAATATTAAATAATGCTGGCAAAATTTGTCAAAAAAGTTTAGCAAGTGTGCGTCTTCTAGTCTGCTACATTCAAAGTTCGGTGTTTTCAAGTCAAAAGTATTGAAAACAATAAGTATTATTAACGAATAGAATTCTTTTCCTATTTTCGGATTTATTCCGTTCTAAGTTAATTGAAAAGGAAATTCGAGTTCTTATCAGCGTCAAAATTTTTGCTAAAAATATTTTATTATATAAATATTATTTGAAATTATTTTATGCAGTTTAGCAATGAAACTTAATTACATATCAATTTTTCACTAGTAATATAGGCATAAATCTAAACCGTCCATTATAATTTTATTCTTGTGTGACTAAAACTCATAGAAGCAACGACATGCCCATGTCGTTTCCGGGAGAAATTTTCAGTCAGAAGTTGTTTAAGGCACCTAACAGCCCAAGAATGCCAGGAAGGAATGCAGTGATGCAACTGTGGGGCGGCTGAGTATTGTGAGGAATTCTAAAATTCAACGAAGGCAAGGCGCGGGAGATCCTAAATCGTTAGAATACCTATTCTAAGGTTCTTGGGGCAGGGTTAAGATAAGATCAAAATATATAAATTCAAAGTCGTTATGTAGGTAGAGGTCTTAAAAACGCGATAGATATTTGTTTTCATGACTAAAAACATAAGAGGAAAAATATTGCAAAAATTTAATGTTACTAATGAATATATTAAATACATGTAATATAATTTAAATATATAAAAAAATATATAAAATATATATAGAGAGATAAATGAACTTATATTACGTCTTTCAATCGTCGTAATATTGTCCTGTGCTTATCAAAACCCTACAAAAATATAGGCAAAGAACTTGAAATCATATTAAACAAATCTATATCTATACTAATATTATAAAGCTGAAGAGTTTGTTTGTTTGTTTGTTTGTTTGTTTGTTTGTTTGTTTGTTTGTTTGTTTGTTTGTTTGAACGCGCAAACCTCAGGAAGTACTGGTTCAAATTGAAAAATTAGGGTTGTGTTGGATAGTCCATTTATCGAGGAAGGCTATAGGCTATACTACATCACGCTACGACCAATAGGAGTGGAGCATCAATGAAAAATGTTGCAAAAACGGGAAAAATTATTCCTTTTGAGAGCTTCCGTCGCGCGCGCTGCGTAAACGGTTCATGTTAACCAAAAATCGTGTATTACGGAATTGTTTCCCTTTAAAAGTTCTAACCAAAAGTACGCAACAGCATATGTGTATCTTTTAAGGTTAACTTACTATAACCTTTTTTATGACAAGCAAATTTGTTTTTAACATAATGTACTATTTGCGAAGATGTTTTTTAAACGTGATATTAATCCTTATCAAATTAAATACGTTAGTGGTCTTAAGCATTTCATGCATATTATAATTGCCCTTTACACCACACAATTTAAATTAATATCTTAGTAGTTTTTATCGAAATATGAAAACTATAGCGGGAGAAAATAAATTCGCTGTCTGCCTCTGTTCGTTAACTTTTTACTTCCAAACCACGCAATAAACTTTGATACGGTTTTCAGTATTATCTTATTTTCTTATTATCTTATAATCTATTAATCTATATAATAGAAATACTTATTATAAAGCTTAAGAGTTTGTTTGTTTGTTTGAATGCGCTAATCTCTGAAACTACCAGTCGGATTTGAATTTTTTTTTTTTTTGTCTTTGATAGCCTGAATCTAGCGGAGGGTAGTAGGCTATATTTATGAAAACGAACTGTCTGTCTATTCGAGCAAATCGGCTTCGGCCAAAACGGCTTAACCGATTTTGATGAAACTTTACACATATGGAAAGGATGTAGTCAAAAGTGACATACAGAACTTTTTGTACGTCTGTCTGTACATCCATCTGTCTAAACCAATTTTAATGAAACATCACAAGTATGAAAAGAAGGTTGTCAAAACTAACAAATGTTACTTTTTGTCCGTCTGTCTGTCTGTACGTGTATCTATTTGAGCTAATCTCCAAAACGGCTAAACAAATTTTAAGGAAACTTTGCAGACGGGAAAGAAGGTTGTCAAGAGATTTGACATTAGCTACTTTTTGTCCGTCTGTTTGTCTGTACGTCTATGTGTCTATTCAATTCAATTTTATCTATTCGAGCTAATTCCCACTACGGCTGAACAGATTTTAATGAAACTTTGCAGACGTGAAAGAAGATTGTCAAGAGTGTCATAAGCAACTTTTTGTGTTTGTTTGTCTATCTGTCTGTCGTTTGTCCACACTGATCTATCAACTACTACAGCCAAAACTACTAAGTCTAGGAAGCTTAAATTTAAAACATAGGTTTATTTTATAACGTGAGCATTAAGTTAAGAAAGGCTTTTTTAGAAATTTCAAACTTAAGGATGGGAATGGAGGGACTCAAATAATGACGTGTTTCAGGGTTTTTAGATTTCCACATTTTAAGGGTGGGAAACGGGAGATGAAAAAATGTATCGGTTTTTTTAAAGGGTGGAAGCGGAATGAAGATTGAAAGTTTGAATGGGTGTAACCAAAATTAGTTCCAGCAAAAAGTACGTATAAACCATCTCGAACGTTAATAGTACCTATAACAGGAATTCGTAGTCTACGCAAGCGAAGCTGCGGGCGGTCGCTAGTTGCACTATAAAACATTATGTTTATTATTTTCAAGAATCAGTATAATTAAAAAAATTATCTAAAACAATTTTAGGATTACTTTTAAAATTATTTCATTGTTTTAAAATTACAGCATGACATTGCAAACCATTATTGCAATTTAATATTGCCAAATAAATATTAATCTCAATCGGCTGGGATAAAAATTTTAAAGTTGCTGTTATTAAAATTGAATAAGGAATAAGATTCTAGAACATTTTCTCAAAATACCTATTTTTGCTTCTTACGAATTTGCAACATATTCACAAAAATTCATCTGACATTGAATTTGTCCCTGTGACGTCATCTGAACAGTTGAGCTTATTCCGTTGCTTTCCACAGTCAAAAACAAAACCAAAAAGTAAATTTATTAATGTTGTAAAATAAAATTATAAAATATTGAGTTAAGTCAGTATTCCAAAAGAAATTGTATGCCTTATGAATTAATCAAAATGTTATAACTTCGTTTAGGGTTAGACGGGGTTAGTAAATGCAAATAATAGACTTCTATCCAGCTGATGCCACCAGCATAATATATTAATAAAAAAATATGAAAATAAATTATTAACAGAATTGTAAACTTAAAAAATTGATGTAAGTATAGGTTGGTCTATATTTTAGCAATGTATTTAAATTAAATTTGTAATTTAAAAAGATGATCAGCTAGTTCTGCTTTTAAAATCGGAACTTGTTACAAAATATTCCTTTTATAAGAGCAAAAAGTGTAAAACAGCATTTTTCTTATACAATACTTATATACAGCATTAGCTTAGCTACACTAGAGGGTCCCGACAGAATGTCGATATTAAATGCACACTAGGATGCTCTCCCCACGGATATCCTGTTGCCAACTGTCACTGGCTTATGTATGTGACGTTATTCTATAGGAAAGGGAGTCTGGCTAATTTATAAAGATATATCCACACCGTCTCCTAGGCTATTTACTACTAGATATTTTTGTGTGTCGAGGGTTGCTCGAAATCACTCACTTTGATTATCCATCTTAATGTCATTCACATTATCTTCAAAATGACAATGACTCAGTAAAACGTGAAGCAAAACAGAAAATTTGAAACGCAATTTTGGTAAAGCTAAATTCTGCGTCACCGTTGCGTTACTTGTTTCATTAATCAGTTTTCCATCCTCTATATTCGTGCTACTAAATATCTGCGAAATATGAGTGTGCATGTGCTGGAAGAGCCAGAACCCGTTCATTTACTTTTCAAGCTGCCTCGTAAACGAAAATAAATTTCATTCAAAAAATAAACATGAAACTCGCCATTAGAGAAATTTTAAGTTTGCCAGACTTTCGTTCAGTAGTAATCCAATTCACTTTTTCTAGCACACCTTGTTACGGCGCTGCAGAATCGTGCTCGCTCATATCCGCAGTGTCCCGAGCTACTTTCCGGTGACCCATTTTCTGATAGCATTTAAAAAAATTCTGCAGCGTATTTTTTACCAACGACGGTTGAAGTAAAATGTTGTATGTACATATGTTTGTGGGTCTGTGTGTGTTTGTGGGTACGTAAGTTACCATTTTCCTCAAAAACTATTGATGTGCATTTTTTTTATTACATAGGTATCACTTCAGAGCAGGTTCATTGAAATATTTTACTGACAAAGACCACCAGGGGCGCTGCAGTAGGTAGATGCGTTTCTTTAAAATGGCTGGAATTTTTATGCGTTTAGTTTGGGAATATTTTCTTTAATTAATATTTAGATCCTTCAATTTAGGCTGTGCGTTGTCTGTCTGTAAGTCAGTCAGTCACGCTATTGTTTCTAATTATTTTTTATTATTTATATATCCTTAAATTTTAAAGAATATCTTTACAACCATGAAAGGGCATTTAAAAAAACGTAGTTTTTTGTGTTAACTTATTGGATTGAGGAACCAACATTTGTGAAATAGTTTATGGATATATATTTTAAATTTTCGAACATTTTAGAATTTTATTTCATCTGACAATAATTCTTATTCATCCCCAATTTTTAGTAAATCAAAACACTATCTCGTCTACTCTCTCATTATTCCTTACGACTCCCAATAAAACTTTTCAAAGTTTTCCCACTACGAGGGGATCGGCTCAAGAAAAAAAATCTTGAAATGAAGATCATCAACAAGTTAATGAACTTCATTATCAAGGCAGGCGTCGAGTGCTTTCCCGTGTCTTTGGTAAGGCGAAAAATTAATTTATTCCACCGCGAGGAGCTACTCGCAATTAGTTTGGCGGACTTTCATTAGTTGCTGACGCTGTTCGTTATGAAAATGTGATTTTTATTATTCAATTATATTTTCATGTTCGTCTTTTTTTGGGAATAAGCTAATTTTCACTCCTTACAATGAGTAAACACTCAATGCATTATTTATTTTCAGTTTTAGTAAGTATTCCAATTACTTAACTTTGAGGTCGCTTTAAAAAAAAAAAAAAATGGGCTGATGATGATGATGATGATGAGGTCGCTTTGTGTGGTCGCGCTGCTTTTGTATGATATTAGTACAATATCGAATCATTCAATGTTGTTCTAATGTCCTTGTTTAGATCTGTCAACAACAGATCTTCGTCAGAACCTATTTCAGAAATTAAAAACAAAAACTTTTTTTATACGATACATAATATGTCGTCGTGAAATGGTAATATTCAAAAAATCAAAATCAAAAAGTTTTTATTCAATATAAGATGTTTACACACATTTATTGAAAGTCAAATTGAATTGATTGAAGTGATTAGGTACCGGTTCCAAAACTAAAAGGAGAAGAACCGGCATGAAACTCCTCCCTGTTTATTTTATTTACATATATTTTTCTTAGTTGTTTTTTTTTTTAAATATGCTTGCAACTATTACAATGATGTCCATGCGTACTTATCAATTAAATACTCGCTAAAACAATTGTAAGCTTTTTTCACGAGTTGGACTTTAAATTGCTTTGTAAATTGGTTTGAATTTAAGTTCAACATTTCTTTAGGAATTTTATTATAAACACGAATACAATTTCCCATGAAAGAATTATTAACCTTTGAGAGTCTGAACTTGGGAATCGATAACATACGCTTATGTCTTGTATTTAAGTTGTGGCTATCACCCACCCTGGAGAAAGCATTTAAGTTTTTATGTACATAAATTATATTTTCATAAATGTACTGACAAGGGACTGTCAAAATGTTGCTTTCTCTAAAGTGAGCCTTCACACTATCTCTAGATTTTAATTTATATACAGCTCGAATAGCCCTTTTCTGGAGAACAAATATTGTTTGAATGTCAGCGGCCTTTCCCCATAGCAGAATGCCATATGATATTATGCTATGAAAGTAGCTAAAATAAACCAGCCTCGCTGTAGGCACATCGGTCAGTCTTCTTATTTGCCTGATTGCAAAAACAGCAGAGCTCAGTTTACCAGCCACTCTCATGAGGACCCCATTGTAAATTTGCATCTATAGTAATTCCCAAGAACACAGTTTCATTAATCAAACTTACCCTACCAACCAAGTCTCAAATTGACATTAACTTGCCTAACATTGGGCAATGTAAATTTTAAACATTTTGTTTTATTTGCGTTTAATAATAGGTTATTAGCGTTGAACCAATTTAAGACCTGCAAAAGTGAAGAGTTTACTATTGAAAATTCCTCTTCATTTCTATTAATTTTAAATACGAGAGAAGTGTCATCAGCAAACAACACTATCTCGGCCGGTTTTTATACCAAATAAGGTAAGTCATTAATATACACTAGAAATATTATATTGTTGTGTTCTTCTTAGAGAGATCGCCTTTGAACCTGCTTAGATTAAACTTTATGACGTTCAAAAGTGACAGCAGAGTGTCTTACTTAAAAATTAATAACCTTTATTTATTTATTTTATTTTCAAGATATAAAAAATTTCATCATATAAGGAAAAACTAAGACGAGCAGTGATTTAGAACGTCTAACTTGGACTAAAAGTAAATTTTAAGAAATTGCGATGCAAATGACATAAAACTAACTTAATTCGACCGAATGGGATGATACCCTAACGAAATTATGTCCCTTTGATCGTTTAAACGGCCAAATACAAAACCGGTAATGAATTTATTTAGTCAAGAAAACAAAATTACTAAGCCGTAATTCGGTTATGTTGATGAGAAAATCGAATTCGTTCGCATAATTAAACTAATTATTCTGGGAAGGTTTATGCGCGTGTTAGGGAAATATTTCATTGTTCAAAGGGATGTTGGATTTATTTAAACGTTTGCGTATTCAGATTATTGCATTTTACGTAAGTTTGTTGCTTCATCTACCTGGAGAACAAAAGTTCTAATAATTAAATTTGAAAAAGTTTTATCGGGTTCGGGTTTATTAATAGATAAAAAAAATAAATATATGAATTGTATTGATTTAATCATAGCCATATGTAAAATATATTATGGAATACGGCATCAACATTTAAATGATTTGTTGTTTATGTAAGTGAACCGAACTGATGATCTTTGATGAAGCTGCGCCGCGCCCTGTTTTCTTGTGACTTGTCATTGAGAATATCTTGTCTGGTCCTGCTGTTTTTTTTTCATAATTTTGTCTCATTTAAGTTATGTAGTTTTCTATATGCATTTACGAGTATTTACAATTATAAAGTTTCGTTTGTGATTGTTAAGTGTAGGTGCACCTATTACGAATAAATGTATCCGTTTTCGTGCACTTTGTGTATGTCAAATCGAATGTTGACCCGCCTAACGTTCACTAATGGTATTCAGATGTTGTTATACACAACCAACCTTGCATTAGAGCAGTAAATCTTCTCGCGAAATATCCAAAGTCAACACGTAGCGTCACCTTTTTGGTTGCTCGCTGATGTGTCAGAACACTGTCGGAACTACGGTTTAGTTTTCTGCCGACTACTTTTTGCGACTAGGGCCACGAACGGTGTCGACGAATTCAACATCTAATTACAAAAGACAGCAAGGATGAAAAAAGCAATTAAAATACGAGAAGTAGTCCATTGCGATTTATGTACTAAACCCTAGACATTTCTTCTAGTCTTCATGTTCTTTTTATGGAACCCATAATTTTACCCCTATAGCGATTTAAAATTCAATTGTCGAAACGTTCGCCACAATATTGAGTCATTAGAAGTGGGATACTTCATCTTAAGCGCTGGCATTTTATTGACTTTAAACTTAACGTTCACATTTAAATAATAGCCTACGCTTCGAGCTTCCGAATTATCCGTTTTAAATTCCTTGCGACGTATTGCGTTGCGTCCTAATTTTATACGTAATATCTCCGGGTAATGTTAGAAAATAAAAAAATTTTAATTACTTGGTTATATAAAAGTAGACGTATGTCGTTTAGAAACGCTATAGGTATAATTATTTCAGTGTTTGTCGAGTTAGCGCAAACGGCTTTTATATCATAAACAGATTATTGTCCTGATCAAAATGAACATTTTAGTGACATCAGATCGTTACGATGGATGAAAATTTTTAATAAGTTTGTTCTTGAATTCACAAACATTTTATAAACAACGAATGCTAAACTGATGTGCATTGTATTCAGAAGTCACAAGCCTCCAACTAGCACACAAGCTCTGGAAACCTTTAAAACCTGTACAAAAGCTACCCTTCAGCTTTAGAAACAGTTAAGGATCGTACGATGGCGGTAAAACAATTGCATAAATCTAAACGGATACAAATTATACAGCCGTCTAAATATATAAAATCGTAGTGTATGTTTGTATGATTGTTTGGAGTAATGTTCAAAACGGTTGAACCGATTTTAATGAAACTTCGCAGACACAAAAAGGAGGTTGTCGGAAGTGACATCAGATACTTTTTATCTGTCTGCCATATTGTCCGAGTAAATTTCCAAAACGGCTGAATCATTTATTCTTTTTATTTAGAGTACCTGCGGAAAGTTCCGAATGATGAAAGTATTACTTATGAATGAATACATGAGTTAAGTAAAGTGAGGTGAATGTGGTCGCGAGTGTTGGTCACGCTAGGGTTATGGTATATACGCATAAACGATAAGAAAAGACATCCAATCTATGTAAACAATGCTTATGTGTACTCTATTAAGATGTATATTTCTAACTCGGTGTGGCGGATAATATCGCAAGACTATCTTTTACTATGAATTATCTATACAGATTCGAAGACATGGCATAACCATTTGTTAGACCTAACAATCGAAGGGCCCACACTACGATCATTAACTTTTATAGGTACTGGCCGATGCGGCATAGAGCGGGGTGAGGATGGTGTTATCTTGTCTCCATTTACTAACGACACGAAGTTTTTCACGTGGAGCCAGACGCCTACATCTTAATAGTCAGGCTACATGAGAAGAAAAGTGTTTGCTCACCAAGCCAACGAACAACGAATTACTTACTATATATCAAGGGATTGTTTCTCGAACTGCTTGATTTAATTGTCTCATGACAGAAAAACAAACCCATTTTTTATATATATTATTTATTTGCAGGAATGATAAGAAAAATAAATAGAATGCTCGAAAAAGTTCATATTATGCACTATTAATATATTGACAGCAGTGTCTAATAAGTCCAACCATCTGACATTAGTCTTTTTGTCTATGATTTGCCGATGTGCCATAATAACTGACGACGACTATCCCCGAATTCCCGCGCACCCACTTCACACCCACCATTTTGGTTGTTTGATTCATAGTTCAAAATACCTTGCTCACTCTAATACTTAATGCTGCTGTTGTCAATTTTATCATTCTAAAATTAATTTACTAAAACGATATCTATGTGTTTTATACATGTTTTGTAGCACCGAAAACAGTTATGTGAAAACATTTCCGCCTGAAACTGAAAATACAGACATAACAGCACCCATGACAAACTTCACGAAAGTAAATATCATTTGAAATTTTTCGAATTCATTGAAAATAACCTGTATTTTATAACACGATGAATATACTATTAAATATTATAATAGCGTATATTTCTTAAATTCAAAGCTAAATTTTTATCAGAAAATTTCTTTAAAATCGGCTTAGCGGTTTACCTGTGAATAGGTACATACTACAGGTAATACAGATTTTCTCAGTAAAAAGTAGCCTATGTCCATTTTGAAGATGTAAGCTATCTTTCTGAAAAATCTCAGCAGGGATTAAAATTACTTAAAAAGGTGACAAATAGTCAGACATATTTAATTGTAGCTTTTATGATACTAGTTAGGATTATGATAACGTCGACACGCGTTTTTCAGTTTGTCTCTCTTTTATTTAATACACATTCCTGTTATTTAAGTAGCTGCTACCCGCTGCTTTGCCTGTATGAACTACAGGCTTTACATATTGATCATTGAGAAAATCGTTCCCGCTTTAGATCCTAGGTAACAAAGCGTGATAATTTAATCTTAGATTTAAACTAAGGATGACTTACTAAATACTACTAATAAATTATAAAAGTTTCATCGAAATTGGTACAGTAGTTTTTGAGTTTACCGTGGTCTTTCAATCAAACAGACTAACAGATGAACATAGAAAGAGATAAAATAATTAAATTGACCGTTTAATTGAATGCTGGCATTTAATAAACAGGCTAGCCGTCCAATTGAGTGGCTGATTTAACTACACGACGGCGATATATTCCATTCCATCAGCCTTTTTATGCCCCACTGCAGGGACTTAGGCCTCCCCTCAAGATGAGAAGGCTTTGAGCTTAAATCCACCACGCTGTCCCAATGCGAATTGGCAGATTGTAACAACCGCCATCTATTGACAGCCACCGGGACCGACTGCTTAACGTGCTTTCCGAGGCACCGAGACAGTGAGAGTTAAGTCAGAAAAAAACTCATTGGTACATGCCTGGATTGGAACCACGACTACATGGCCTTATAGATTTGAAATAGGTTCGCTGCGGCTCGGGCTTTCACGACACACAGGCGATATATAGATGACACTAATCAAAGTGACTTGTATACATTGGAAACAAACTCTTCTAGCGTTATATCGGATTACGTCAGACGTGTTACAGGAAGGACGTAAGATTTTATTACAAAACAGATAAGACGAATCCGATCCGAGCTTTCTTTGTTACACCTTTACGATACAAAACTGGTTTTCTTTAAAAAAAGGTAATGTGCGACTTTTATTTAGCATTTAACCTACTTTTACATATGGCTATTTAATCTACCTTTCGCGTTATTTAAATTTATAATAGTTATTATTTTAAATAGTTCGTGAAATAACAACTTGGACACATGTTGCTTAGTTTTTGTGATTTCGTAGAGAAACCTGAATACTTTCGTTTTGTCTATGTCCTCTTCGATTTTCACCGGACCGCGGAAGATAAAGTCTTTTGAATGTGTGTATGCATTTATTTAAGTACGCATGCATCTATTGATGCGTCTATCTATCTATGTACCGGCTGTTATATGTTATAATCCATGGTTATAATATAAGATATTGGAGGCGGGGACAGTCATGTGTTTTGATTGTTCCCGTTTCCAATACCTTATATAACAATCAAGTCATATTTATATGATTGGGCATTTAATTCACATTCTAGGTTGAGAAGCTTGTTTTTCTCTTTTCATTTAATTATTTTACAAGCAGCCTTTTTTTTTTTATATATAAATCTCCCACACTTCGAAATTAATTTCCTAACGTCATCCTAAATAAAATAATTATCACTTGCAGCTTATCAGGAGAAAGATTTTCATGAGCTGTCATTTTATTTATTTTATTTGGAATACCAACACAATTTTACATTTGAACGTTTGTCCAACGTAACGTCTTAAAAAAGTTGTACAAAGAAGATGTTTCCATTACTTATTACCAGTAAAGAAGATAGATGCAAAAAAGTCAAATAAACGAGAGAAAATAAGACCTAACAAAGAGCAGATTTAGAAAAAATCTTCTGCACACAATATAACACCGAGGATTCAGTTTAAGGATCAGCAGAATTACATTCGAATGGCCTTAAACCTAAATCAATCAATGTGATGGCATTTCATACTTTAGTAGCTGTCGTTAATTAATATTTAACTGAAGGAACCAATATTGTTCGGTCCTCCAGTCCATATTTGATGAAGATGTGCCCTAATCAATACTGTACGTAGGAAGTTTTCATTAAATGTTGATTGGCTTAATCAATACGCTCGTATACAAGGATGCAACCATTTTGTTTGATAAATGAAGTGCTATTAATGCAGATATTAAAGTGAGAGTCACGAAAGTAATTCATTTGTATTATCTACAGTATGTTTTTTTTATTCATAAAATATAAAATTTTAACGTATTGTCAAAAATGGGCTACCAACTGACGATGAAATTAGTAACAGCATGTTATTATTGTAATATGTAATTATAGGTATCACTATTTTGTACTAATTGATTTTTTTAGGAATGTAAACAAAGGAATGTAAATTTAATGTTTTACGTAATGTAATTTAATACTTACTTTAAAAGTTCTTGATTTTAGACTGTATAATTCTGGTGTCTGAACGTGGGTGATATATTCTCTAATAAATTGTTGATCCCTATTTTAGGATACTGAATCTAAGATTCTATGATAGTTAAAAGGTTACAAAACAAATCGAGAAAATCAAATTTTTATTTTTATAAACGGCACAAACGAAGAAATACGCATTCATGCTCATAGTAAAAACTCAAGTCTATTTTATAAATATTACCCAATAGGTACCTACATTCTGTTGACCTAGTTTCATGACATTTGGCAAGAAGGTCTCACAGCACAAGAGAAAATCCGAAAAACGTAAATTTGTAATTATAACACATTTTTTGAGATTATTTATTATTTTTAAATTTTTGTTAAAATTATTTTTTATTTTTTGTGCCATGGATCGGTGAGAAGGAATAAATACGTCATATAACAAACCGAACCCTCAGAGTGCGAGCCCGGTTTGCACTTGTTTATTCAGGGATGGACTGACGTAGATATAGATATCCCATCACTTTGTAACAGTTTATAAAGATATTGACGAAATTCAGTCGAATACTTGGCTTTACAATCTTTAGATATAGTAATAAAATTATTAGTAGTAAATTCTACACAGCACCACCTAGTCCCAAAGCAAGCAAGTATTATTCTTGTATTATGGGTACTAGACAACTGATATACATACTTAAATATTCTTTGCAATATTTACAAATATAGATAATTTACACCCAGCCATGGAAACCTGTTCATGCATACAAATATTTATCCTGGTTGGGAACCGAACCTGCGACCGTCGTTTTTGCGACCTTCGCAGTTAGGGTCTGTAACCATTCGGTCAACTGCTTATCAATAGACATATCTATGTATAACTACACCTGAATGCCTGTGTATGTCTAGAATTAAGGGATAACAGTGCTGGAGCCAGATGGGGGTGGGGGATAGCCTTGTTATCAATAATTCATGTCGTCAACACCGCACCAGGCTGAGTTATGGCCCGGAGCTCATCGGATTTCCTCTCGCTTTCACACATACCGATATCCCCTTTTTTATACCCGTTCGAGCCGAGTTTAACTGGATATGAGAAAAACTTATAGGGTTTATTGCGTCAACCCAGAAATTTCTAGACTAATAAGTAATATTGTTATCGCCTGATTATGTTACAACGCATATACAAAGCTCATATATAGTAGTTTGTTTAAATTTTAAAGCGATCGATCATAGAATTAGACGTACTTTTACTTGTGTTTAGGATTTGCTATTATAGTAGTAAAATATATAAATATACAATAATTTATTATATATGTATGATAATAATAATATATATGTATGTTATATTATAAATATAATATACTTATACATAATTTGTTAATATAATAATAGGTTTTATGAGGTTCATCGTCGCAGTTTTTGTCTTTTCTATTTCGTCAATTTGAATTCGCGTAATAATACGATATTTCGCTCTCATTGATAAAAAAATTTAAAAAAATACGTTAATGACAATAATAGTACCTGGGACATCCCGCACAGCGCCATCTAGTCTCAAAGTAAGCAAGTTTTATGCTTGTATTATGGATACTAGACAACTGAAATAGGTACACACTTAAATATTATTTATAATATATACATATACAGATATTTTTAGACCCAAACACGAAACAAATAGACACGTTCATGCACATGAATATTTATCCCGGCCAGGAATCGAATCTGTGACCTTTGGTTTTGCAGTTAAGATGTCTAACCACTCGGCCAATAGGCCAGTCGAAAAACAAAGATACGAGGAGTGTTACCAAGGAGTATCTATCTCATAGTCACTTTTTGTTGAAGAGCCTTCGTATGGCAATGAGATATATACGAGTATAAATAATTTATTATTATTGTTTTTTAATACAAGACACTTTAAATTATCAAAAAAAAAAAACTTTAAATGACTATCGCAAGGTCTCGTTTAAATATTGGAATATTTTTTTATCAAAACATTCACAAAGCTAACCCGTGTCTTGAAATGTATTTCGAAATCATTTTAAAAAGGAAGTCAGAATGGGTTTTCTTCTACTTTTCGACTTGTTTTGCTCAAGTTCTCTCTAGGATTCTGTGGTCGTTTTACCTTTTATAATTTGACAAAACATTTTTATGCATAAAGGATACATTAAAATTTGGGTGAATGAGGTATAATAAAAATATTGAATTTGTTAGTTTTTTTTGTCATTACGTATTAATAAAAAAATTAAGTTAAATTATTGCTGTATTATAAAATTATTTGGTAGTATTGTACATGAATCACAATACTATAATAAATAATTTGTCAAAATAAGCATTTCCAATAACAGTTTTCTGTATCCAATTACTAGTATTAGTCGATATAGACTTATTTTTTAGGGTTCTGTAGTTAATAATAAAAAATAGAATTCTTAAATTTGGTTCTGTCCGTCTGCCTGTCCGTCTCTCACAGCTATTTTAACTCGGAGGCTATTAGTACTACATTGCCATAGTATATGTGAAATTTGGAAGGTAGGTGTAGTCTATACATTGCTATACGAAGGTCTAGTGATATTATCATACTAATAAAATAATTTTGGCCTACTATATGTAACTGAGGAACGAAAAAAAAAATAACCTACACAAGAAGGTGTGGGTAGATATAGATACCTATAGATAGATAAGATTTTAAAAGTAATATGGAGGCACAGACCAGTCAACCTATAGACCCCGCTTTAATAAACGTCAGTACGAAAACGAAATCGCCAAAAAGTGGCGAGGTGCGGGGAGAGGTCGGCTAGTTTTCATTGGCTCGTTCAAAATTGACAATTTAATGGCTTCCGACGTGCTTCCAACTGACCGCTCACAAGAGACGTAGTTATGTAGGGTCACTACATAGCCTTGGCGAATGCTACTCCCTGTCAAAGCGTGGTCTATAAGGTTGACTTGTCTGTGTATGGAGGTAACCAAATGACTATTTATTTGAATCAATACCTAGTTATTGAGATATGCATACTCGAAATTCTTTACGCTTTTGTCATAATATTTTTTTTTTTCAATTCTAAGGTGAAACCGTGTTTTTAATTAGTGATAAGAAAATCGCGGTGAGATCAAAGTAGTTCATATGAAATTTAAACGGGAACCTCTTCGGTTTGCCATACCTTTTATATATTTATCTAGGCTAAAAACTAAAATATTTTTTCAGGAAGTTCGCTTTTCCGAGTAGACAGGGTGAAAACTGTTTTTACAACACTCGAACAAAATATCTGACAGTGTAAATCACATGAAAAATATTGTACATGTCTCTTTCATTGACAAAGAAACCATAAAACTAACTGCAACCTCGTAAAACTTTCGACTGTGTACTTACACAAAGAAGACATTGTGTTATGTGACTGAATAAAATTGCCTGCGATATTTATCCTTTAATAACAGAAATCTCCGGGGGGTGGACCGAATAAAAATAAACATTAATGCAAAAATATAAGGAAACTGTGCGCCGGGAAATCGGAGGAAGATAAGCGGAATAGAAACGCGAGACGTCCGGGTGTAACAGGAAGTTGCGAAAAGGGAAGCAAATGCGGCATTTTTATCACTAGTACATAAACAAGGCGGCTTTACTTTTATGGATCTTATCTTGAGATGTGATATGCGAAAATTTAAATATTGTACAATATATTATCATAGAATTTGGATGACTTTATCGTCCATGACATCAAAGACAATTTAATAATAATCTTAAACAATTCATTAATAAACTCAATACCAAAGAGCGTGATTTATAAAGAAAAAGCACATGCTCTGAAAATAAAATGACATGAGTTGCCTCTATAGTTAAAATGTAACACCATGCGATAAACACCATGTAACACTTACTTTGTTCCTTTTGTTACATTGTACTTTCCACTCTAGATTCAAGATAGTATTACGTGTTGGGATGAACTTTAGTTTTCCTTAAAACCCAAAAACATACAAAAAAAACATGTTTATATTCGAAGATATTTGATATTTAAAAAACAGTGTGAAAGTAGGCAATAGAATCTAATGATTGTGAATTCAATAACACGATTATGTTAACAAGTTTTTTTTCAAATGTTAAAAAAATTACTACGACATTGTGCAAACTAATTGTAATACTTTATTTGTACAACTAATTATAAGCAAAAATATAGATTGTAACATAGGTGATTTAAATTCACGGGAGTCAATGATTAGTCATCTCTCTCTGACGCATGCTCAGGTCGTTACGAATGTGCGCAGAAAAGTGAAAGCAAATTGCATACGTCACCGGATGGAATTATAAGTTTAGACATTGCCATTGCATAATTACAAAAACAATAATAATGATATATAATAATAAAATATCTACGTAAATACCGATTTTTTTAAATTTAAAATTTTAATTTTTTTTTCATAATGTTTTCTTAAAATAGCCTATTTTTTGTAATAAAATATTATGGACTTTAAAAAAAATTGCGAATGGTCAGTTATTTAAAAAAAAATATGAGTTTTCATATCATTAATGCTAAAAATGGCATCAAAGCTATGTCATATTCAGAGATTGTTGAGCGTAGTAATTTTTGGACATCCGGATAGCGCTGTCGGTTTGCGCGCCGCGGGGGACGGAACTCTAGAAGCGCGACCTATTTCATTTTATGGAAAGTATGAGGAATGGCATGAGGAAATTTTTATAGACAAACTTAACTTTATTTTTTAAGTAAAAAATAATAAAATAGCCAATAGCGATCTCTGGTAAAATGTTCTTAACAAATCAATCATGAATATACTGAGGCAATGATCAAAGTCATTAAGAGCCTGAATTATCTATGCGAATTTGCCCTTTCTTCCACTCTACACCCGTGTACTTCTCGCCATTTCACTTAATTACTTTTTAAGAATTATGCGTCTATTTAAGTAGTAATCATTCAGAGGCAGGTCACATTGCCCGCTAAATACAATGTTCTTCGTAGAATCGCAATTTTGAAAAATAACGCGAAAATATAGCAAAATATGATTTAATTGCTCGCAGGAAGTGACATCAATCGAAAACAACAAAGTTCAGTATTGACCTACACTATTGATTATTTGTTCAAAAATAAGAAGACTGTCCGTCCCTTTAGAAAATTTATATCAAAAATAAAGTTGCGCAAAAATACAAATATTTTGGTTTATGATTTTTTATGCAATGGGGTTTGATAAACTCTGAGAAAACAGTAGTGAAAATGGCAGTGCAGTAGATCAAACATTCAATAGACGCAGCGAAATAAACTGAAATCCAAATAGTTCCTATACTCTACCTTATATAGCGCTATGTAACTAGTTATTGTCCTTTACAACAGATAGCGCTATCACTAGAGTGGTCTTGAATAAACCTTAACAATTCAATTTTTAACAATAATTATAAGGTTTTAAACACAAATCATGTTTTATTTTGCAAAAATACGTATTGCTTGAAATAAAAACATTCGAATGCAACTGTGTAACATATAAAGATGGAGCCACGTATGTAAGTTTTAAATTATCAAAAACGCCGCTTTCTTGAAAAGATATTTTCAATGATGTTTCAATTTGGGGCAATCATAGTCAAGTAATAATAATAATTCAATTATTCTTCACGCTGAAATGGCTAAACGAATTTTGATATTTGGTGCCTACCTACAGAAATTTATTATTTTCTACGAAGTGTGACAATTCCCTGGAACGCAACGTCTCGTCCCTTTGACGGTCCCGGTACAACTGTGTAGTCCACGCAGACGAAGTCGCGGGCGGAAAGCTAGTAGGTAATATATTTTAATGTATTATTTCTTATAAATAAATTTATTTTATTGCTAACTAATGCTAAGAACCTGACTGAAGTTGAGTAAACCTGATGGAAGTTTTTCAGTGGACACATTCCTTAAAATCTCAATCTTTTTGGAAATTATTGAAAATCTAAAATTCATAGTCATAACAAAATAAAATGTTAATATATAAATGGAAAGTAGAAAAGTCAGATTAACGTTTAACATTCTATTTATCGCCTCCATCATAGCATAGTTAAATTGTGTCTGAAGTGGTTTTGGACTTATTTTTATCAGAAATTTTTCATTTAGATATACTTAGGTAGGTAAGTTATTTTATCCATGAAGATATCTTTTCCATACCGTATAAACAGCTAGTACGCCAACTGAATCTCAAACTTCAATTTTACTACAGGTAAGGCGTTATGGAACGTAGTCATATCACTGAAATGAAAAGTAATAAACTGAGATGAAATTTTATTCGTGATAACACTCCTAAAATCAAATAAATGAGAGTGTCTTATACAAAATTGTGTGATCTGTACATGAAAGATATCGTAGAGCTTATATTTAGTCAAACCTTAATATAAAAAAAACACAAGTTTATATGGCTGTTAATTTCTATTACTGTAGACCATTAAATTTTAAATTAATAATATCTTTATTATAAATACATTCTGTTCGCAAATTAACGATCGCCAATTTCAGTTTGAAACGCAAAGTAATTTTTATTTTTGAAATCACTTGTGATTTGGGAGGGATTAGAGACCAGTCGTTGTATAAGCGAGTGCTTTTTCATCACTGAAAAAGACAGTAGTGGTCGTGTGAACAGGAATCTTGTGTTTTTGCTCGCTAAATAACAACCATCATCAAATTAGAAGGGGCAGAGCAGTAAAAATAAGCGCAGAAAAGTATACCACGCGAACGGAGTCACGCGGGACTATAATAGAACATTGCTTAAAAAACCGGCCAAGTGCGAGTCGGACTTGACACAAAAGAAAAATACGTTTCTTGTAGGGAGACACCCTTCAATTTTTCACCTTATTTTACTTTTATATACCCATATAAAACCCCATATTATACCATATTAAGTGTGTTTTAGTAGTAAAAATTTCAAATGTCTACCTATTACGGTTCAGACGATAGAATCCTGTGACAGACGAACGGATGGACTGCGGAACCTTAGTAATAGGGTACTCGTTGGTACCCTTTGGGTACGGAACCCTAAAAAATCAGGTATGATACAATCAAGACTTGTATGTCCTGATGTGAGACCTGAGATGTCCATATTCAGAAGCTAAAAATGGATAAATACAGTGAACTGTGGCAAGCACGATACCAACTCGTACAGTGAGGCTTTTCCGTGACATCCGATTTATCCAACAAATAGTGGCGCCAAACTAACGCCAACTGCTGGAGTAATACTAAAATCAAGTCACGTGCTTGGTCGAGTTACGTCACGGCGAACGGCGTGAGCACAATTTATGATACTAGTGTACAACTGGGGAAAAGTTAGATTACCTACATAGTGCTAAAACTATGCGGTCCACGGGAATTGCAATATCTTTGGCATTGAGATTTTATTATATTTCTAGTAAATATTTTATTGGTGTTTTCTGTAAACTGTTAGAGAAAAATTTTAATTAAAACGAGATACTCCACATGATTTGGCCTTGATCGTGACCGAACAAGTCATAGAGCACAGCTGTCGGTCTATCACTGACAATTACTGACTCTGTGCCTCGGAGAGCACGTTGAGCCGTTTGTCCTAGTAGCCATCATCATGCTGCGAAGGCCTAAGCCCCGCATACCATATCATACCATACCATGGTATGAGGGGTATGGTACTTATTACAATTTAATAATTCAAGTAAAAGAGAGTCATTGATAAAAATTGCCTTTAACAAAAAGCTTTCATTGGACGACAATAAAAAATGATTTTTATTTTACTGGCAACCCTAAGGAAATTGAGCAGTCTCCCGGTACAGTTGTCACGTTCGGTCCTACCTGACCTACTACGAATATACGCGACCCGAATGCTGTAGAGAATAAAATGAGAATGCCTGAAAGAGCATGTAAATATGTAATGAAGAAAATGCCTTTTTAATACCTCAGTAAAACGTAAAGAAGATTACAAAGGGATCTCATTGTGGATTTAGTTGTTTACATCGAGTCCCCAAGCTCGGACATTATTGTAATATTAATGAAAATAGTACACTAGTAGTTTGTTGTAAACTTAGATAACATAATCATCAAGATGGAACGTGTCATATTTCAAAATGAGCGAAAATGTAAGCATAAAATTTAAACAAATATTTTATTAAATTGCACATATGTTATTTTAGGACCTTTTTCTTTTGCAGTGTGAATTTTACATTGAATTCAACTTTATAGTAAATACTTCAAAATATGAAGTGGCGTATGTTTTGTCTGTACTATATTTTTTTATACACGTTTTTGTTTCCACACGCTATATAAATATTTCTGTGTATGTAGGTACATCAATGGCTGTAAATAATTTGTTTGAAATCATAGAACTTGTTGTCTGATAATGTGCTGAACAATATCGTCTGTCAAAATCAATTTAGTTGTTCTTGAGTTATAAAAAGGCTTAAATATATATATATATATTCATATTCAAATCGCACAAAATACTTTCACACACCCAATGAAAAAAAATTAAAAATCAACACAACTTTTTAATTTTTCTCTTTTCCTTTCCAGAACCTGAAATATTTTGGGGGAAATCCCGAGGGGGTCGTTACATTTGATGCCAATTAAGTGATCCAAGAACTTGATGTTTTACTGAGAAAAAGTATTATTGGCTATACAAGCTACATCTAAGACTGATGGTGCTCTGTATGCGGGTCACGCGTAACCCCGCAATACGATTACACGGACAGATGCGCGCGAGTGCTGCGAATCGCAATTAGGAAATTTGCCATTTCGCCCCAATTAGAATGGTACATTGACGCTTTTATTTACTTAAAAAAAGTTTAATTGGCTCATTAAAAATCTGATCAGATTTGTATTGATCCACTAATTAATTAAATAGTAGTTTACTGTGAAACATGTTGTATGTAATAGTCTTTTACTTATTTGTGGTTTATAGATTAAACATTGCCAATATATAACCATCCATCTGCGAAATTTCGGTAAGTAAAGAATATATTGCTGGAGCAACAAGGCCGTGACAAGCGACAACCATATTCTACTCAAAAATTCAAAATATAAATATTTGAAATAATTTACGCAAATCTATGTTTTTTAAACTGTAATAATATTTTTCGGTGTAACTTTATATAAATTATATAATACAAATTTGGTTCAAAACTTACGATTTAAGCTTAGACACAGAGCTACATAAGTTCACTTTTATATGAGGTCGGAGATGCGAGTGTGGACGCGGAAACGGGACGGCGAAAGTTTGTAATGAATCTGAAACTCGGAATGAGACGCGATGAGTAAATGAGCTCCTGAAAAGGATTTCAGCTCAGACAGACTTACTGAAGGAAGAGTTATTTGCTTTCAGGCGAGTGAGTAATGATGCTCTGTAAACAAATATTGTTATAATTTTTTACTATGCAATGTTATTTTACCTAGATCAAAATAAATACTGATCGACTTAGGTAATTTTCAAATTAGGTTAATTCTTAAAAAAAAACATAATTTTTGATGTGTGGACGTCTTATGAAAGCTACTAGGTTATTAGATAACAAGTCTTGGCTTGTCGGTATGAAGTAATGCAGCGATCGCATTAGCGATATTTTTTTCAACTGGGGTATATGTGTCTAGTATATTTATAATATTATATGTGTATAGTAAAATATAAAATAGACTAGCTTAGATAATTTTCCTGACTTCATCGAGGGTCAAACGAATGTTTAAAAATATAATTGCTGAGCTCATCGTGTTGAATATCAAATATTAATAAAATTATAAATTCATGTATTAAAGGGGTCGTAAAATAAAGAAATAAAGGCAAATGCGTATTTTTGATAAATTTGAATTTTCCGAAAGCATTACTCTGGGTTGTTATAATAAATTTCCTTTAGGTCTCCCTAGTTCCTTGTGTGCTTGGTATTAGGTGTCTAGTATAGTGCTAACAACAAAATACAGTGAATTAAAACCATCGCTTTACACATAAAATACCATACGCGGTCTAACTCTTGTCATTTTGATTATCTGCCTTCTGACATTGAATTCACCTCTTCTGACACGCCTACCAAGTGGGTCGCTTTGTATATTCGAAGGTTCAGTCATTTTACTGCTTTCAAGAAAATTTGCATGAAACTAAATTAGATTTTTTTCGCCGAATAAAAAAATTACAATAACATTACCTGGAACATTTCACACAGTGCCATCTAGTTCCAAAGTAAGCAAGTAATATGCTTGAATTATAGAGCACTAGACAACTGGTACATGAATACATCTATTAATTTTCTTTTTATAATAATTTAATACATATTTATAATAATATAATACACCCAGACATGGAACAAATAGACCTGTTCATGCACACAATTATTTGTCCCGGGCGGGAATCGACTCCACGACCCTTGGCTCTACAGTTAGGGCCTCTAACCATTCGGCCAATCGGTCAGTCAAAAGCCGGTCAAAATTCATGTGAAGGACACTTAAAAATATATTTTTTACAGTTGAAACTTGGAGTGTAGTGGTCCCTTGGTTTAATTGATTGACATCTTGATTACAGTCGGAAAGACTACTTTATAGTTAGCATATGACCAGGTTCTTTTTGTCAATAGGTACCCGTATTTGCGTTTTTTTTTTCAAATCTAAAGTGGAACAAAAATTATAGTTTTAAACACAAAGTTAAACTTATAAGCTTGAGCTTTTAGGCGCCACGAGTTCGCAATTAATCTTCCTGTAAGTTAAACCGCACGTAGAAAGTTTACTCGTGAGACTGAACTAATATCCGCTGATACTGAAAGACTGAAGCCATGACGCTGTATAGTACGTGCAGCCGCTCTGCGAGACCCTAAAATTACTACAAAAATTTACGCCACCTGATTACTTGAAAGTTTTTGTTTAGTTTGTTATGATGTACGCGTTATTTATGTTTAAACTACGTTCAGACGAACACGTTGAATATCAAAAGGCTCATTTTCAGATTCTTCGGGCTCGTCAAAACTGTTATCAGCACCTTGATTTGTCAGTATTTCAACTAATTCCGTTTTGAATGTACGCAACTGTTTATTTTAATGTTGTTACACATTTGATACGGTTAAATTCAACATATGCGAGAAAAATCTTTGAGTCTATTTTTTTGTTTTGTTATATGTGCACACACAATCAAAAGACGATCCATTAAATCAACCCTACCCAATTTTAATGTTGTATATACTGCACGATGACTCTAGGACTAGGAACCTCAATGCACCAACAACGATGGGATTCGTCTGCTCCAACATCAACATACACAGAATACAGTAAAAAAAAATATTGAAATAAAAGTGATAGGTAGACAAACAGCCATTATGCATCTAAATATACATAATATTTCCTCAAACAATTAAAAATAATTTTGATGATTAGGATTAGAATTACAGTGACAGTTTAATTTAATATTTAATCTATAACTATACAAGGTGAAATTTAAACAACCATCCAAATGTAAGCTTGGGTAAATCTTGGGTAAAAAACCGATGGTCGTCTTATTTCCTTTTAATTCAATTCAATTCAATTCAAATTCAATTCAATATAAAAATATTGACATATGACTACACAAACTTTCCCCGAAAAAACTAATATGTGTAGTCACCACTCTCCGCTCCAATCCGGAGCGCTGCACGTAAGTATTTTAACGTATTGGAAGATACATCGTGTTCGCACTGCACTTTTCAAAAGTAATTTTAATTGGTTTCGAGTAATATCCTCAGGGACACGTTACGTTTATGGAGCCGTTTTATTTATGTACACTACGAAAAGCAGGCCATCAAACGTTATAAAATAACACTGTAAATAAAAAAAATATTATGAAAATATAACCTACTAGCGACCGCCCGCAGCTTCGCTTGCGTAGACTACGAATTCCTGTTATAGGTACTATTAACGTTCGAGATGGTTTATACGTACTTTTTGCTGGAACCAATTTTGGTTACACCCATTCAAACTTTCAATCTTCATTCCCCTTCCACCCTTTAAAAAAACCGATACAATTTATCATCTCCCGTTTCCCAACCTTAAAATGTGGAAATCTAAAAACCTTGAAACACGTCATTATTTGAGTCCCTCCATGCCCATCCTTAAGTTTGAAATTTCTAAAAAAGCCTTTCTTAACTTAATGCTCACGTGATAAAATAAACCTATGTTCCAAATTTAAGCTTCCTAGACTTAGTAGTTTTGGCTGTAGTAGTTGATAGATCAGTGTGAACAAACGACAGACAGATAGACAGACAAACAAACACAAAAAGTTGCTTATGACACTCTTGACAATCTTCTTTCACGTCTGCAAAGTTTCATTAAAATCTGTTCAGCCGTAGTGGAAATTAGCTCGAATAGATAAAATTGAATTGAATAGACACATAGACGTACAGACAAACAGACGGACAAAAAGTAGCTAATGTCAAATCTCTTGACAACCTTCTTTCCCGTCTGCAAAGTTTCCTTAAAGTCTGTTTAGCCGTTTTGGAGATTAGCTCAAATAGACAGATACACGTACAGACAGACAGACGGACAAAAAGTAACATTTGTTAGTTTTGACGACCTTCTTTTCAATCTTGTGATGTTTCATTAAAATTGGTTTAGACAGATGGAGGTACAGACAGACATACAAAAAATTCTGTATGTCACTTTTGACTACATCCTTTCCATATGTGTAAAGTTTCATCAAAATCGGTTAAGCTGTTTTGGCCGAAACCTATTTGCTCGAATAGACAGACAGTTCGTTTTCATATATATAGCCTATAACCCTCCGCTAGATTCAGGCTATCAAAGGCAAAAAAAAATTTCAAATCCGATTGGTAGTTTCAGAGATTAGCGCATTCAAACAAACAAACAAACTCTTCAGCTTTATAATAAGTATTTCTATTACATAGATTAATAGATTATAAGATAATAAGAAAATAAGATAATACTGAAAACCGTATCAAAGTCTATTGCGTGGTTTGGAAGTAAAAAGTTAACGAACAGAGGCAGACAGCGAATTTATTTTCTCCCGCTATAGTTTTCATATTTCGATAAAAACTGCTAAGATATTAATTTAAATTGTGTGGTGTAAAGAGCAATTATAATATGCATGAAATGCTTAAGACAACTAACGTATTTAATTTGATAAGGATTAATATTACGTTTAAAAAACATCTTCGCAAATAGTACATAATATTAGAACAAATTTGATTGTCATAAAAAAGGTTATAGTAAGTTAACCTTAAAAGATATGCTGTTGCAGACTTTTGGTTAGAACTTTTAAAGGGGAACAATTCCGTAATACATGATTTTTTGTTAACATCAACCGTTTATGCAGCGCGCGCGACGGAAGCTCTCAAAAGGAATAATTTTTCCCGTTTTTGCAACATTTTTCATTGACTCTCCACTCCTATTGATCGAAGCGTGATGTAGTATAGCCTATAGCCTTTCTCGATAAATGGACTATCGAACACAACTATAATTTTTCAATTTGAACCAGTAGTTCCTGAGATTTGCGCGTTCAAACAAACAAACAAACAAACAAACAAACAAACAAACTCTTCAGCTTTATAATATTAGTATAGATATTTCCGTAATGAGGTCTATTGATGATACCTAACATCCAGAATTTTTTTGGATGATTGTTAAAATTTCTTCCTGTACAGCTGTGCCCGCAACTTCGTCCGCGCGGACTTAGATCTATCTCAGCTGGTTAGGAATAAAACGAAACGTGACTCTATGCCCCACGACACACCGCCCGTAATGCCCGCCGCACATGTTAACACTCGCACTCGTTAACGATACTGCGCTCATTTACACTGATTAAGGTCGACACGTGTCTATATTGAGTTCAGTACTACTGGCTCGTGACCACCAATGCGAGTGTCAGCATGTGCGGCGGGCGTAACACCATATTCGTAACACCGGGTATGCGTGACGCGGCGTGGTGTTTTATGGCCGATGTCTGTCGCGTAAGTCGACGAAGACGACGTAGAGAACATCTTACGAAACGCGCTGCTATTCGTCAGCGGAGCTCTGTGTGGTTATATTTGATACCATAAGAAGCGCCGACGTGCGCGACCGACATTAGCGTCGCTCTGTTGGAGACCTAAGGTTTCTAAGTAAACTTAAAAATTGAATATCTTTTGATTATTTGAGTCGATTTTAATGAAATAAACACTAAATGTTACTCACAACAAAGCTTCATATTTTACAATAATTAGATTTTAATGCAATGAGTGGCTTTTATGTGAAGCGTTTATACGCGCACCCATGGCGCGTATAAACGAACAAACAAACTGAGAAACAGACAAAAAATAGAATAATTGGTTTTTACTTTTATTGCCTATTTCTCGTGCCTCTCAGTTATTTTTATACAAAAATTGTTAATGTACAGACACGAAAATCCTATCATTACATTTATTTACAGACGGATTATATCTATGGGTTTCATTAATTTCATTATTGTCGAAGTAATATAACAAAATAAAGCATCATTTGATGTACGTCATTTTTTAAATATTTTACAGTTAGAACTAGGAAAATATGTCTCTGCAACCAATAGAATACACAAAAGAAAAACCTTTTTCTACTTTCCTGTTTTGATTATTGTCTCTCAAGCGCTTCTTGTATATTGTAAGTGAAACGTGCATGTTTTCCATTTCGTGACTAGGTCCCAATACAATAGAATACACGTGAAAGAAAAATCTTTTTCTATTTCCCTATCTTGATCAATTTCTACGAAGCGCCCTTGTATCTTATGACTGAAACGTGAATTTGTACGAACTTATTCCCGAAGCAAAGTTTTAATCTGGGCCGTGTCTTGAGGGTAATAAATTTGGGGAATGAATCCCGCAGCCTCCGAGCAACGGCTATTAGCATAAATTTACGAGCCGAGCCTCATCCACATGCAGATGATCCGCTTGTGGGGAAAAACATCATTCCTAAAGGAAACTTGACGTGCTGCTTAGAAAAACGAGAAGCCCTATTATTAGCTGGCACTAGGAGTTTATTTCAAGAATATCCTACAAAAGTTCTAGCTCAGTACCTACTGAATCTATATAGGATTGATAAATATAAGATTACAATATAACAGTGCGTGCGAAATCGAAAATCAGTATACCTACATTAGAAACGCCGTTGAATGACTGCATCTGGTCTATAGCATAGTGCATAAAGTTTTTATATACTGCAATCATTTATATCCGCTTAGGTTGATAGTTGTGTCGTTCAAATTAATTTATTTCATGGCGAAACAATATCTTAAGTCTAAGGATGCACGGACCGTTTGAAACGGCAGCTGGAAGCGGCGACGGCATGTCGAAACGAAATTTTAATAGAAAAATGTTACAGTCATATACATGAACTGTATACATAAAGTGGGGCAGGAAACGTTACGGAGACGTCGATTTGACTCAGCTTCGTCCATCTGCTTCTTTAAGGGCATAATATTGACTTCTGAGATGAGATACCTCCACTTGAAGTTATCCATAACCAATAACAGCATAACTTATACGCTGTTGTTAATTCTTTGACTCTAAATATTGAATCTGAACTTGTTAATTATTTCTGCATCTTCATTTTACTAACAAAAGAATACGCCACGGTAATTTTGTCTGCAAATACATTTTGCAAATGCGTGTTTTTGAGCAGCCGATTGGATACTTAATAGATTGGGTTAACTTAGAACAAACCTATCTTTATACGAATTGTTCCAAAGCAATGCTAATTATTAAACTTACGAGTATAATTGACTATAATAGTATGAAATAATATTATAACAAATTATAAGTTCAGTAATGAGCATAAGTTTGGAATATGAATTATTTCATTCCAATTCCAATTCCAAACTAATCAATCATTTGGATAGAGATCTTTTCCGAGTTCAACCGTGCTGTCATTTTGATCCTTCCCTACTGTAGTTAACTTAACTTCCCGAGTAGTGGACAGTCCCTCTTGTGACTGTTATGTTTGTAAGGGTTGTCAAATGACTGGCCAAGCGGTTCGTATTGAGCAATATTACATGCAAAACTGAAGATAGTTAACAGATATATTAATATGTAATATATCCAAAGAATGCAGTTACGATCGTTTCCATACAATGGGTCAAATTGACTTTTCAATTCAATACTGTTTTACGTACAGTCATAGCGTAATAAAATAGATAATACTGCGCCAACGGTGAATTACATATTCGGTGTTTATAAATACGATTAAAGAGACTATAAATATATCAGGTGCCTCTTGGTCAGGTAAAAAAGTGTGTAAAAAAACCTTTTTTATGTTAAGCCACAGATTAGGTTAAAAGTTAGTGTTATGTGAGCAGAGTTACTTGCGGTGTGCATGTAAACTATATGATAACAAACTGGCAAAGTCGATATGTTTGGCTTAAATTGGTCTAAATTTAAGTTTTTAATAAATAAAGTTCAATCATAAATTTCAGTATTTAACATGTCATTTTCGTCTAATGCAAAAATTTTACGTTTACCATTTGGAGAAAAAAAGTACTAAATAATTTAAAATATGCAACTTAAAATCTTTAATACATTTGAGTCCTTTTGTAATGTTTTTTCTTTAAAATGACCGATTGTTTCTTAATAAGTAAAATAAAAAATAAAAATATATGGGAAACAATTAACTTCTTTTCGTACACATTCGCCGAGAAATATATTTAAATTTATTTGTCCCTTTTTATTTGTCCAAATAGCAAGAACTGACCCGAAATATTAACGACTTAACCCTCATTAAGGGAATTCTTTGTTCAGTACGAATCTCCGTCTCGAGGGCCAAATAAGCGCCTTTAAACTGAAGCAAGCTTTTTTCCTTCCGTTTTTTGCTTTTCTTAATTTAAGTCGCTAACAAAAGGAGTTGGAACAGCTGGTCCTCATTGTATAGCTTAAACACAGCAAATATTAGGCAAACTGAAAAGATTTTCCATTTAGATTTCTAGATATTATTTATGTGAGAATTAGATGAAAACGATACGAATTTTTCACCAATGATACGTTACTATATTTTGAGGTAAATAATAACATAAATGTTCATAGGAACATGGATAGTTTCTTCTTAATGAACTTATGACTGACCGATTGACCGAATGGTCAGAGAACCTAACTGCGAAACCAAGGGTCTTGGATTCGATTCCCACCCGAGACAAATATTTATGTACATGAACATGTCTATTTCCGTGGCTGAGTGTAAAAAGAATTTATGTATGTATATGTTATAAAAGAATATTCAAGTATGTTTCCCACTTGTCTAGTATTCCATAACACAAGCATAATACTAGTTTATTTTTGGATCTAAATGGCGCTGTGTGAGATTTCTCAGGTATTATTATTACTATATGCCAAATTCGTAGACAATTATTACAATCATCTAATTAAAAAAATTGCTGCTGCGGTTGCTGTCAATAGATGGCGGTCGTTACAATCCACCAACCCGCATTGCTTGTTGCAAATCACATTGGACTGGAGCTGAAAAAGTGCTGATAAAAAATAAAAACAGTCAAATGCGCGTCGGACACGCGCCCTATGAATTCCGTATTTGTAAACTTCAATGGTAAGTTCATTTATACATTTTATCTACTCGTTTTTATCTTTTGAAATACGTGATCCTTAAAATACATTTAAAGTGAGAAATAAAGAGGTTTTACATTTTCCTCTTAAATTGGAAAATGAGACTTTCATTTATATAAAATTTGAAGATTCTAGGTCAACAAGAAGTTGCCTATAAACAAAGTATTTGGAAAAGCAACCGGCGTTAGTAGGAAATATGTTCTACATTTATAGTCTTTTGTGGTATAAGTTGACTCAAAAATTTCCATAGTGCCATAATGCCGCAGAACTCAGTATTTGACAATACTTTCAACTTGATATATCTGATGTATCCTGAGGAAAAATTATTATATATTGACGGCCAAACTATGCTAGATATACACAGACAGATTGACAACAAATTGATCTCATAAGGATTACCTTTTTAGGTACAAAATCTAGAACACAACCATGAGAAGAAAAAAAATGATATGAAATTTTCGATTTCATTAATGTGTTATTTCCACCAGAGCGTTTAATATTCATTGCTGACTTGTATAACTATAATATGGGAAACCCTTTAAAATCTTTTTCTTTGATGTTGTTCAATTGACTTACCGATTGGTCAAGTGGTAAGAGACCCTAACTGCAGAACCACAGATCACGGGTTCGATTCCCGCCCGGGAGCAATATTTGTGTGCATGAACTTGTTCATTTTTCCGTGTCTGCATATAAAATGTCTATTTATGTAGGTATCAAAAAAAAAATAGCCTGCATTATGGGTAGTAGAAAGCAGCTTGTATTATGGGCACTACACAGATGATAAACATACCATGATAAACATACGATGATAAACATACGATGATAAACATACTACTATGTTTATCATCTGTGTAGTACTCATAATACAGGCTGCTGTTTAGTACCCATAATACAGGCTCTGTCTAGTTTGGTATTAGACGGCCGCATGAGAGATGCCTCGGGTACAACAATATTATTATTGTGCGTACTTTAGTCAAGCGAAAACGTCTTTATCACATAACTGGGTGTTACTGGGCGTAAATATAACACCCACACGGCGATATTAAAATCCGAAGACATCGTTTCATTTGACGACACAATAACGGATGTAGGCGTTAAGGCGGTGACGCATCGCATAATACGGCTTTGTCATATGTAATATACATTAGACTATAAATGTTTTAATTAATTTATGTTTTTGGTGATAATTGAAAATAAGATTTTTAATAATAATAATAATAAAAATAAATTTTAATAATAATAAAAATAAGATTGAAAATATGATTTTCATTTTTATTTATAAAACTGTAAAAAAGTTATTTACTCGGAAGGTGTTGTAGAGTTTATTTTAAATGAACTTTTCAGTCATAATTCATGATACTCAATTTAATCTTTTCTTTTGTGTATTTGTTTCGTTAATTAGTTTATTATTTTATTTTAAACAATAGCGACTGAATGGATTGTGACGAGACCTATATATTTAAAGAGAAACCGTGACATACTTTTGGGTGTATTTCATACGTTTTTGTTTTTAGTAGTAGTGTAGTAAAAAGAAATATAGATCAGTTTTGCAAAAAATTGTTCATCTTACGCCTGCTCCACACGTAGGCGGATGCAAGGCAACCGCCTACATGTATACGTCGAAATGTTTGGCTTGTCATTCTTTTACTTGTCGCGCTTGTCTACAAGTCGCTTTGGCTAGGCTGGGCCAACGTGTGGAGAAGCGGTTAAAAGGAAATTGAATATGATGTAATTTGAAAATTGAATGATGGTAATTGTGCAAATCACGCGGGCGATAATAACAATCGCATCTCTTCAATACGTTTGAATCATTATTCGAATCAAACCAGTTTCGAGTAGACATTGGTAAAGTAAATAAGTAATTAAACACATGTATTTTTATTTTGTTCGTATAATATTTTAAGGGGTCGTTTAAGTAATCAACACGTACAAAATTTGGAGTCACGAACGGAGCATGTAATTATTGTCTGTAAATACAAGAAGTACTTAGACCGATTTATAGATAACAGTGGTATCACTGAATATCATTGTGTATTTACATTGTCTACAAATCACTAAACCAATAATATGACGAACCTACTTTTGAATGAAAATTGAAGAGTCACCGTAAGGGTTCCCTTCTTACCTCTTCAAGTACGGAACCTTGCAATTGGATACACAAATTTATATACTTAAAAGGGTCGTTTAGGGTTCAATAATCACATTCGGATATATGGAACGATGTTTTTGAGAGCGCTCTCGTCCTCAATCTTCGATCCCTATAACTAGAATACGATGAAAATTGAAAATCTCTTGCGGTGTGAAGATCAAACGTCTTTCCCCTTTCGGGAAACTCTTCAAGTGCGTCAGTAGACTTCGCTAAAACAGCTGGATCGTTGTGTTGGACGAAAATTTTCATTTTTCCGTAAATATTTTGACGCGGGACTTACAACAAATATAAAATAAATGACCGAATTCGTATGTAATCTAAAATTACACAACGAAAGTTACAACGGATTTTTTTTGTAATATTAAACGGTTTGAGAGAACATATACGATTCCTAGGGAAAATTCACAATTTTTAAATACTTACTTGCAAAAATTTTTATAAGAATCTAGAACAATTGATTGATTGATGAAGTTGAAGCTGATTGTTCGGTTTTTAGTAAATGTAATCTCTAAGTGCAAAAATAAGAAAGTAGTAAAAAGGAAACTCATAGAAAAGTAAATGTATTATGCTCTGATTCCATGTAAAAGTACCACGTACCATGCTTGCCTTCAAATGTGATCGGATCTTATATTCATGTTGCACACTGCCTAGTGTTTTAATATAATAATAATAATATTTGGTACATTCCAAACAGCGCCATTTAGTCTCAAAGTAAGCAAGTATTATGCTTGTATTGTGGGGTACTAAACAACTGATATGCATACTTAAATACTCTTTATAATGTATACATATACTATAAATACTTTTACATTCAGACACGGAACAAATATACACGTTCATGAACACAAATATTTGCTCCGGACGGGAATCGAACACGCGAACACTTTTGGCTCCGCAGTTAAGGTATCTAATCACTTGACCGATCGGTCAGTCATATACTACATTTATATTATATTGACTCGCGTAGGGTTGACATTTTGTATCTCAACAATTTGGTAACTGATTTCTTACTTATTGCTGCTTTCATGAAGTATTTTAATAATCCTGTTTGATTTTTTTCAGAAAACAGCGCGAATTTATTTATGAACGTAAACGAAGCGCTTGATCGAATCAACGGAATAAACAAATATCGTTTCGCGTCTACAGCGCTATTCACAACTATTTACGATTTTAAAATATAGCAATATCCATTTCTCCTTGTAGCATACATGATTTAATTGAGGATTTAAGTAGAGTAGCAATGGATAAAAAATTAACCGTTGTTATTGTTAATGTAAGATTTTTTCCCGGGAAATTAAATAGGCGCTCTTGTTTCACGTGAATTTCGTGCATGCGCGACATTAAAGTTGCATAATGTTTGAACCGGTCGAGAGTGCATGAGTAATTTAAAGTTGCGAATAAAACAAACTGAAATAAATTATCTATAAATGTATACAATTCTGTAAAGAGTCATCAAATAAATCAACCCGTTAACACAGAATATACATTTATTATTTTTATTTTATTTTCTGTAATATTTGAATGCTTTTAGCCTATGAACACAAAGCGATTTTTAGTCTAGTCGAGAAGTGAGTTGTGAGTGAATGAGATAAAAATTGCATTTCCTATTAATAAAAACTTAAAAAAAACACTCATATTTTCGGCTATTACTCAAAAACTACAAGCGATAGTGAAAATTGAAAAAAATATGCTAAAATAAAAGAAAATTTCCAAAAAAGTCCCATTTGCAGAACTCTATCTCTTGCGCTTATATTTTATTTAACTGTTAAAAATAGGGTTCCATCCACGCGACCGTCATAGTATAGCCCGAGCGCACAGCTTATTCAGAGAGTAGTAGGTACAGTTCTTATAAAAAAATTATAGTATTAAACAACATTTTTTTTAAATTAATTATGATGTCATCCTGATACTATTGCAAATTAATTTTATTTATGAAAATAGTTTTAGCATCTATCAGTTTCAGAATAATCATATAAACGGTAATATAACATTTGACCAAAACTAAATGTTATAGTAGGTTAGAGTTGGCATGTAGGCGGATATGCTGTCTCCTTCAAGTATGCAGTATATTGCAAATTTAAGACAGATATCAAAACCTAAACTCTAAAATGCAACATTAAATTATACTTAAGGTATAAGTGAAAGGGATGTATTAACCGTTTTCTAAAATGCTCTAAAATGTGGAATATTTTTACGTATATTCGTTGTGTGAGCAATTATTTATTTTTGGGACACGTGTCTCTGAACAAATACCGTCACATGGCACCTCTAAACTTTTCGGTTCTCTGTGGTCTGTCCGCTTTAAGCTGTGTAAACAAACGATAGACACCGGATTATCGAATGTACTCTTTCTGTGCGTACTCACACCACAGCTCACACTTTAATCTGGCCTCAAAACTTAAACACACACACACGCGTGGATAGACGTTTCAGTGTGCCATTTGGAAAATGATTTGTATAATTTTGCGGTAAGGTAGAGATTAGGAGAAGCGACCAGAGTTTGGAAAAAAATGTACTCGTATCAGGTCTGTCCTAATCGGCAACGATATTTGTAGTGATTTATTCCTATAATCATAAATGCTCCCCATAAAGACAAAGATTGGTTTTCTTAAGCTGTCATCTTGAACGCATATAATGTACAGATTGAAAACTAATATGAAATTTTATATGCAACTTTTGCGCTCAAAATTTTATCATAAAATGTCGTAGAATATCTTTTGGCTCTCTACATAGAGTAACGAGATCTTTTAGAGACGTTCGTACAGTAAGACTCGGTCGCCGTCCTGTAATCCGATTTCTTTGTGGTCCAGATGAACTGGCGGATTGCGACTGCGAATTTCCCAAAGGAGGGCGACGTAAGGTCTAAGCTCACGTGAAAACTGTTCCACGGATCTTGAAATATATTTTATCTCTTTAGTATATGAGCGTATCGAGGATCGCGGTATAAATTTATTAGATTTAACACACAGAATTTTTTTTCTGTCAAATGTAGGATCGCATCCGAAACTATACAACATTATTTTCATGTGTGTTCGAACCAATACATTTCTATAAAAAAATAAAAAAACAATTGAAATTATATTTACGTCTATACTACACGAATTCGTTTTTACGGTAATTTACCCTTATTTCCAGAAAATCTATGGCTACTACTTTACTGGCTTTATCACGCAATTGGTAATGCGCCATGCAATCGCTGTATTATTTCATGCCGAAATGTCAAGATTTGTTAATTAAAAATCTACCCTGTTCGTTCCTACCCTGAGAAAAGTGTTCATCATTGGTCGAGCAATGGATGACCCCCATAATAAACAACGAGGAATATAAATTATGGTTCCAGTAAAGTAATTTTGATGAAGTGTACTTTTTTCTTCGGTTTCCTCGTATTTATGATGATTTCGATTATCAATTAATTATTATTACGATAGTGAAACTATCATAATAAAATTGGAATTCACCATAGCACTTTTCTCGGAGTTTAGAATGTCGACACTTTGGTAACATTGTTTTTTTCTATTGTCTAGTCTAGTAGCGTTCCAAATAAATTCTGCTGCTAGTAATTTAGGACAAAGTATTTAATATATATATATATATATATATATAATAGGTACACGTAAAATTACTTTGTATGTATAAAGTAACGGGCAAATCGGATCCAGTGAGAGACACTATTAGATTGTCTCCTATTTAAATAACTGACCATTCCCAAATTTTTGAACAGAAGTCCGTTATTTAATTTTTCGAAAGAATAGGCAATTTTTAGAAACTAATTTGATTTTTTTTGTTTTAGATCGGTATTTACGTAGTTATGGCAATGGCTGACCTTATAATTCCACCCTGTGACGTTACGCTATAAGAATTTTCATAATTATATAACTACGTACATACCGACTAAAAAAAAATCAAATTGATTACTTAAAATTTTAAATATAAAATAACGGCCTTTTGTTCAAAAATCTGGGCATGGTCAATTGCTGATCGTGCAGTTTTAGTGTAGTTGGAACATCGCCGTCTGAACGCCGTTACCACCGCAAACAGCGATACGTTGGCTGTAGAAACGTAGAAAAGGGCTTCTAGTCAATTCATATTATAATATAATATATAATACCGCCATAATATAATAATATCGCGGTTCGCGGCGTCAGACGTTTGTGTGCTAATGGCGTTAATTCCAAACATGGACGTTTTTTGTGTATTATACCTTATGTTTCTAAAATCGCCAGAATTTATTATAAAAAGCTTTCGACTGTATTTTATTAAGCGATACCATTAAATAAAATAAAATTTTGCATTGTCGTATTATTTGAAGTTCTAAGCTTCTGGTACTTATAAATAAATATTATAAATATCAGTAAAAATACAAATTTTTATTAAACTTAGATAGAGAGAAATACTTCATATTTTTTAATTAAAATAAAATTTAAATATAAACTAGGTACTTCGTAGAGCATTTCTAAATATAATTAATAATAAGCCTTTATATATTTTTCATTCACTTAATTTTTTTTTTGTTAGTTAGTAGTTTACATTTGTTGGTTAAATAAATAGTTTAGTTATATAATATATATAATAATAATAACACACACAATCACAACAACGTCTAGGTCCCAAACTAAGCATTAGCTTGTATTTTGGGTACCAAGCGAAGACACCACATACATATAACAACCAAGACTCGGTGCCAGTATTAATATTCATCATATAAATACTGACCCGACCTGGGATTCGAACCCGGGACCTTTAGCTTCGCAGGCAGGGTCGCTGTCCACTAGGCTAAGCGGTTGTCATTGTAGTTGTAGTTAGTTTAAGTAAATTATTTATTTATTTAAATGGATCCCTCTTGGGTGAAGGCCTCCTCCAGTCTTTTCCGTTCCTTTCTATCCTTTCTTTTTTCTATCCAGTCATTTACTCCAAGTTCCATAATGTCATCGGACCACCTTTGGAAATTGGAAGATATAATTTACTGAAATGTAACTGTTCACCAATATTTTATAATGTTCAGATTGATTTCACACGACTTAATCCATTCCACTGCGTCTTGGGTGCAGCTACGACGAGGCCAGATGCGACGGCGTAATCCAATATCTCTCTTTGAAGGAGAAGCGTTATCGACAATTTGATATACAGCGATATTAAACCGGAGTGCGCCGATGTGATTTGGATCTCGATTCAAACTACACGGGGTGTGGACATGAAAAGCGACATCTATGGATGTTATGCTGAATACAGGAATCTTAGGTAAATATGAGAAACCGAGACGTGTTGTTCTTCTCTTTGCTAACTATATTAGTAATAATAATAATAACTGGGACATCCCACATTACACCATCTAGTCTCAAACTGAGCAAAGCTTGTATCATGGGTACTAGACAATTAATATACTTACACACATAAACCATGTTTGTAATATAAACACAGATAAATATTTTACACCCAAACATGAAACTATTAGACATGTTCATGCACACATATATTTTTTCCGGGCGGGAATTGAACCCGCGACCCTTGGCACCGCAGTTTGGATCTCAAACTACTCGACCAACCGGTCAGTCATAAATTGGTCAGATATTATTTTAAAACTTTAACTATATGGGTTTGAATGCTTATAACTTATTGACACGTAACTAAATGAAACTTTCATGTTTAATATATGATACCGTAGTTCAACTCGTTGAAGATCAAAGAAAAGTCTGCTATTAAGGTAGTGATAGACCGGCGAGCTTTACAGCGGTTTTATAACTCATCGGTATAGAAATAGGAAGAATATTATATAATAGTAAGAGTAGAACAAGCGCCTATTCAACTGGACTTTCTGATACTGATGTGCAAATACAAATGGAGCTGAGGGCTGTATAAAATTGTGCCAAAATAGCCCTAGAGTTGGTGCATCAGGCCTATAGAGTAAGCTTTAGCGCGTGGCTTTTAAGACCTTAGGGAATAATCACGTTAGGTTCAAAGCTTTTTTGTAGCGAATTTGTGTTATTTGGGAGTTTACACATTAATCAACTTTACTAGTCAAAGATGCCTATTTCAAAAAGCTCTTATATTATATATGAAGGGCAACGTTTGTTTGTCCGTGCGTTTGTCTACTTATAACAAAAATCATAAAACCTAATTTCAGATTTTCCTATTTTATGTGAACAGATTATTAGATAATATTTATGAAAATGGCCATAATACTTTAGATTAAATCAAAAATTTTGTTCGTAAAACTCACAAACAAAATACAATAAATATGCTGGTATTTCAAAATACAACTGAGTGAAACAGTCATTAGAATATTTCATATTTCACGTGGACACAATTTCCTTAATCGAAATACTATCAATCTTTCATTTACCAATCCACTATGCCCCTTCTCCCACTCCCTCTACCGATATAACGAGAAATTTTAGGTACCAAGTTTAAAACCGATCCCGCGATGGATTTGAAAGCTTACGCGATACAGCCTGACCTCGGCCATTACCTTAATGGCATTAGTGGGATGCCCACTTTGCGAGCAAAGGTTATCTACAATGCAAATTCATTACGAGGCGGGCAGATCGCAAATTAATTTATTTAACTGTACTCTCTGGTATTCACTTAAAATAACATTTAAATATAATTCCGTATTTATGACCAAAATATTTATCACTAACATTGCCATCCTGCCAATTCACTCGTATAGTTTCCACGAATTCAATCATTTGCTTTTGAGACCAATGTAATGGTACGTATGTTTATACCAATATTGCAAAGAAGAAAGATTTGTTTTTTTTTACTGATAAACTCAAAAACTAATTGATTGATTTTAAAAATTCTTTCACCTGTACAAAGCTAAATTATTAGCGAGTGACGTGGGTTATATTTTATTTTCAAACATGTTTTCCGCCTGCGGCTCCGTTCGCGTGGACTACCCAGTTGTACCGAGATCGCAATTTTTTTGCCTATAGTTTATATGCTGATGAGTCGCGGTACAACTGTGTAGTCCACGCAAAAGCTAGTATACGATATACGCATATGTATTTTAAGGTCGGAAAATTTATGCTTTGGATATGCTACCGTCGCAGATTGTAAGTGTAGATAGATTGTAAACAGACACTAAAGTTTGCAATCTATTAGGTTAGGCTAGATTTTGATTGCGTCAAAGTGAGGAGCGAAATGGAGCGGGGTGACGAGCCACACAGTAGCCTCAAGAAATTATGATTTTTCTAATATCAGCTAGTAAGAAGTCTACAATCTCACTAGACTGATTGAAAACTAACGGTTTTTACATCTTACGGTGAAACATACACGCTTGATTAAGAATAGATCAAATTTAAGCAAAATAATAAGAAACTTTTTTTATAATTATTTATAAGATTTGGTACAACTTTAATTCTAAAGTACAAAAGTACAAATATAAATAGTTCAAGGCATTTTGTCGGAAAAACACAATAAACTAGTTCACGAAATTACATTCACTAAAACGAAACTAAGGCGTAAATACCTATCTCTGGTCATTTTATTTATCAATAATATCAGAGAAAATAATATCTCGATAATTCAATAATCATAATAATTATCGTAAAAATCTCATAATTTTTATTTTATGTCACTACAATTCTTGCAATTAGTTTTTAAAATTAATGCCCGATCTCAAATGACAAATTGTATTCTTTTATAGTTAACTGATTTTTGCCTACGATTTCGCCGGTATGGTGTAGTTTTTAATCTATATAAAGGTTTTCCCAGGATAGATCTGGAGGCATGGCTGTGGCCCCGCTAAGTCGAGTAAAAAAAATATAATTTATTTTCGTTAAAAGTATGTAATTGTAATAGGTTTCCCCTAGTTGGGTTATTCAAACATCATTGCATAAAAGGGTATCATACTTACGAATCCTACTCAAAGGATATAGTGCTCTGGCTTAGCACTCGGCCCCATTGTAGGAGTCACTGTAAACGAGTTTGGCTATTTAAATAAGTCTCCCTGTATCTCATGGTTTTAGGTTCGTTGAGAGTATTAGCTTAAGTAAGTCGTTTACCTGTGGAACATAGGTACCTACCTATTATATCACGAGTATCGAACTCTCTGAGAAAACTCTTTAGGTAATTTTAAATCGAAACAACAACAGGTGCCAGTGAAATCTTATGTATTACGTTTTTATATATCTAAATGAGCAAAACCAAATTGTATACTATTAAACGAGCAATTCTTATATATATATATATATATATAGATGAATTTATTTCGCGTAGGTACCTATCTATCCCTGACGCGGCTCTAACGATTTGAATGAAATTTTGTATTTAGATAAGGTTTCATTTTGTAAGTTTATTTATGTATTTGTATTTCTTAAAAAAACGCAATTGTAAACAACAAAAAAAATTAAATTTTTTTATCAGTCCATATAAACCTTATTTTCCACAAATTTAAAGTTTTTCTACAAATGCATCGAAACTGTTGAAACCATTAATAATAATTAAAAACATTAAAAAATTTTTTTTTAATTGTTGTTTAATTGTGATGTTTTATCAACTGAAACGTAGGAATGTGATCATGAAAATAATATAAATCATTTCTCGGTATGGTAACTCCATCTTTTATTAAATAACCGTACTAACAGCAGTGTCCCACCATAAAAACCAAAATAAAAAGGTTTCATGTAAGAAAGAAAATATTTTTATAAATTTAACGACAGTTTATCAGCGTGTCGTTTCTTACGTATGGTCAGATAAATTTTGTATGAAAATCAATGGTTTCGTTTAACAATGAGGCTCAGCTTCACTTGCCTCACCCGAAACTGCCACTGACATGGGAAAACTATGAAAATTCTTTAATGGTTTGCGGCACCTTAATAAACATCGATTTTTATTTTCTTTTTCATTCAAGCACTTCAGATTTACTGCTACTAGTGTCGATTTGATTAAAAGTTTTCAAAATATATGCAATTAAATAATAAAAGCTTTCTGGTAATAGTTATTTCCTACTTTACGTGGAATTATACCACATTATCCCTGAAAGCGTAACGATAACATTCCTTTACGCAACCAATAACTATAACGTTAAATACATAACAGTGATTTCGCGGAGATTTCAGCGATTTGTCATTAGCGTTCAGCACAATGGGGTATTGGGGTACGGAATGCCAATATCGTACCCCGTGCATTGTGCCTTGAATGCATGGTTTTGTCCGTATATGTGTATTGTGGGTCCCTATATATCCATTGTTACCTTGAAGGGGGGACAGTTAGGGGTCGTCGTACCTAAAAAGGTATAAGGTATACTTCTGAAAGGTGAACGTTAAAAGGAAAATTTTCATTATAGAATTCGGAGGGTGGTTAATGATAGTTTTACTTTAATGCCTTTTACGGCAAAAACCTTTCCTTTTAGTTTTTGACATAATTATTTTTGACATAAATAACTTACACGGAATTTCATAGAATTACATATATTAGTATTTCTTTATTATTTTCTATGTTTTTATTAATAGGTACTCTTGTTGGTCGATACTTTATCATCTGTATCAATATCTCACACTAAAGATACTTTGGCAATATAAAAATGTATTTTATTAATTTCATTCTTATAATTCATTTTCATTTTAATAGGGTAGATATATGGGCTTCATGGAAAATTATGTTACAAGTTCTATAAATAAGAGGACTATACTAATTCCATGATTTTTCTTGGCTCATTTCCATCGTGATTCCCAGCTGATATAATTGAATATAGTAGACACATACCACATGGCTATGCCAGATACGTATATATTAGATATTACGTGCCAGAAAAGGCAGTAATGTATAACACAGCGTTCGCGAGAGAACCGTAATAAGACCTAAGTGTCTAGGGAATGAGGGAGGAAAAATTAATGATATAGTTGCCATAGTATGAGGAACATTTATTTCATTCAAGACAAGAGAATTATAAAGGGTTTCTTTCATAATAATTAGATCTATTATTTATTAACGAATTTTACTAGTTACTGTATCTGTTACGCTCAAAGACCGAAAACACTCATTGAGCGAAGAAACAACCCACAACGCGTTGTGGTCACTTTAAAACATCCACATCGCGAAATCTGGGTTATGATTCTTATGAAAACCCTCACGATGCGTTGTGGTAATCATAGGAAGACCACATAGCGAAATTCGTGTCGTGGCTATTATGTTATACGACCACAACGCGTTGTGGCAATGAAGAAATGCCTTGACGACCGATTGGCCGAGTGGTTAGACACCCTAACTGCGGAGCCAAGGGTCGCGGGTTCGATTCCCGCCCGGTATAAATATTTGTGTGCATGAACATGTTCATTTCGTTCCGGTTCTGGGTGTAAAATATTTATATATGTAAATATTATAAAAAAAGTATATTTAAGTATGTATATCAGTTGTCTAGTAACCCATAACACAAGCATAAAACTTGCATACTTTGGGACTAGATGACGCTGTGTGGGATGTCCCACGTATTATTATTATAATGACGCGCATAGAATCCTATTAGATTAGAGACACTGTGCTTGGAGATATAGTTCCTACTAGTTTTCTGGACTTCTTATTTCGCGATGTGGGTGTTTCACAGTGACCACAAAGCTTTTTGGGCTGTTTTTTCGTTCAATGAGCATTTTTGCTCTTTGAGTGTAACATATTGCACAAAATTAGTGTTTGTTAAGTATAGTTAGAGAACTGAAGTGCGTTTTCAAACACTTCGTGTGCTTTTTATTTAGATTTTTTGTTGAAGTTCTCGTATTGTTATGGGCTATAGGTATCGATATGTAGCATGCACGAAAACGCAGATTTAGTTGTATTTATATACTTCCCAGCGTCGAACATTCTATTTTGAAATTCGAATTACAATTTATCGTACGAATATTTTTTAGCGCTGGCGCCACCTTTGACAGTGGACGGTTTTGCCTTGTAATCACAGAACAATATATACTTCCCTACGGGAAGAAGAAATGTAACTCTATGGGGGGAAAAAACGACAAAAATAGCGCCAACTACTGGTTGCCCCTAGAACCATTTAATTGTCAGCAATTACAAACCTCATGCCTCTTACACTCCTATATCTAAACACACACACTCACACAGACACACACATCTATGTTTCATGTAAAATTATTAGCCCCCACTGGCCCCCATACATAACTGAATAATCAGCTAAACTTGCAGTGTTACCATGTAGTAATGTGCAATAATATTTTCATGTATTTGAGGTAGAATTCCTATTAGTCCAGTAAAAATAAATTTTTGGATTGCATTAAAGACACCTTAAAAATTTCTTTTTACAATAGTAATACTGCTGTATAGTTATGCACTCATTATGCTTTGGTTGCATTATGAGTGTTGCATGTTGAGAAATACCTAAAGATGTGTTTGTCTAAATTTCACCCTTTACATTAAACAGTGGGTAGGTGACAAATTAACTGTATGTCTATGGTAGCAATATGAATTTGATTTAGAAGTTATCCCCAGTATACATGTTATAAATACTGAATATTACGAGATTTTATTTAATTAAAAAAAAAGTTAAACTTACAAAATCGCACTTTTGGCGATTTTCTGTTTTTATACTCTAGATGTAAGCCATAATAGTTTATTAAATTATCACCTATGTGACTTCTCAACAACCATTAAAAAATGTCTTTTTTATTAATTTTTACGACTCGCATTAAAGACACTCTAAATATTTTACTTAATATGAGTCAGTTTTAATATTCTTCATCATAAATTAATATAATCCCTTATTTATGTCAAAAGCGTTATTCATAAAAACGAATAATTCTAAATTACTCACTAAGATAGGTAACGTACTTTTAAGTCTGACTATTTACGCATGACCTTGGTCGTCTGCCTCATCTCGCTAACATTGAGAAAAAGGGACGGCAATATCTCATATAAAGTATTTTTTTGAGCTATTTGTTAAGTTAGAAGCATGTCGATCTCTGGTTAGAAGTATTATTTATATTGCATTATTATTATTCATCATCATAAATTGATATAATCCCTTATTTATGTCAAAAGCGTTATTCATAAAAACGAATAAATCTAAAGTACCTATCCAGTATAGGTAACGCCCTTTAAACTGTGACTATTTACGCATGACCTTAGCCGTCTACTGTATCGCGCTAACATTGTGAAATAGAAGTTGCAATATCACATATTTCTTGTGCTAAAATTTGTTTGTCGTTAATGTTAGTTAAAAGTATATTGTTAAGAATATAACTATTGCACTTAGTGTCCTTTGAAACGCCGCGCGCCGACACCTCACTGAGACAAAAAATTCACAAAGAAAGCCGCCACACGTGCCGCCGTCACCAAGGAAACCGACAGTATTAGTTATTACAGGTGCGGCTTAATAAATAATATAAACATTTAATTTGCTACTTAATTTTACAAGACATTTTACAAATTTTCATAACGGGTGTAGCAAACTCAGAACCCTTATAATTTTAGAGTAATAAAAATAATAATAATAAAGTTAGATAACATTAAGATTTTTTTGTAAATTTTTTTTTTTTCAAAAGTCAATGGTATTTATGCGTTGAACAAATCTAAGTTTAGAGTCAGACCCAATGGTCGGATCTGTCTTTGTTGGCTAGGATAGAAAACAAATAATTTTAAAAAATTTAATATTTCGTATATATATATATATATAAATACTTATAATATTTTTTTACGTACGAAAACAAAACGTTAATTTACGGGACATGATTCAATATTTGAAAGAAATACAACACATAATGTAACACCGACTTTACATGTAAGTACATATTTTAAAAATATATTTTGCATTCTTTTTAAACAACAACGAAACGTTAATTTTATTTACGAGACTTAATTATATAGATATTTGCGAAATATTTATATATACATGTATAAATATATAGTGAAATTATTTTTGCAAGGTCGACTTTAATGTCCTATAACTTCTTTATTTGTAGATATATTTTTATGATTCACACTTTTGTTTTATTTAGCTTAAATTTTAATAATAGCAAACAAAAAAAATTTTTAAACTTCTCTATTGTACTATTTACTTAAAACATGTTTACTTGCCATTCTTTACACACGAAAACAAAGCTTCTCGAGGAACATAAAGCGTGGTGATATCTTTTTTGTGCTCAAACCTCATTAATATTATAAACGAAAAGTTTGTATGTATGGATGTCTGGATGTTTGTTGCTCTTTCACGCAAAAACTACTAAATAAATTTTAATGAAACTTTAAAAAAATATAGCTTATACATCAGAATAACACATAGGTTATAATTATAACCTATGTGTTATTCTAAGTATAAAGATACTAGCTTTCTGTCTGTGCACTCCACTCGCGTGGACTACACAGTTACACGCTGATTTTTTTAATTCTTTCACCTATAAAAAGCTACATTATAAGTGAGTAACATGGGCTATATTTTAATCTCAAACTAGCTTTCCGCCTGTGGCTCGTATGGACTACACAGTAGTACCGGAACGGCTACAATTTTTCACAGAGATATAGTTTATACACTGAAAAATGACATAGGCTACTTTTTATTCTGTAAAAAGGGGTCCCGGTACGACTGCGTAGTCTATGCGAGCGGAGCCCCGGGCGGAAAGTTAGTTAAGTTACTAAATAAAGCAAGGTGCGGTGCGGGCGGACGGCCCGCGATTATTGCTTCGACGTAACCCGCCTCGCGCCACACCGCACCGCCCGCCGCGTACCAAGTAGGTTTTTAATAATTATTTTTGTAAAATAGCTTGTAACGCTCAACAGATGGATAAGGGATTTCTTTTAATTAAAGTTAAAGATAATTATTGGAGCATAAATATACAATAATATTCAAGGTGTAATTAATGCTAGGACCCAAAAATCAAATAAATTTTCACCAAAAAAAAAGTAAAGTAGTCACGTAAGTGATAATTTACTATATTGTATACAGTACATATTTACATGAAGTGTCAAATCATCGCCAACACAAAAATCATTGTTTTGGAGTTATCATTTATTTTATATAAATATATAATTGCCTACCACATATTGTGAATAAACCTGGGGATTCTTCTGAATTTACACAGAGTGTATTTAAAAAAGCTGTCGTATAGAAAATCACTCGTTTTTAAATTTTTGTTCACACATAAATATATTTTTTAAATCTTATCGGTTGATTCTATAAAAATTAATTAACATAAATAAGGGATTATTATGTATTTATTATCCGTGAATATTTTCTTTATGATATTGTAAATAATCCCCTAAAGTGCAATTAATGCAATGTGCTCCTAACAAACTTTGCTAGATTGACTGGAGTATATAGTTACAATTCTTACCTAGTTTAAGAGATACAGATCGCAAATTGATATTATATGTTATTTAGATGGATTATATGATTACGAATAATAATATCAGTACTGAATAACTGTGAGAATTTTTAGTTATGTAAAACACCGAATAAAATATTTTGTTATAGTTATATATTATCTTACTATATAGTTATGTAATGAAAAATTTATAAATAAAATTGTAACATATTCGTATGGTCAACCCTGTACATAAAATATTTTTCCAAAACAATAATTGTTATGGGTTATGACGACTGCTTATCCTAGTGGGTAGCGACCCTGCCTACGAAGCTGGAGGTCCCAGGTCGGGTCAGTATTTATATGATGAATATTGATACTGGTACCGGTAATACTAGTCTTGGTTGTTATATGTATGTGTTGCCTTCGTTTGGTACCTAAAACACAAGTTAATGCTTAGTTTAGGGCCAAGAGGTTGTTGTGATGTAGACGTTATTATTATTATGTGTGGGTAGACGATACTTATAACAATCGTTTTGGGAATTTTTATCTATTTGTATAAACACGATAATAAACACAAAAACTACTGAACCTATTTCGGTAAATATTTTTGTGATTTAGCAGTTGTAATAAAAGGTCTAATATAATACACAATTTGATGATAAGGTAATCTCGAAAAATGTTGTACTTGTGCATTGTCCTGGTGGAACGTAGAAGATAATTTGTTTCTTCGTGAAATGCCGTAGTGTTTCCATAAATATTTTATGAAAACGGTTCACAAATCGAAATAACATTCGCTGTTGAGAGTTTTTCATTTCTGGAGGTAGGAAATGTGGATTACACCATAAGCATCCGAAAAAAATTAAGTCATTTTGTTAGACGATAAAAAACATTGACTGACTTATTGGCCGAGTGGTTAGAGACCTTAATCGCAGAACCAAAGGTCACAGATTCAACTCCCGCCCGAGCCTAATATTTGTGTGCATCAACATGTCTATCTGTTTGGTGTCTGAGTGCAAAATATCTATGTATGTATATACTGCAAAGAATATTAAGCGTGTGTATCAGTTGTCTAGTGCCCATAATACAAGCATAAACTTGCTTACTTTGGAACTAGATGGCGCTGTTAAGCTTAATTTCCATTCAACTTGAGTTCTTATATAAAACTCAATACATACTCAATATACTCAATATACATAAAGTATTATGGAAACTGTCTTATTACTTGTATAATTCAATTTCGTTAAAATACACTTATGATTTTTTAATTCATGTTTCATAAAAGTGACTGGGTAAGGGTAAGACCATATTTTCTAACGTAGTTTTTATGATCAATTGGAAACATATTGGTATAATATGTTAATGTTTCTGCACATTATGCTTCGAATGGTTTATTAAAAGAAGGCAACCCTTTACAGTTAATATAAACTTTTTATCAAAATGACCTAAACTTCACATGCGCCATTCCGAAAAAAATCTTAATAAAGCAGTCGTAAATCAGTGACTAGAAATCTATTTCAACTCTATACTCTTTATGGATTTGTTAATATGTCGTCATTTGGTCGTCAGGTTTCGTTCAGTCAATCACCTTTTTAAAAAATCAAAAGAACTAATTTTTTTTTTTATTTTTTTAACCATATTTTGGATATAAAACAAAAAAGGTACCTATACTATAAAAAGTGATCCTATCGAATTGACCATTCCCAAATTTTTTAAATAAATTACAATACATTTTTTTTAAGAATATGCGATTTTAATTACAAAATAGGTAATTTATTTGAGGAATGGGACAATAATCAACAGTTTAATTAAAGAGTTCGTACAAATATTTCACACAATGATTTTGTTAAATTCTTATTTAATTTGCTCACTGCACGCGCATAGTGTATGAATTGTTCCATATACATCGTTCATAGTCGAATAAAACACTTTTGTTACAGTTATTCCATATACATTCTGCTGCGATAATCTTGTGAAAAAAATCTTGAAAACATAGGATAATTGTGTTTTTGGTATCATTGGCAAATAATGTTGCTACAATAAAAAAGAAAAGTTGGCACACAGTAACTGGTAACACTTCTCCTGGCCCCCGTAGGTATGTCCATGACCGCGGCGAACAAGTTGCCTGGGCCTGCTTGTAATTCTATTTTTAGAGCGCGCAATCACTTTGAAAAAAAAACCGCTTCTAAAATTGAATTTCATTTCTGATTTATTTTTATCTGGAATTTGTGGCTATTTTTGTATTCGGTCGATGTGTATGCGTAGCCACGTGATTATTCCAGTACTTTCCATAACATATCAACGTGCACATAGACGTCACAGTATATTTTCGAAAACAAGGAAATTAAATAGAGAACAGATAATTTTCACATATTTTGAAAAAGAAAATTGTATCAGATTTAGAACATAGTTTTTCTTAGCTGAATAACTATTACGGTCACATATCTAATAATAATTATTATAATAACGTATACGTCACAACAACGTCAAGGCTCCAAACATTAGCTTGTGTTTTGGATACCAAGCGAAGACACTACAAACATATAACAACCAAGACCCGGTACCAGTATCAATGTTCGTCACATAAATACTGATCCGACCTAGGATTCGAACCCGGGACCTCCAGCTTCATAGGCAGGGTCGCTACCCACTAGGCTAAGCGGTCATCATTGTACTGAACTCATACGTAACTAAATCAAACACATCTATAAAAACGTGAGTTGCGTATTCGCAAAACTCTTTTATTTTCCCGAAGCATCGATACTTTGAACACGACATTGTTATTTTATGCACCCCCAAGTTTTTATATCTCGACTTTCTTCAGTCCAAAGTAAGATTTCCGTTTTAATAATGCGAATAATACGAACTTGGGCCAACAAAAGAAACGTATAAACGAGGTTGTAAAGAATTATTGCTTAGAGAACGACCGGACGTGTCTCGACTCTGGGGTTTCGTAAACGTACAAGTTTTCCACGAAAAATATGAAAATGCTTGTCAAAATTATTTATTTTTAATAGAAAAATGTCCAGGTTTTGGCTCGGTAACTAGAATAGGAGGCGATAGGCCGGTATATTATACCCAATCAGCTTTGTATTACTTTCTTTACCTCTTGTAACGTTCTGTTTATATATTGTTGGTTTTAGGAAAAACGTATTTGTTAGTCTAAATAAATACGTTTATTGTCACCGCATTTCTTCTATCTAACAGAGAGATCATGAATGCTTATGCGATAGAACTCTGGGGACTTTGAATATATCCTTGGAAAATCATTTTTACAGCGTAAGCTACAGAACCGAACCTTCTCGCCAAGTTAGTGATATGAGGATACCATTGCAATTTCGCGTCCAATGTGATTCCTTAGAATACAGTAGAATCCACAAGGTCCAATTTCTCGCTTTTAATAACAATATTGGTAGGTGCCTGTTTGACGTTCGGTAGCGAGAATCTTATGCATTCGGTTTTTTTTTCATTTAGTAATAAATTATTAGCCGTGAACCATTCTACTATTTTGGAGATGGCATTGTTTACATCGTCGTAGGTAAGTTTCTTTCTATTAACTTTGAATATTAAAGAAGTCAGCGAACATTACTATCTCGTGATTATTTTTTTTACAAGATAAGGCAAGTCGTTAACATAAACTAAAAATAGAAATAGACCAAGAATTGAACCCGGTAATCGATAAGGTCTCGGTAGAGTCCAAGATCGGTTGGACCGGAGCCAGTCGGTACTGTTGTTTTTGAATTTTGTTAATTTAGCGCAAATGGGTCAAAATTGTGGGTCCGTTAAATTCAAACCATGCTGCTGATTTTGCAACATACAGATAAAGAACCGCTCCCATCACGGTTTGAAATTCTTCATTATTGACATCAGTGGCTGGCCATTCTCTTTATTTCGCAAATCAAGATTTTAACTATCAAAATCACTAAATAAAAAACCAACAAAGCGTTGATGAGTATTGTTTCCTCTAACCACAACAATAAAATTGATATATTCACCACACCTACCATAGTCGTGATAGCCGAGTAGTGGCAAGCCCACTTCTTGTTTATAATGCAGTGGTTCCATCCAAGGGCATGTAACAATGAGTTTTTTCTAACATAAGTAGGTACATAACCTTCACTGACTATGCCTCGGAGAGCACAGTAAACCTTTGGTCCCGGTTGCCATCAATAGATTACAGTCATTAAAATCCACCAACTCGTACTGAATTAGCGTGGTGGATTAAGTTCCAAGCTCCCGAAGGGAGGTCTAAGCCCCTGCAGTGGGGCATTAATTGGCTGATGATATGGTATATATTCATCAGACCGAAAAATATATTATTAATATAATAATCATTAATTACATTATATAAGTGATATAAACTTTAAGAATTGCATCACGGCTTTCGAATTGGTATCTAATAAATTTCGCTAACGCGATGTAGTCACGCAGTTTCTCGATTAGTTTCGTGTGATCGCCAAGTGATCGATTAAATTAATTATTTATTAAACTATGTAGCTTTGTAAAGAAAAATGAAGTTATATTTTTATGTAATTGCCAAGTATTTTACGTTAAAAACAATTTTATGTTGAAAATATGTTTCAGATGATGTCTATGGGACTTTTTCGATGAATATGCAATTTTCCAAAAAAAAGAATTATGAGTACTTTTACAATAATCTTAATTGAGATTCAAAATTTACCCCTTGACAAGTTTAAAATTACAATCAAACGAAAACTTTATGCAAAAGCTTATTACAAAGTATCGGGCTAATTAGACGGTATAAATCCATGGATGTAAACTAACTATGTAAACTAGTTTGTGTCAATAATGTTAATATTTGTAATATTAACTTATTAATATTAAATTAATGATGTATAATAATAATGAAAAATTAAATGTTTTGACAGGTATTTCTCAGTTTCTCAATATTACCTATTTATGTAACTGAGGCATAGATTTCAAATCCATTTCGTTTTGTTCACCTTTCCTAAAAAAGGGGAAACTAATAGAATGAATCACCGGTTAGTTTTCGATTCGTCAACATAAGTGGGGCTGATGGGTGTGACAATGTGGCCAGTATAACGATAAATGAGCATTTGATTTCGTTTTTTCTAAGCTATTATGACGTAGCGATAAAAAAAATCACAATTGCTGTAACGTCATAAGGTTTATGAGGGTGAACCGATTCTATTGGATTAGGTGTATTATTATTGGATTTTAGACTACAATATGGCGTTTGAATTGCCCCCTGCATAGACGAAGGTACTATTCTTAATAAGATGTTTTGAGATCTTAAGACTATGACTTTTTGAACGTACTAAAACCTACTTGTATTTTTCATAAGACATTTTAGTTGGATTATTTAGTAACTGTGAGACATACCTACTGCACCGTTGTAAAGCCGTGATAGTCATGTGGTAGCTAGCGAGCCTGCTTTTTGTTTAGAAGGTGTGGTTCGAATCCCTTAAACCGGCTGTACCAATGATTTTTTTCCGACTTAAGTACAGACGCCTGCACTCTAGTCTGTACACTTTGTACTTTGATCACTTTGAAATAGCAGCTAAAATCGTGACAAAGACATAAACCACGCGTGCGGGCTCTATAGTAAGGTGCGGGACTCTGTCTGCCACAACTAGAGTGCAGGGTGAGAATGGTAGACTTGTTGGTGAGATGTACTTCTCTGATTTGGGCGGTGGTCAGATATGAGAGCAGGCGTCTGTATGTACATAACTACCACTGATTCTATACCTCGGAGAGCACGATAAGGCGTCGATCCTGTTGCCATTATTAGCAGTCGATAAAATGTCTTGAAATGAAATTAATTTTTTGAATTTTTTTTATTTATCGTAAAAAAAGAGAAAGCATTGCATGCTACACTAGCAATAAATTATTAGGTGCCGTATCTCTCACACTATAAAATCTACCAACCCTCAATAGTGAAACGTGATGGGTTAAGCTTCAAGCTCCCTTATCTTGATGGAAGACCTAAGCCCCTGCAGTGGGTCTTAATGGGGTGATAAGATTGCAATGTTAAGATAATAACTTGTTTTTCTAGTTGCTACCAAAAAGAAAAAGAATAATAATAAATGCAATTCTGATCCTCTTATTTGAAACATTTCTATTAAAATTCGTATATGCCATGCATTTTGTTGTGAAATAGATCTTGTTGAAAAATAGACTTTCTGTATTTAGCTCATATTTACGTTTAAATATATGTGAATATATCTGAAATTTTGTGGATATCTGTAATTTTAAATACAAACCAATTTAATCTTACGGTGCTTAAAATAAACTTTGATTCAAAGCTGTAAAGTCGGCCGGTTTTATTTTTATTACAGCGGTTTTAATTAAGTAATTAATCAAATTATTTATTTATTTATCCTTTAGAGCCAACGGAGTATATTGTTTACATAAGAGCTTACAACCACATCGTGCACTAAATAGATAGTTTCATTGATTAGTAGAAAAATCCAGATCAAAAACTTTTTTTTCTTAAGTGTGTATGATATTCATTACATAACATAAAAATATTAATAACTTTTAAATCAAGAACGGACGGTCAGTGGAAAAACTTTTTTTTTAACTTCAACTGTATAGTTGTAGTACCACATAAGCTGTACTATGTGCAAAGCTATAACACGCCCATAAAGAAATAATAACAGGGCAATCCATTAGCGGATAATATTGGCGAAGTTGAGCCGGTAGGTGGCGTGGCGTTCGCAACATCGCTTTTATTGCTACCTCGCGTAATTTATGTCGCGGTTTTGTTCAACTCTCACCTGCTTTCCTCTTTAACGGATTTTCTGAGGGTTTTCTACCTTTAAAAGGTCTGATTTAATCTTACGTAATAGAATTTTAATAGCTTTATCATTATTATGCTAATGTTTTACGTGAAAATATATGACGAAATAGACGCTGTATTTAAGGACATTGTGTATATTTTTAGAGGATATAAAATATTTTACAATTTATTAATTTATGAATTAATTTGGGAAGGCTTTAATCAAAGCGTCCTTACTATTTGTGTAACCACGCATGGTAATGTATGTTACTTTTGTTTTAAATCATTAAAAATTAGATTCTCAAAAAAGCTTGTATTATGGGTATCAGAAAAGTGATATACTTACATACTTAAATATTCTCTCTAATGTACATATATAGGTAAATATTTTACACCGAGACACGGAACAAATAGACCTGTTCATGCACACAAATATTTGTCCGGGGCGGGAATCGAGCCCGCGACCCTTTGCTCCGCAGTTGGGGTCTCTAACCACTCGGCCATTCGGTCAGTCAATCAAAGTCAGTCAAATTCATTTAGTATTTAATATAATCATATTGAATTTAATGTAGGTGTTATCGAGACAATTTTATGCAAAAATCTTTATAACGAATCCCGCATTAATACAAAAAATATTTAAAACGATCACGTGTATTAATTTATTTTCATTTTCTCACTGCTTAAAAAACATCAGTATCGCCCCCCTTGACACAATTACTGTTAAAATTGATAAATCGTTTTATCCTGTTAATTCGGTTGCAAGAGATAATTACATTAACTCGTGACGGAGTTTTTTTAACATCGTAAAAAGCCCTCTTGTGTCTCTATCGATCATGATTCTGTCAAAGGTATAGAGATGTGTACAGATATTGGTAGCCATGAACCAAAATAATCACAGTATATTACTGCAACTTTCAGTGTTTAAAGAAGATAATTATTTAAAAAATCTGTTATATTACTATAGAGAATTGCTTTATTGAATTTTCAGTAATTTCAATATTGAGAAAGTAAAAGACTTGTTTTAGAATATAAATTTTTTCAAGGATATGTTTTTTCCTAATTTGAACCATTACTTTGTATTTTTCTGACGTACAGAATAGGATCTGTGTATTTGTTCTATGCAACTGAAAATCATGTTGTTAGTACCTACTTCTATAATTATACGAAATCTACAGTAACATTCAGGGTCTGATGATAGAGCCGGAAGGTGGTCACAGGAACTCGAAGATAAAATAATGCAACCCCCTTGAGTTTGGGCTCGATTGATTTATCTCGATGAGTACTCTGTTCCCGGGTGGTATTCAGGGTCTGATGATGGAGCAGAAAGGTGGTCATAGGAACTCAAAGATAAAATAATGTTAATATTACGGAAAGGAAAATTTATAATTTAATGTGTTTATAATAAATTAATCGCAGAGGTAATTTGAAATCCGAAAGACATAGGCTACTTTATATTACTAATCGAATACGCAGTTGCCGAGAGATGCAAATCGCTTGCGTTTACTACCTATAGGCACGCCCATTGTGAAGAGGTTTATACCACCGTGTTCGGCTGAACTTAATTTAAACTTATACACAGAGCTAAAGCGCGTAGAGCTTACCGAACTAAACAAAGCGCTTCATCTGAGCAGATGGTGCAAACTAACGGTAACCGAGAAAAACATGTTTAAAAACTCATTTGTTTTTATCGCTATCATGTTTTTTTATAGCAATCAATAAAGACACCAATACAGAATTACAACTTTCAAGGAATACATTTTTATTCAATCTTATACAGTTGAAAATTTTATAAAACACCGCGAGACTGACTCACCAATCGCAAAATTGGAGAAACTCTACTCGTGAAGCGGCTAATAAGGTCAGTGGCCGGCTATTCTTTGAATTAAAATGTTAGTGGAATGTTTTGTTATGTAATCACTTTGAGATTAGCGGTTGGCGGTAAAACAGCTGTCTCGGAATAGTATTAGATATGTGACGTGATTGAATGACCAAGCATTTGCGTTGTCCGTGTTGTGATTTTTTTCTCGGTAACCGTTAACTTGCCCCGCCTGCTTACTAGTTGGATATTACGTTACGCTACTTAACTAAAAGCTGTTACAGTTTACATTCTGTGAGGGAATCGCAAGCAAAAGCTGTTTTTTAAGTACAATGATAATGATGAGGTTCTATTATCTTTTTTTTTTCATGGAGTGATGAACTTTTATTTGTCTTCAGTTGATGAAATGCGGATGTCTCTTTGGTAGTAGTAGGCACAACAAAAAATATTTTAGATATATTTATACATGTTATATAACAGTATTTATAATATTTAAAACCATCTCAATTATATTATAAATATAAATAAAAAATATTATTAGTAAAGCCTTCTTTGTTCTCTAGTTGTAAGGTTTTGTCTATATTCTAAGATAATTTATTTTATTCAGGGTCGTAAAGTTAGAACTGAAATAAAAGATTATGAACTCAAAGAAAGATTTTGGTAATTCGTAACCACACACATACAATTTTGTCAAATAAATTATGTATCTTAAACGGAGCGCATGGTTTACAACTAGCCAGCGTTAGAGTATTATAAGCTATAGTATGTATTGAATTTAAAATCATCTAAATAGGGCATTCAACTAATCCTGAAAAATATTATATTTATGAAGGAAATATAAAAAAGACTACACGACAGCAAAATTTATAAACAAAATTATATTCCATTGAAAAGTACGTAAGATATAAGCTATTGAAAGTTTATCTCTATCTCTTTCTTGAAAAAAGAAGTTTAACATAATTTTAAATGGTCGACGTCACACCATGGCGGTATAGCTCTCTCTGTCTAACAGGACATTTTAAACATTCACTGTGTTATTAATTAATTATTTTTTTAAATTATTTCTCTGATATTATATATGTAGAAAACTCTTTTATATAATTTTTTTTTAAATCAGCCAACTAATTATATTATAAATTTAAATATTTAAATATTTATAGTATTTAAAATTATATCAATTAATTATTTAAAAACTTACGACTAACTGCTTATAAATAATAGTTTTGAAAGCAAAAAGGTTTTTGTATATGTTATTTAAGTACCTTTACTTTTCACGGCCACAGACTGTTCATAACAAGTACGCACACTAAAGGTTCCCAACACCCGCATTGTGGTTTAGATACAAAACGCAGTAGGAGATTGACGTTATCTGTATGCATTGTGTACGTATCAATTTTGGGCATCCAACAAACGTAGGAAGCAGTTGACAGCTGCGGACGAAAACAAAGCCAGCGAAAATGGAAAATTCGACTCTTGAATTCTGTTTACAGATAACGTATTTTAGTTGCGCACGGGAAATTAAATTTATTATTGACTTTTAAAATTATACATTTCTTAAATAACTGTAATTCACAGATTGATCTGATAGTTTAAAATTATGTTACGTGTTTTAAAAGATTGTGTTCCAAACAATTCAATAGAATAAAACAAGATCGTTGCTTTGTTCTTGGTTGTTGCATACCTACCAATAATATCCGAACATAACTTTTCGAATACAAATACATTCCTGATTTATAATTTGAGCACTAGACTGGGCTAACTTTAAAATACTCTTTTAGATAAACTATATGACAAAAGTTTTAAATATTAAACGTGTATAATAATTTCTTTGCGATATTGAAAGAGGTTCTCAGATTTGTTAAACCTCTTAAGTAAACGACGCTACGCAATCGAAAGCTTTCAGGCGGAAAATTTAATTAGAAGATTTAATTCAGAAATTAACAAATATTGACTTTCGAAGTACGTATTTTCAGGCACTGAAGTATCTGCTAATTAGTTATCCTAACAAAGCTTAACCTTGGTCAGAAAGTCGTTGGTCGTTGCCCATATAGATGGGCAATTTCATTGGCATTTTACATTAAATTTTTATAATGTAATCAGATTGAATCGAAGATTTACAAACTATAAATTCATTAAGGTCACCAGAGGTTATGTGAAAGAGATATTACTTCGTTATGATTTTGTAAAAATAAATATATAGCAATAGGGACGTATTATGGAGATGTTTTCACAAATAGAAAATTCGCATATCTTAAATCATATTAAAACTTATGCGATACGTTAAGTACGCAATTTTAAATTTCTAATAATAGTATTTAAATTATATAAACAGACCATTCGCATCTACACCCAAATTATGGGAAAAAAATAAAGCCCTATTCGAAACCTGGTTTTTACGTCGCTGGCGCACGAAAGCCAGGAAATTAGTTTCATTATCAGCACTGTGCAAGCTCCAGGTGAGCTTCGTTGATACACTCTTGTAATTTAACAGACACAAAAGCTTCGTTGCCTGAAATTGATACTTTTAAACTGTTACCTACTTAAAAGCTTTGTTGAACAACATACGTTATCGTGGTTTTTAGTTTCCATAGGTATATCAATTCACACACAATATTTATGTTAATTAGAATTATCGTATTAAAGACATCATGCATTTAGGTCTAAAAAAATAACGGTCAGACTTAATAAGCCTCAAACTGTTAGTACAATGGATTTCGCACTGTAAGACCGTATTCGACTAATGTTTATTTTCCATTTTTTTATTAAGTATGCATGTTAAATAATTTATGATCTAAAATTTGACTTCGCAACCTAGCTATGAAAATTAATTTTTTGGTCAGGCAACTTTTTATTTTGATTCAAAATATATGGCCACCCACTTACATGACTTAATCGGCGCTGCTTCTAAAAAATCAAAACATGCCTTTTCTGTGCCTACGAGTATAAGCGTTGTCATTCATTAGTCTCATCAGTGAAAAAGTTTCTTATGTGTACTTCTGTATTAAAAGACTATTTTTTGATTGACTCAATTAGACTAGATTTTACGTAATTTTTATTTTATTTTTATTTATTTCATTTATTAATTTCAAAGGTTGACAGTTTGGTTGGAATAACTTTTGTTTTATGTGTATTTTATGAACTGTTAATTATTTTATTGCAAAAATGAAACTACTCTAATTATGAAAGTACAAATGGCTTTTCAAACTTATATTTACATAATTGACTTCAAATATTTTAAAACGATCTATACCAAATACATACATTTATCAGACACTCTTTGACAGCTAACTTAATGCTATTAACAGAACACGCCTACTTATAACTTTAAAAATCTATTGCGAAATGTGTTACTTGGGTGAACCGCAGACTAAAGAAAGAAAGAAGGAAGCACTACAGAAACGACATTTGCACGACGTAAAAGCGATGTTCGGTCTGCAGACGGGAAGAAGTTACACTGTAGTCGAAAAGTTGTTGTCGTCTGATTATATATTTTATCTTGGTGATTTTTAATTAAAAATTTAAACATATTATGCTATATCGAAATTAATTTTGAATTTCCAAAACAGTGTGTAGGTAACAAAAATAAAAATGACCATTGAGTCATATGTAATACGAAACAAGTCAAAACTGTTAGTAAGATAACTGGAAACTGCTTTAGCATCGTTGCGATTTGAAAGTCGATGAAACGAAAAAGCGACAGTAAAAAGAAATAGACATAAATTCATAAGATTTAACGTGGGAGAAAATGAGATAAGAAGCATTATATAGTGTTTCTTATCTTCGTGGTTGTCTTTGTACTCTGCTTCGTACTCCTTCCACTCGTGTTTACAAGGCATAGTGAGAGTTTGCTTGGGTCTCAGCGTTGTACGTGTGTTAATACGTGTTTGTGCGCGCATACGTAGTAAAGAGCTTGAGAAAAGGCATCACAACCACCGTGTGTTTTGTATACGTGTAGATACCTACGTATTATCTATATTAATAAAATTGAAGTGTCTGTCTGTCTGTCTGTTCCGGCTAATCTCCGAAACGGCTGAACCGATTTCAATGAAACTTTGCAGACGTGCAGAGGGCATTACCGCGGGTAACATAGGGTTACCCTTTTTATTTGTCTGTCTGTCCATCTGTCTGTCTGTTTAAACTGATCTCAGAAACGGCTGAACAGATTTCAATGAAACTTGGCAAACGTGTAGAGGGTGTTATCATGGGTGACATAGGCTGCTTTTAGTTTTTCTGTCTGTCTGTCTGTCTGTCTGGTCGAGCTGATCTCAGAAACGGCTGAACAGATTTCAATGAAACTTGGCAGACGTGCAGAGGGTGTTGTCATGGGTGACATAAGCTGCTTTTAGTTTTTCTGTCTGTCCGTCTGTCTGTCTGTTCGAGCTGATCTCCGAAACGACTGTACCGATATCAATGAAACTTCGCAGACGTGCAGAGGGCATTATCGGGGGTGACAAAAACTATTTTTTGTCAATCTCAGACCTATCATGTTGGTACTCAAACTTGATGTTTTGACGAGATCTATGTGACCGTGTAACCACATTTTTAAATACTTATTTTTTCGAAAGCATCAATCGCAGACCTATCGTGTTGGTACTCAAACTTGATGTTTTGACGAGATCTATGAGTCCATGTGACCACATTTTTAAATGACAATTTTTTCGAAACCATCAATCTCAGACCTATGGTGTTGGTACTCAAATTTGATGTTTTGACGAGATCTAGGTGACCACGTAACCAAATATTTAAATGCTTATATTTTCAAAACCATCAATCTCAGACCTATCGTGTTGGTACTCAAATTTGATGTTTTGACGAGATCTATTCACATAGACCACATGACCAAATTTTTAAATGCTTATATTTTCGAAACTATCAATCGCACAGCTATCGTGTTGGTACTCAAACTTGATGTTTTGACGAGATCTATGTGACCATATGACCAAATTTTTAAATGCTTATATTTTCGAAACTATCAATCGCAGATTTATCGTGTTGGTACTCAAACTTGATGTTTTGACGAAATCTATGTGACCATGTCATATTACCTAATTTCATAAAAATTTCATATGATTTCTTAGGCAGTTAAATTTCAGAATGTTCTAGAAAGTGTTACAATCATATACAATGTTCTACAGCGTCGCGTTCCTTTAACTGTCCTACTACAACTGTGCTCAACGCGAGCGAAGCCCGCGGGCAGAAAGCTAGTTTATAATAAAATTCTTCAAACATGCCGAAAACGAATGCAAAATATTGCCGCGATTACCGAAAAAAAATGTAGGTACTTGTACAAATAAAATGTAAAATGATTATCTAACTTTGTATCACTATAATCATTACTAAAACCTACAATTATCCTCTTCCCGAAATTTTACTTTCGTTCCACTTCTACCACGTGTCAATTGCACACATGTTTTTTACATTTATAGTATTACTAGGTTTAAAAAAATTTCTTCAGTTTCTTGTCAAAATACTCGTTCAGTGCTGCCATTTTCGCTTTATCTATTAAAAACCGAATGCTCTCACAGTTATGGGTTCTGTAGTCGGGATAAACGTTCATGATTTAAATTCAAATAATAAGATTTTTATATATTATAATATATTAAAACTGATACATGCGGCGCCATCTTTATATGTTACACAGTTGCTATTCTTCATTGCAATTTTTTCTATTTCTAGCAATATGTATTTTTTTCACAATACTACATGTTACGTGTTTGAAAGCTTATAATTTTTGTTGAAAATTGAATAATTAAGGTTTATTCGCCTAATTGTAAAGATAGATGATCATAACTAGTTAGATAGCGCCATCTATGGTAAAGTATAGCAACTACTTCTATTTTAGTTTATTTCGTGCATATATTGGATGGTTTATTTACTCCGTTGGAATATCACTATTTTTTTTCAAAGTTTATAAGACCCAGCCGCATAAAAAATCGCAAAATCAATATCAATCACAAAATAGTATTATCGTTTAACATTATTTTTGATATTGATTATCTAATGGGGCAGTCTTTGTATTTTTAAATAAGTAATCAATAGTGTGGGTCAATATAAAACTTTCTTTTTAAAGTTCGATATTCCACGTTCTGACCAGCCGCCACTACAAATGGCCGCAGCGATAATTTCCATGTAAACAGCGCACTGTCTTTAGTGTACGGAACGCCATTGATTTATGTAGGTGGGTCAATGCTTCGCTTCTGCGGTGCATGTTTTGTGCGGCTGCATTTTCGGTCTACGGTCCGCCTTGTGAACATTGCTACAAGTAAACAAAACTTCGTAACACTGTTTCGACTTGTAATATTTTGGCAAGCACTATGAGAAAGGGCCATACATCCCGAAATTTGAATGTAGCAGACTGGAAGGTGCACGCTTGCTATACTTGACAACTCGAAGCCGACAAATAGCAAGTTTATTTACTTAAATTTTTTTTGTCGGATAACTAGTTGCAATAGTAGTACATAAAGATCTAGAGGCAGCCAGTGGACACACACAGCTCACACAGCACAAACATCTAGGTAACCAATCGCGTAGGCCATACGCGCGTTCTGCTCGTCTGCTTTCCTCATCTACTTTAGTTCACAGACGAAACGGCCAACATTTCTCCTATTAAATTAATTATTTCAATTTATAAATTAAATAATTAACAAACTAATTTCGAAGCTCGGTAGCCATATTTTTAAGGCAGTGTAAAAATAATGAAGGATTTTTCATGACATCTAAACTAAATGCGTTTCTATGGTTTGCGTGAATATCCAGAACTCTAGTTATACAAAATCCAATCAACTATAATATCGCACGACGTCCATTACACGTTAAATTGTGGTGAAATAATTAAATTTCGTTTACCCACTCGTGGGGACTTTTGCGAGCGTTGTACGGCACTTGTGGTAAATTGAACGTGATTATGTCCACTCGAATAGGCCAAGGCGAACAGATTTTAATGCATCTTCACGACTATACAATAGCGGAGATAATTAGGTGTCATATTTCATAAAGCGCTCTTTATTCACGTCACTACCTGTTCGGGATTTTTAATTAAGTCTGCATATCCCACCGACGCGACGACGCGACGTTGTCACCGCCGCCGGCTCATTGTACTAGATTTTACCGAGTTGAGATTATTTTGGAGGTAAAAGCGGTCTGACGTGAAAGGATTCGTGTCTTAACAAGAATGTAAGATACCTTTGCGTATAAGAAACAGTTTTCTGTTTGTATGTTTGTTTGCTTGCTTCAGAGTCATTTAAAAAAATTACAGAAACCAATATGTCCTTATATGCGATCAGACGAGTCTATTCAATCCTAAATGGTCAACAGCAGCAAATATGATTGGGCTAAACATGTATACGAGTAATGATAGAATTTCATATTTACATATGAAATATATATATACATATGTTTACACAGATTTTTTTGCCATGCTCTGTAGCCTAAACAGCTTGATTGTAAGGTGTCGTTAGATTCGTCTTAAATTCTAAAGTAACATGGCGTATAAATTATATTTAAATACGGTGTCTGCGAATCAAAATGGAGAGGAGGAATAAACATCATCATCATCCCATTTATCCTAGGAATAACGTTAAGTGAAACTTAATTGTAATGAATTTTGAAAATTAAGCTTCACTTAACTTTTAAGTGAGAACTGAAATACCGGCCCTAACTTCATCTAACTCGGCGGAATCAGGTATTAGTAGAATATGTGAGTAGAATTATCAAGATGCCAACTGAAAAACCTGAGCGAAATGACAAACTCATAGATTAGACAGACCACCATTACCATTGTTCTTTAAAGATTTTAATAACATATACATATGTATTATATGTATAAAATCGTTTGTCCTTACTGATCTATCAACGCACAGCCAAAACTATTAAGTCTACAAAGCTGTTTGGAACGTGTGTTTATTTTATGACGTGAACGTGCGTTAAGAAAGGATTTCTGGAAATTTCAACTTTAGGGAAGGGAAATAGGGGCGGAACTTTGTATGAAAGTCTTTGTTCTTTGAAGTTAGAAGCATGAGAATTTGAATTACAGCTACTGATAATAAATAAATAATGGTGTGTATCAGAGTTTTTGCATTTTCACATTTTAAGAAATTTAGTTAACTGTGAGTGAAAGTTTGTATAAGAGTGTCCGTTTTTTTGTAGGAACTTGAAAATTGGTATTATACCTACTTAACATAAACAAATGATGATGTGTTTCAGGGTTTTTGGGTTTTCACATTTTAGGAGTTGAATGTTTGTATGGGAGTAACCAAAATTGGTTTCAGCAAAAAGTACTCAGAAACCATCTAGAAAGATATTGTAGCTATTTTGTTGCTGTTGTGGCGTTGGACTGAGTAATTTTAAAATTCCGTCACTACCTGTGAGAACCTCTAATTGGCTTCCTGTTTTTGTTAAGGTTTATTATAAGTGTTGTAAAGCTGTTAGTTTTCCTAAGATAATAAAAATAAAATAAAAAAAAATAAAAAAACAGGAACGCGTCGTCAAAGCAGATGATATATAGATAAAATTCGTGAATTTTTAATTGTTTTCCAGTTCGATTTTTAAATTAAACTACACAAGAAGGTATTTTGCAATAAAACGTTGGTATGTACATCGTACTAAATTAAACTCCTTTATACTATTTCAAAACATCAACATTTTTTTTACATTTTTATGGTCGCGGTACTTTATGTACATCTATGACTAACTTTGCACCTGCGGGAACAAAACGTAAAGTTTCATCCTAACTACGTTAAACATATTATACATTATACATGTTCGGTTCGAATCAACTCATACAACGGCTGTGTACACACGTCACGCCGCAAGAAGCGCTAAGCTCCGGTTCACACGCAAAGTTGCCCGCTACAACATAATGCGGTGTAATAAAGGTAAACTTGGGCCATTTGCTAAATTAACTGCAAATACACGGAACGGGTTGGTAGACTGATTTGACGACCCTTAGGCTGTGATATATAATTCAGAAACAGGTATGTTCTGGTCTTAATGCGATTACACGTTTTATTGGTTGCTGACATGAAAACATTGCAATTATTGCTGCAGAAAAAAAAAAAACATAATTTGCACATTCTAGTATACTCGGAAAACATTGTAAATTCACTCTATTTAAATTTTCATAATTAGTGATCAAAAATACATCTAAAATAGTACAAGACTACCTATTGGCAACTACTACTTCCGTCTTTTACCAACTAAAGGAATTTTAAAAGTCTTCAATATGAAGGCACTCCGCTATTTTATTCCGTGTTTTATTTTTAAACTTTTTCTTTTTTTTAAATTTAAATTATATTATAAAACATCCGATATTTTACAAACGTAAACTTATTTTAAATCCCGAAGATATTTGCGTGACCTAAGTTCCGTCGTTTTATTTGTAAATGTCGCATCTACTTAAACATTTTCTGTCATGGTTACTTTATTGACGAGGATTGGGCAGACATATTTTCAAAACCACTGAAAATAGAGTTCACGTTTCTGGTAAACTGGAAAATGTGGACATTACGTTAGAGAAAGATTTTAAGCAAGCACGATAATGTTCCGTTTGTATACGTTAAAAAAATGAAAAGAACCTCTTTAAATGTCTCAAATTTGTTTATAAACAGATAAATTTATATTCATTACTTAAACAGTGTATTTTCACGGTCGCTGCATTTAGCTCAAATAATACAGCTAGTTTTTCCCGGTTCGCTCGTAAGGTGAGCAGTAAACCCAAATTAGGTTCATCCCAAGGCAAGGCCCGTACAAACTTTACTGCCGCGTTATTTCCTTGTTACACCTCGCTGGCCAACGTCTTGCGGGAAATTAGTCCGATGAATTACACGAACTGACTCGGTAACTAATTGTGTTGCGTGTTTTCAGAAAAGGCTTGTTTTCTTATTTTGAAATTATGAGACAAATTCGATACTTATAATCAATGTTTATAAGATGGTCATTGGGTCTTTAGAATGAATGATTTACAATAACAATTACACATGGGACATCCCACACAGCGCCATCTAGTCCCAAAGTAAGCAAGTATTAAGCTTATTTTATGGGTTACTAGACAAGTGATATTAAACATTCTTTATAATATATACATTATTATCATTATTAATAATCTATACTTAATATTATAAAGCTGAAGAGTTTGTTTGTTGGTTTGTTTGATTGTTTGAACGCGCTAATCTCAGGAACTACCGGTTCTAATTAATTTTTTTTTTGTGTTGGATAGTCTATTTATCGAGAAAGGCTGTCGTCTATATATATAAAATCATACTATATGTCTGTCTGTCTATTTGAGCAAATCTTTAAAACGGCTAAAATGATTTTGATGAAACTTCACAGATATGGAAAGTAAGTGGTCAAAAGTGACATACACTACTTTTTGTATGTCTGTATGTACGCCCATCTGTCTATTCGAGCTAATCTCCTAAATGGCTGAACCGATTTTAATGAAATTTCACAGGTATAAGGAGGTGGTCAAAACTGGCATACGCTACTTTTTGTCCGTCTGTATGTCTGTACTTTTATGTGTCTATGCGATCTAATCTCCAAAACGTCTGAACAGATTTTAATGAAACTTTGCAGACGTGAAAGAAGGTTGTAAAGAGTGACATGAGCTACTTTTTGTGACGTGACGTTGTCATGAGTGGCGTAACCTACTTTTTGTCTGTCTGTTTGTCTGTACATCTATGTGTCTATTCGAGCTTATTTCTATAACTGTTAAACAGATTTTAATTAAACTTTGCAGACGTGAAAGTAGGTTGTCGAGAGTGACATGAGCTACTTTTTGTGTCTGTCTGTCGTTTGTCCTCACTGATCTATCAATGTAGATAAAGCCGAAAGTACTAAAATCTAGGAAGCTGAAATTTGAAACAGAGGTTTATTTTATAATGTGAGTATTAATTTTTAAGAAAGGATTTAAAAATTTTAAATTTAAGGGGGGAAGGATGAAGGGGCTTTGTATGAGTCTTTGTTGTTTAAAGTTAGAAACATCAAAATTTTTGCATAAATAAATAATTATGTGTCTCAGGGTTTTTGGATTTCCACATTTTAAGAATGGGAAACGGGAGGTGAAATGTATGGGAGTATCGGTTTTCTTGAAGGAGTGGAGAGAATGAAGATTGAAAGTTCGAATCGGTGTAACCAATATTAGTTTTAGCAAAAAGTACCTACGTATAAACCATATCGAACATTAATAGTACCTACCTATAACAGAAATGTGTCATCTACACAAGCGAAGCTGCGGGCGGTCGCTAGTAATGTATACATCATAAAGTAAATTTAAATTACTATTTACATACTAAATAAATATTTTACACCCAGGACACGGAACAAATAGACATGGTAATGCACATGCACAGAATATTCGACTACGAACAAAAAAAAAATATAAATAGTAGCGCCCGTAGATACATATTACTACGTATAGATTAGTTGTCGCCATAGCTAGATATAGGCCAACTTCCATATAAACAAAAACAAGGAAGGGCAATGAAAAACTCTGAGACTATATTATAGTTATGTGACGATTCGGCTCAAACATTAGCGGACCATGAGCAACTATCGTGATGTCGTCTCCATGTGATACGTCAAAAATATCAATGGTAGCTGCATATATTGTCTTCAATATAATTAAATTTTCAGTTAAACTGACAAGCCTTCTTTCTTGTTTCGTGAACTTATCAGAAAACAATGAATACTACATCTTTAAAACTTAATATGGCTATGTAACATAGAAAAACATCATTTATAATACATGAACACATGCTTCTAAAATATTTATTTAAACATTTTATATTCACTTCACTTCATCAGTCCATTTTTTACCCTACTGCAGGGGCTTAGGCCTCCCCCAGGGTGAGGAGGGGGGCTTGCAGTTTAAATCCACCATGCTGCTCTTCTGCGGGTTGGGGACTGTAACGACCGCCATCTATTGACAGCGTCCGGGACCGACTGCTTAACGTGCCCTCCGAAGCACGGAGTCAGTGATAGTTATGTACTTAAGTCAGAAAAACTCATTGGTACACGCCCGGATTCGAACCATGGCCTTATGGGGCCTTATAAATTTGAGACAGGTTTGTTGCGCTTTGGGCTATCACGACATTTTATATTAATAAGACTTATTAAATATACATATTATTTTGCACTTGTATCTTTTTTGCCGTGACATTAAAATGTCTTCTTTTTAATAACTCTGTTAAGAAAAGTTTACACTGTTGTCTGATTAAATTTATTTTCAACATTAATTTATTGAACAAAACTTCCTGAAAATGAAACAACGTCAGGGTTGAGGTCTAAAGCTGAATTCTTTTGAGTGAATGCATAAAAGTCGCAATGCCGACACGAGACCAACACTTGTGCTGGTGACCAAATATGTTACATTTTTACTCCACTGCCATTTTTACTAAACATAGAGTTATTAACATATGTATCTTTTCAGCATATACTAGGGTGGTCGATTGTGGTGGTGGTAGCCTAATAATAAAATTATGAAAAATAAAAGTCGGACGGTACCAAATCAGGTGAATTACGTGGGTGAGAAAGCAAATCATAGGGCAGTTCGTCGATTTTCGCAATGGCGATAGCACCTGTTAGTATACGTACATTGTCTTAATGAAATATTTTTTTGGCAGACAAATTGCAGCCTTATAGATCAGACGGGCCACTACGTCATTCACATACGCAACGCAAAAAATACGCAACTTAAACATATTAAGTTGCGTATTTTTGATACATGCCGTAATTGTTTTTGCTCACATATTTGTCAGTACGTCGCGGTATCTTGACGTAAATCTATGTCATACGCTTAAAATCGTGGACATATGTTTTTGCTCAAAGGAACTACATGGGCCTAAGATATTAGTTGCATAGAAAGGTTTAATACAAATTTTTTATTGAATATTTTTAACGGTTAATTTCAATTATTGGTAAAAAAAAAACTCACATTTCAATTTTGATGCGATCGAAAAGATCGGAAACCCATAGGTTAAATTTCAGTATCTTATACTAGGAAGGTAGTAAGTACGATATCAATCGTCTCAGTTGAACAGGTGTAGAGTTTCCCACGAGAAGGAAATTTAACTTTTTGAAACTCCTTCTTTACCCAATGAAAATTGGAAACAATCGAGTTAATAGTTCCATTGTATAAATCGCTGGGAGACTAGATAAAAAATTTAAATTTAACATTTAAATATTTAGTAAAAACATTTAAATATATTCCCTCACAGCTTCTGCTATTGTATAATAGTTTTCAGAAAATTGTTGAGCACTTTTTATCCATCTCATCGACAATTTATTATAAATATAAAGCAATGTCAAACCACCGTGCCACCATTCTATTCGTAATAAACCAATTCGACCTGAAATTTTCAAGTTAACTGTTTTCCATTTGACCTTTAGATTTTTTTTGTGTTCTACAATTAGACATTCCTGTAAAAAGAACTAAAAAGTCTGGAAAAGTTATTTAGAACCAATGAGCACAGAGGACGAATTTCCATTATTAGGTTCCAAGTCTGAATGCGGAAACTGTCCACCGAGAAAAGTAGGTACTATGGTAAATGGTAGTTGGATGCGAAAGGCGGAGAACGGTGTGTGGTGGCGAGTCTTGGGAGAGGCCTATGTCCTGCAGTGGAGAGACACGGGCTGAATGATGATGGTGAATTCTGATTATTTTATGATGGTTTCACTATCAGTAAAGCTATTGATGATCAAGATCGTCATAAATACGAGAAAACCGAAGGAAAATAACTACGCGTCATCTAAGCACGGTATAGGAACCATAATTTCCGCTGAAGCTTATTTTTTACTCTTCATAGTCATCGTTTTTTATTATGGGAGTTATCCATTGCTCGACTGATGATGAACCCTTTTCTCAGGGTCTGTTTAACAAGTGGATACAGAAGCAGTTGAATTCAAATATAAACACAAATAGTATAGTATAATGAATACAAGAACGTACAATGGGTTCACATAATACGGGATCTCATAAACTGTGCTAAATGTCTGCATTTAAATTCATTGACAGTTACAGCGTACAATATAAAGTAATTGCACTGCAATAATATAACCATTGCAATTAAATGATATTCAAAAAACCTTCAAGTGAGTGTCCGGTCAAGCATTAACTAGGGTTTTATAGCCAGGCCATTGCCATGCCATCAATAACTATCATAAACCAAGTTCAGAGTTAATGCGATATCTGCTACGCATTAACTTGGTGGGTCATAGTTTGTGAACTAGTTGACCTTATATAGAAGTGATAATGTTTGAAGCTCAGACTAGCTAGACTGGGCACGGTGGAACATAAATTGAAACCGCATACTTTATACGTCAAATCTTTTATACAAAAAAATCAAATCTTTCCTTTTTATTGTATTAGTACAGACAGGTACTAATCAATATGGAAGTCTACATTGCATTGAATGTACTACAAACTTTTGGGATTGTACAGTATAAGCACAACGATATTTAAGCTGCTTGGCCCTGGTTTATGTAAACTTTCAAAACAAATTAATTCCTTTGAAACGCCTTTTTATGTCAATCAGCATTCAACGTTACGACAGGAGCAATTTAATTTGTACAGTCTTTGATAGATTTTATCTATAGTCTGGGAGCCGTTGGCATTCCGTCTCTTCATCAAACGTTTATTAAACCCGTGAAGGGATTAGTGCGGGAACGCCCAATTCTTGACGAAACTCATTTACGTGGAATCGCTACCAATTTATACGGATACCCGGAATAATTACCGTCTCGGGAAAGCGCCGTTTACAATCAAAACGTGAATGTTGCCTGTTTAAACTCTTATAGCATAGACGTTGTGGAATAGATGTCTGTATGTATATAAACGGTCTCGCTTTTGTTCTAGGATTCGTTATTGTGGAATTTAATTTTGGTGGGATTTTTTACAACTTTAAGGCTCTTAGTTTAATATTTGTGACATCTTATTTATTTATTTATTTTAGTATTACATTGACAAGCAACGATCAAATTGTTTTATTAATTTTGAATTCACAGCACAGTTGCTTTTACTTGAAAAAAAGTCCTAAAGCATAAAAACCTTGAACATGCAGTATATATTTTCTTTCAAATTATAGGCTATGGCCGTACTACCTAGAACAGTAATTTTATACTTAAACTACTAATATTATTTTTGTAATGTGGAATAACGATTTACGAAACTCTACGAGTAATTTTGTTTTTCCTGTAAATTACTTGGAAAACTAGATAGTATTTATTATAAGGTATTGCAAATTGTGATAATCAATAACCAAAAAATACCATCAAACTTATTTGGTGGTATTTATAAATGAAAATTATTTTAATTTTTACAACAAACAGGCTTTTTAATTTTTATTTATCCCCGCCTGAAATACCTTAAACAATAATAGTCATATTTCTCGATAAAGATATAGCTTGTTTTTATATATTTTTATTATATATAAATAATTACTAATAGTAATATTATTTTGAAAAAGTGTGAGCAAATAATATCTACAACGTAATGGACCGATCCTGTATGGTGCTAAGTTTTGTAGTTTTTCGTTATTTAAAAATAAGCATTTATTTCAGACAAGGGCCCATAGTTAGTGAATTGCAATGACCTTAAAGCTAAAGTAGACATACAATGAAATAAAATTATCTGATATCATAAAATAAAATAAAACGATATTGTCTAATATTACTAATAATAAAATACTAGCTTTCATTGGATATCCATATTGTTTTATAAACAAAATATTTTTTATTCCCTCTCCCGTTTTTAATTGTTAATTGCCATATTTAAATATTGTCTATGCCACTCTCAAACTTCCACAATGTAGATTAATCCAACGAGACCTCATAATATGTTAAAAAGGTTAAAATCTATCAAACCGTTTACGCTACAGAGCGTGTCAAAGAAAATGCAAACATACATACACTCGCAATACATTATCCTCCGCAGTCAGATAGAAATACACAAAGGATAAACAGTTACAACTTTATCATTAAAAGTAAGAAAGCTCTAGCGACTTTATCACACTTCATTTATTCATAATAATTGTAAGTATTTTATACGAGTACAACGTAAATAATGTAATATTATTAATCAGACTGTTGGATGTGAAAAAGATACCTAACATTATTTTTGTTCTATTTTCTTCAGCGTTTCGTAATATATTTTCCCGAATCGCGTTAAACTGAAACCCGCAACGTCGTCGCTTAACGAGAGAATCCCATTTCTCGCTGAAAACTTTTTACTTTTGGGATTAATCAAAATTTTTGTCAACGTATCTAAAGGTTGGCTACAGTTGATTATATAAAGGATTTACAAACTGATGCTAATTCAAAAATAGTTTCTTGGCATTTAAAAACAACATTTTTATTATTATTAGATTATTAAAAATACTACTTTATTAGTTACGTTTATAAAAACTACGAAATTATGTGAACATTCAATAGAATGAATTTGACCTATAATTTGATGTTTATAACGTCAAAAGTTAGGCTGACTTTCAATACAACTAATTCCTTTGGTTAAAAAAAAAATTACAAAACATTATTGGATCAGAAGATCAAGTTAGACAGAGCGGATGACATTTAGAATGACATCTTCGGCTCACTTTTTTTTATTGGAAAAACCTCAGAATAATTACAGAAGTTAATTGTTCTGAGAGAAAAACGAATAATAAGCAATCTGTCGTGTGACGTCACCAATTTAAAATTTAAAATATTTATTTGTTTATTTAATATTTTTTTTTATATTTAAACAATTTTCTTTAATATATTGCTAGTAGTTACCATATAAAAGAGCGGTATCAGTTTTATCAGTTTTTACGAAATAGTTTCAAGCCCTGGTCTTTGCTTAGACGTGTAATTTGTCGTGCAAATTATCATGCAGAATTATTTATTATTTAAACATGGTGTAACTATAACACAGTAGCATAAAATATAAACACAGTTAGTTCAATGCATTTTGCTACAAAACACAATAAACTAACATATCAAAAGAAATAAATATATCTTAATAATTCACAAATCATAGAATATAGGATTTTCGATGTCTTTTTTATTTTCATTGTTTTATATGGGCGCAGGCATTCCCTAGTTGAACTATGTGATTTATCGAGTTGTACTCGTTTCAACATAGATGGCGCTACCGCCGCTGATAAAAGCATAAAACAAATATGTAAATGTGTTATATATACCTATATTATTGTTACGGGTAACCGGTTCTAATATTGACGATGCACTGAAACACTTATTTTAGTTCACTTTACTTTATTATAATTCCAAATCACAAAATAATCCAAGAGCAAACAATATCGAACACTAATTGCACAGTTAAAACACTCCGCACTTCGCAAATTGTCGCGCTTGACACTTATTGCGTACTTCCAAAAATCGACTTACTCGACGCCGCGGACCATCGCCTTATATAGCTCTCTCCCTTCCACTAGTCACCGTCTCGAACATTCTATCTCTCGAAATTTATAAATTACATTTTAATTTCCTGGACCGTGGGAGCGGAATTCTAGCGCCACCCGGCGCCGAGTGGCGCCTCTAAAAATGACCATCGATTTTTAGAAATATCGCGAATATTCGTTTGAACGACGCCGCCTCTGTATTTAAATTAGTGAAATTAATTGTTCGTCTAGACTTTTCGGTTTTATTGAATGGCTGTGGGAATTTTTCTCGTAAGTTCGATGACCTGTTTTTGTACTATTGTAGATAGGTGTCATGCTTTTTCTAGTGAGTTCGATAACGTCGTCGCGAGAGTAGATAGGCGTTACACTACCCCCTTCTTAGATTTGCTCGTCCCGAGCAATATTCGAACCTCGGTAAGGGGCTAGTCGATCGATGTGCACTATCTTAGGCTTTCCTCGTAGACCACGTTGTATGCGGTACGTCACGTCGTTTATCCTGGTTATCACCTTGTACGGTCCTTCCCAACGGTTTTGTAGTTTGGGGGATTTACCTTTCCTGCGCCTCGGGTTATGCAACCATACAAGAGATCCCTCATCAAAGCCAGTGGCGGTGGCGCTTCGGTCGTATCTGGTCTTCATCTTTTCGCTTGCCAGAAGACCATTCTCTCTGACTTGCTCATGAATGTCATGCATCCTTTCCTTTAGGCCCGACACATAATCCGATATTGGTCGCGGGTCGTCAGGCAGCCTGCCAGTTACCAGGTCGAACGGCAATCTTAGTTCTCGTCCAAAATTGGCAAACGCTGGTGTAACCTTTATGCTCTCATGTTCCGCTGTCCTATATGAGAGCATAAACAACGGAATATATCGGTCCCAGTCCTTTTGATGTTCGTCGACTAATTTTGCGAGGTGGGTTTCCAGCGTACGGTTAAATCTTTCGACCATTCCGTCTGATTGCGGGCGGTATGGGGTTGTCCGTGTTTTGTTTATACCCAAGATACGGCACGTCTCCTGGAACACCTGAGATTCAAAATTACGACCTTGGTCCGAGTGAATCTCCAAGGGCAGTCCGTATCTGCAAAACACTTCGTCAACCAGTTTAGTTGCCACTGTCACTGCCTCCTGATTGGGTATTGCGAAAACCTCTGGCCACCTCGTAAAGTAATCAACCACGACCATGAAATACTTGTTGCCATCATTAGATACAGGAAAAGGTCCGGCTACATCTACTGCGATTCTTTCCCAAGGGGCTCCCACGTTGTACAACTGGAGACGTCCTCTGTTCCGCGTCGTCGGGCCTTTCACGGCTGCACACACAGTGCACCTTCGACACCAGTCCTCGACATCTTGCCGACAGTAGACCCAATAAAATCGCTTCCTGATTTTCTCCAGGGTTCTCTTCATGCCCAGATGCCCTCCTGAGGTACCATCGTGCAAGGCTTCCAACACTGCGCGTACTTTTGATCTTGGCACGACCAGCTGCATAGTTGACTCCCGTCCACTTGGGGTTTCCCATTTGCGATACAACAGTCCATCAACCATCACTAAGCTGTCCCATTGAGCCCAATAACTCTTCATAACAGAGCTCAAGGCTGCAACTTGGTTCCATTGTGGTTTTCGACTCCCTTGTATTTTCCAGTCTATGATGGCCCTTAGGTCACTGTCCTTCTTTTGCTCCTCCTTCATTGCATCGGTGGTCCACTCATCACTGACGTTATTGATGGTGATGGCCTTAACTGTTTCTTCTTTTTGTTCTCGTTTGGAGCAATGTTTACACTCGTCAGGGCACGGCCTACGCGAGAGAGCATCGGCGTTTCCGTGCGATTTTCCACTACGGTGCTCGATCTCAGGCTCGAATTCCTGAAGTTGTTCGATCCACCGAGCCGCTTGTCCTTCAGGATCCTTGAACTGGAGCAACCATTTGAGAGCGGCATGATCTGTCCTGAGCTTGAACTTTCTGCCCAAGAGGTATTTACTGAAGTGGCGCAGCGTCCTCACTACAGCTAACAGCTCTCTTCTGGTCACGCAGTAGTTCCTTTCCGGTCTTGACAAGGCCTTGCTGAAGTATGCTATCACGACTTCCTTGTCGCCTTGTCGCTGTGATAGCACTCCTCCGATTGCCAAGTTGCTGGCGTCGGTGTCGACTACGAACTCTCCAGTCTGATCTGGATAACCAAGGATAGGTGCTTCACAGAGCCGTTGCTTAAGTTCTGTAAAGGATTTTTCACATTCTTCAGTCCACAGAAATGCAGTCTTATCTTCTGTAAGCCTGTGCAAAGGTCTGGCTATTCCTGCAAAATCCTTCACGAATCGGCGGTAGTACGAGCATAACCCCAAGAATGCTCGCACCTCCGTTTTGTTCCTTGGAGTTGGCCATTCCCGTACTGCTTCGGTCTTTGCAGGGTCCGTTTCTACGCCTTCTGTCGAGATCACATGACCCAAGTAGTTGACCCGCTTTTTGAAGAAGCTGCATTTCTTCGGATGTAGTTTTAGGTTTGCGGCCCTTAGTTTCTGAAACACTTGCACCAGGTTTTGTAGATGTTGGTTGAAGTCGCGTCCCATAATGATCACATCATCAAGATAGACCAGGCAAGCTTCACCGAGAAGGTCGGCAAGTACTACTTTCATCAGTCTCTCGAAGGTAGCGGGAGAATTGCACAAACCGAACGGCATGACCTTGAACTGCCATAGCCCTTTTCCAGTTGAAAAGGCAGTTTTCTCCCTGTCCTTTGGATCAAGTTCTACTTGCCAATATCCACTCTTCAAGTCAAGAGTGGAAAACCACTGGTTCCCTCGCAGCTTGTCCAATGTGTCGTCAATCCTAGGTAGAGGGTAGCTGTCCTTTTTGGTCACGCTGTTGAGCCGACGATAATCCACACAGAATCGCATGCTACCATCCTTCTTCTTGACCAGGACGACAGGAGAACACCAAGGACTTGAAGAAGATTCGATGACATTATTCTTCCTCATGTCATTAATCATCTCTTCTACTTCTCTTTCTCTGCTCGTGGGTATTCGCCGAGCTCTTTGACGAATAGGTAGTTCATCGCCTGTGTTTATTTTATGTTTAACTACTGACGTTCTGCCAACGTCACCTTCCTTGAGGCAGAAAATGTCGGAATAGCGAGTCAGCACTTCCTTTACTTTCGCATATTCTGCTTGAGTAAGGTCGTCCTTGCAGATGTCCACTTGTTCGAGAATTTTCTTGCCTCCACTCCTCGCCGTAGGTGACTCCACTTGCACACAACTTCTCATCCAAGAAACTTCCTGACATTTCGCAATAGCCTGATTTTCATTCAGGACAACAGGTGCGTTACTGAAATTTAGTAACCTGATTACTGGATGTCCCTCGCCGCTTCTTAGCAGTGTCCTGGCCGTCAACCAGTTGCGCTTCTTGCTGTGGGGTAGCTGGTCAACGATAACGCTTCTAATAGGTCCCTCGTTCGTCGATGGTGGTAGTTTCACGTTGACCAAGGTTTGCGTGTAAGGCGCTAGCGTCGTTTCTTTAGCACAGCGTACCACACCTCTAGGTCCGCCTTTGAAGAAAACTTCGTTATGGCCGCATTTTAGTACTCCATTGGTCACGTCGATTTTGCACTGAAACCGTTGCATGAAGTCCAATCCGATAATGCAGTCGTCGGAGATATCAGCCACGATGACAGTGTGCGAGTATTTCTCTTCTCCCACCTTCAAAGTCACCGTGAGCTCGCCGTGGACAGGTATCGGCTGGCCGGTAGCCGTGACAAGCTTCAACTGAGGAGTCGATCGCTGGATCCTCTGTGCCGATTGCTTCACTAGTCGTGGTCTGACTACCGTCCGTGTTGCCCCAGTGTCGACTGTGATTGGACACCGAGTACCATTTACCTCGCCGTCTATGATGAGACTGTTCCCGTTGAACACCTGTGAGATGACGACTTTCGGTGCTGAGTCACGGCCAGCTTGTACTTGGGCTCTGTCTTTCCACTGTGCTTCATTCCTTTCTGCCCTTTGTCTTAATTTAGGGCAGTCAATCCGAATGTGCCCGAACTGCTGACAGTAGAAACAGCGCGGCGTGGATCGGCGCCTAGGTGGTAAAGCGGCTGGTTCCACTAATTCTCTCACTCGTTGTGTGCGAGGCTCCTGTCTCACAGCTTCTACTTCAAGGGCATGCGCCAAAGCGTCCTTCAAAGTTTTATGGTGCCCAAGTCTGACGGTTGCCCTTACTTCCAGGTCCTTTATTCCGTCGACGAATGTTTGTACTAAATTCGTGTCGACGAAATCAGTGCCGGCCGACGGGTATGCCTTTCTTACGATCTTCTCAATTTCCAAAGCCCACTGCTGTAAGCTCTCGCTGGCACGCTGCGTTCTGTCCCTTATTTGAGCCCGGTAGACATGCTCTAAGTGTTTGTCGCCATATCTGGAGTCCAGCGCTTCCAGTAGTTTTCCGTAACTCTCAGCGCTGTCTGGTGATGCCTCGAGGACCGAGAGCGCCTGTCCTCGCAGTGCCACCGTCAGGGCGGTCAGACAGTGTTCGTCCGTCCACCCATTTGACGATGCCACGGTCTGGAACTGGCGTTTGTAGGCACTCCACGAAGTGGTACCATCGTACGGCGGCACCTTAACCCGGGGGCCGGAGTAGCTGGTTCCACTAGGCCCAACCACTTTCAGATGCTGTACTTCTTTTTGGAGCGAGTCGCAACGGGACTTAACGTGGAGTATCTCATCCCCGTAGCTGACTAACCTGTCTTCATGCTCGCGTAGGTTTTCTTTGAGCTGCTTCACCTCCAGGTTTATTTTGCCTAGAGTTTCTCCAAGCAGCTTCTCCATACGCTGTGCCTGTTCTTCCTGGCGACGAACTTGCTCCTCCTGATGTTGGCGTGTCTGCTCCTCCTGGCGACGAGCTTGCTCCTCCTGCCGACGAGATTGCTCCTCCTGCCGACGAGCCTGCTCCTCCATGAGTCGCATAAGAGCGCTTAAGTCGAAGGTCTGAGCAGCAGCGGCCCCGGCGTCCACACTTACATTTTCAGCGTTGACGTCGTCCATGACCTCGTGCTGCTGATCCGCTGCCGCCTGTCTCGTGTGACGTCTTCTTGACTGAGACGAATCCCTAGGTGTTGTTGGCATCTTCAATATTGCACATCTGACACCAAATGTTACGGGTAACCGGTTCTAATATTGACGATGCACTGAAACACTTTATTATAATTCCAAATCACAAAATAATCCAAGAGCAAACAATATCGAACACTAATTGCACAGTTAAAACACTCCGCACTTCGCAAATTGTCGCGCTTGACACTTATCGCGTACTTCCAAAAATCGACTTACTCGACGCCGCGGACCATCGCCTTATATAGCTCTCTCCCTTCCACTAGTCACCGTCTCGAACATTCTATCTCTCGAAATTTATAAATTACATTTTAATTTCCTGGACCGTGGGAGCGGAATTCTAGCGCCACCCGGCGCCGAGTGGCGCCTCTAAAAATGACCATCGATTTTTAGAAATATCGCGAATATTCGTTTGAACGACGCCGCCTCTGTATTTAAATTAGTGAAATTAATTGTTCGTCTAGACTTTTCGGTTTTATTGAATGGCTGTGGGAATTTTTCTCGTAAGTTCGATGACCTGTTTTTGTACTATTGTAGATAGGTGTCATGCTTTTTCTAGTGAGTTCGATAACGTCGTCGCGAGAGTAGATAGGCGTTACACTACCCCCTTCTTAGATTTGCTCGTCCCGAGCAATATTCGAACCTCGGTAAGGGGCTAGTCGATCGATGTGCACTATCTTAGGCTTTCCTCGTAGACCACGTTGTATGCGGTACGTCACGTCGTTTATCCTGGTTATCACCTTGTACGGTCCTTCCCAACGGTTTTGTAGTTTGGGGGATTTACCTTTCCTGCGCCTCGGGTTATGCAACCATACAAGAGATCCCTCATCAAAGCCAGTGGCGGTGGCGCTTCGGTCGTATCTGGTCTTCATCTTTTCGCTTGCCAGAAGACCATTCTCTCTGACTTGCTCATGAATGTCATGCATCCTTTCCTTTAGGCCCGACACATAATCCGATATTGGTCGCGGGTCGTCAGGCAGCCTGCCAGTTACCAGGTCGAACGGCAATCTTAGTTCTCGTCCAAAATTGGCAAACGCTGGTGTAACCTTTATGCTCTCATGTTCCGCTGTCCTATATGAGAGCATAAACAACGGAATATATCGGTCCCAGTCCTTTTGATGTTCGTCGACTAATTTTGCGAGGTGGGTTTCCAGCGTACGGTTAAATCTTTCGACCATTCCGTCTGATTGCGGGCGGTATGGGGTTGTCCGTGTTTTGTTTATACCCAAGATACGGCACGTCTCCTGGAACACCTGAGATTCAAAATTACGACCTTGGTCCGAGTGAATCTCCAAGGGCAGTCCGTATCTGCAAAACACTTCGTCAACCAGTTTAGTTGCCACTGTCACTGCCTCCTGATTGGGTATTGCGAAAACCTCTGGCCACCTCGTAAAGTAATCAACCACGACCATGAAATACTTGTTGCCATCATTAGATACAGGAAAAGGTCCGGCTACATCTACTGCGATTCTTTCCCAAGGGGCTCCCACGTTGTACAACTGGAGACGTCCTCTGTTCCGCGTCGTCGGGCCTTTCACGGCTGCACACACAGTGCACCTTCGACACCAGTCCTCGACATCTTGCCGACAGTAGACCCAATAAAATCGCTTCCTGATTTTCTCCAGGGTTCTCTTCATGCCCAGATGCCCTCCTGAGGTACCATCGTGCAAGGCTTCCAACACTGCGCGTACTTTTGATCTTGGCACGACCAGCTGCATAGTTGACTCCCGTCCACTTGGGGTTTCCCATTTGCGATACAACAGTCCATCAACCATCACTAAGCTGTCCCATTGAGCCCAATAACTCTTCATAACAGAGCTCAAGGCTGCAACTTGGTTCCATTGTGGTTTTCGACTCCCTTGTATTTTCCAGTCTATGATGGCCCTTAGGTCACTGTCCTTCTTTTGCTCCTCCTTCATTGCATCGGTGGTCCACTCATCACTGACGTTATTGATGGTGATGGCCTTAACTGTTTCTTCTTTTTGTTCTCGTTTGGAGCAATGTTTACACTCGTCAGGGCACGGCCTACGCGAGAGAGCATCGGCGTTTCCGTGCGATTTTCCACTACGGTGCTCGATCTCAGGCTCGAATTCCTGAAGTTGTTCGATCCACCGAGCCGCTTGTCCTTCAGGATCCTTGAACTGGAGCAACCATTTGAGAGCGGCATGATCTGTCCTGAGCTTGAACTTTCTGCCCAAGAGGTATTTACTGAAGTGGCGCAGCGTCCTCACTACAGCTAACAGCTCTCTTCTGGTCACGCAGTAGTTCCTTTCCGGTCTTGACAAGGCCTTGCTGAAGTATGCTATCACGACTTCCTTGTCGCCTTGTCGCTGTGATAGCACTCCTCCGATTGCCAAGTTGCTGGCGTCGGTGTCGACTACGAACTCTCCAGTCTGATCTGGATAACCAAGGATAGGTGCTTCACAGAGCCGTTGCTTAAGTTCTGTAAAGGATTTTTCACATTCTTCAGTCCACAGAAATGCAGTCTTATCTTCTGTAAGCCTGTGCAAAGGTCTGGCTATTCCTGCAAAATCCTTCACGAATCGGCGGTAGTACGAGCATAACCCCAAGAATGCTCGCACCTCCGTTTTGTTCCTTGGAGTTGGCCATTCCCGTACTGCTTCGGTCTTTGCAGGGTCCGTTTCTACGCCTTCTGTCGAGATCACATGACCCAAGTAGTTGACCCGCTTTTTGAAGAAGCTGCATTTCTTCGGATGTAGTTTTAGGTTTGCGGCCCTTAGTTTCTGAAACACTTGCACCAGGTTTTGTAGATGTTGGTTGAAGTCGCGTCCCATAATGATCACATCATCAAGATAGACCAGGCAAGCTTCACCGAGAAGGTCGGCAAGTACTACTTTCATCAGTCTCTCGAAGGTAGCGGGAGAATTGCACAAACCGAACGGCATGACCTTGAACTGCCATAGCCCTTTTCCAGTTGAAAAGGCAGTTTTCTCCCTGTCCTTTGGATCAAGTTCTACTTGCCAATATCCACTCTTCAAGTCAAGAGTGGAAAACCACTGGTTCCCTCGCAGCTTGTCCAATGTGTCGTCAATCCTAGGTAGAGGGTAGCTGTCCTTTTTGGTCACGCTGTTGAGCCGACGATAATCCACACAGAATCGCATGCTACCATCCTTCTTCTTGACCAGGACGACAGGAGAACACCAAGGACTTGAAGAAGATTCGATGACATTATTCTTCCTCATGTCATTAATCATCTCTTCTACTTCTCTTTCTCTGCTCGTGGGTATTCGCCGAGCTCTTTGACGAATAGGTAGTTCATCGCCTGTGTTTATTTTATGTTTAACTACTGACGTTCTGCCAACGTCACCTTCCTTGAGGCAGAAAATGTCGGAATAGCGAGTCAGCACTTCCTTTACTTTCGCATATTCTGCTTGAGTAAGGTCGTCCTTGCAGATGTCCACTTGTTCGAGAATTTTCTTGCCTCCACTCCTCGCCGTAGGTGACTCCACTTGCACACAACTTCTCATCCAAGAAACTTCCTGACATTTCGCAATAGCCTGATTTTCATTCAGGACAACAGGTGCGTTACTGAAATTTAGTAACCTGATTACTGGATGTCCCTCGCCGCTTCTTAGCAGTGTCCTGGCCGTCAACCAGTTGCGCTTCTTGCTGTGGGGTAGCTGGTCAACGATAACGCTTCTAATAGGTCCCTCGTTCGTCGATGGTGGTAGTTTCACGTTGACCAAGGTTTGCGTGTAAGGCGCTAGCGTCGTTTCTTTAGCACAGCGTACCACACCTCTAGGTCCGCCTTTGAAGAAAACTTCGTTATGGCCGCATTTTAGTACTCCATTGGTCACGTCGATTTTGCACTGAAACCGTTGCATGAAGTCCAATCCGATAATGCAGTCGTCGGAGATATCAGCCACGATGACAGTGTGCGAGTATTTCTCTTCTCCCACCTTCAAAGTCACCGTGAGCTCGCCGTGGACAGGTATCGGCTGGCCGGTAGCCGTGACAAGCTTCAACTGAGGAGTCGATCGCTGGATCCTCTGTGCCGATTGCTTCACTAGTCGTGGTCTGACTACCGTCCGTGTTGCCCCAGTGTCGACTGTGATTGGACACCGAGTACCATTTACCTCGCCGTCTATGATGAGACTGTTCCCGTTGAACACCTGTGAGATGACGACTTTCGGTGCTGAGTCACGGCCAGCTTGTACTTGGGCTCTGTCTTTCCACTGTGCTTCATTCCTTTCTGCCCTTTGTCTTAATTTAGGGCAGTCAATCCGAATGTGCCCGAACTGCTGACAGTAGAAACAGCGCGGCGTGGATCGGCGCCTAGGTGGTAAAGCGGCTGGTTCCACTAATTCTCTCACTCGTTGTGTGCGAGGCTCCTGTCTCACAGCTTCTACTTCAAGGGCATGCGCCAAAGCGTCCTTCAAAGTTTTATGGTGCCCAAGTCTGACGGTTGCCCTTACTTCCAGGTCCTTTATTCCGTCGACGAATGTTTGTACTAAATTCGTGTCGACGAAATCAGTGCCGGCCGACGGGTATGCCTTTCTTACGATCTTCTCAATTTCCAAAGCCCACTGCTGTAAGCTCTCGCTGGCACGCTGCGTTCTGTCCCTTATTTGAGCCCGGTAGACATGCTCTAAGTGTTTGTCGCCATATCTGGAGTCCAGCGCTTCCAGTAGTTTTCCGTAACTCTCAGCGCTGTCTGGTGATGCCTCGAGGACCGAGAGCGCCTGTCCTCGCAGTGCCACCGTCAGGGCGGTCAGACAGTGTTCGTCCGTCCACCCATTTGACGATGCCACGGTCTGGAACTGGCGTTTGTAGGCACTCCACGAAGTGGTACCATCGTACGGCGGCACCTTAACCCGGGGGCCGGAGTAGCTGGTTCCACTAGGCCCAACCAGTTTCAGATGCTGTACTTCTTTTTGGAGCGAGTCGCAACGGGACTTAACGTGGAGTATCTCATCCCCGTAGCTGACTAACCTGTCTTCATGCTCGCGTAGGTTTTCTTTGAGCTGCTTCACCTCCAGGTTTATTTTGCCTAGAGTTTCTCCAAGCAGCTTCTCCATACGCTGTGCCTGTTCTTCCTGGCGACGAACTTGCTCCTCCTGATGTTGGCGTGTCTGCTCCTCCTGGCGACGAGCTTGCTCCTCCTGCCGACGAGATTGCTCCTCCTGCCGACGAGCCTGCTCCTCCATGAGTCGCATAAGAGCGCTTAAGTCGAAGGTCTGAGCAGCAGCGGCCCCGGCGTCCACACTTACATTTTCAGCGTTGACGTCGTCCATGACCTCGTGCTGCTGATCCGCTGCCGCCTGTCTCGTGTGACGTCTTCTTGACTGAGACGAATCCCTAGGTGTTGTTGGCATCTTCAATATTGCACATCTGACACCAAATGTTACGGGTAACCGGTTCTAATATTGACGATGCACTGAAACACTTATTTTAGTTCACTTTACTTTATTATAATTCCAAATCACAAAATAATCCAAGAGCAAACAATATCGAACACTAATTGCACAGTTAAAACACTCCGCACTTCGCAAATTGTCGCGCTTGACACTTATCGCGTACTTCCAAAAATCGACTTACTCGACGCCGCGGACCATCGCCTTATATAGCTCTCTCCCTTCCACTAGTCACCGTCTCGAACATTCTATCTCTCGAAATTTATAAATTACATTTTAATTTCCTGGACCGTGGGAGCGGAATTCTAGCGCCACCCGGCGCCGAGTGGCGCCTCTAAAAATGACCATCGATTTTTAGAAATATCGCGAATATTCGTTTGAACGACGCCGCCTCTGTATTTAAATTAGTGAAATTAATTGTTCGTCTAGACTTTTCGGTTTTATTGAATGGCTGTGGGAATTTTTCTCGTAAGTTCGATGACCTGTTTTTGTACTATTGTAGATAGGTGTCATGCTTTTTCTAGTGAGTTCGATAACGTCGTCGCGAGAGTAGATAGGCGTTACACTACCCCCTTCTTAGATTTGCTCGTCCCGAGCAATATTCGAACCTCGGTAAGGGGCTAGTCGATCGATGTGCACTATCTTAGGCTTTCCTCGTAGACCACGTTGTATGCGGTACGTCACGTCGTTTATCCTGGTTATCACCTTGTACGGTCCTTCCCAACGGTTTTGTAGTTTGGGGGATTTACCTTTCCTGCGCCTCGGGTTATGCAACCATACAAGAGATCCCTCATCAAAGCCAGTGGCGGTGGCGCTTCGGTCGTATCTGGTCTTCATCTTTTCGCTTGCCAGAAGACCATTCTCTCTGACTTGCTCATGAATGTCATGCATCCTTTCCTTTAGGCCCGACACATAATCCGATATTGGTCGCGGGTCGTCAGGCAGCCTGCCAGTTACCAGGTCGAACGGCAATCTTAGTTCTCGTCCAAAATTGGCAAACGCTGGTGTAACCTTTATGCTCTCATGTTCCGCTGTCCTATATGAGAGCATAAACAACGGAATATATCGGTCCCAGTCCTTTTGATGTTCGTCGACTAATTTTGCGAGGTGGGTTTCCAGCGTACGGTTAAATCTTTCGACCATTCCGTCTGATTGCGGGCGGTATGGGGTTGTCCGTGTTTTGTTTATACCCAAGATACGGCACGTCTCCTGGAACACCTGAGATTCAAAATTACGACCTTGGTCCGAGTGAATCTCCAAGGGCAGTCCGTATCTGCAAAACACTTCGTCAACCAGTTTAGTTGCCACTGTCACTGCCTCCTGATTGGGTATTGCGAAAACCTCTGGCCACCTCGTAAAGTAATCAACCACGACCATGAAATACTTGTTGCCATCATTAGATACAGGAAAAGGTCCGGCTACATCTACTGCGATTCTTTCCCAAGGGGCTCCCACGTTGTACAACTGGAGACGTCCTCTGTTCCGCGTCGTCGGGCCTTTCACGGCTGCACACACAGTGCACCTTCGACACCAGTCCTCGACATCTTGCCGACAGTAGACCCAATAAAATCGCTTCCTGATTTTCTCCAGGGTTCTCTTCATGCCCAGATGCCCTCCTGAGGTACCATCGTGCAAGGCTTCCAACACTGCGCGTACTTTTGATCTTGGCACGACCAGCTGCATAGTTGACTCCCGTCCACTTGGGGTTTCCCATTTGCGATACAACAGTCCATCAACCATCACTAAGCTGTCCCATTGAGCCCAATAACTCTTCATAACAGAGCTCAAGGCTGCAACTTGGTTCCATTGTGGTTTTCGACTCCCTTGTATTTTCCAGTCTATGATGGCCCTTAGGTCACTGTCCTTCTTTTGCTCCTCCTTCATTGCATCGGTGGTCCACTCATCACTGACGTTATTGATGGTGATGGCCTTAACTGTTTCTTCTTTTTGTTCTCGTTTGGAGCAATGTTTACACTCGTCAGGGCACGGCCTACGCGAGAGAGCATCGGCGTTTCCGTGCGATTTTCCACTACGGTGCTCGATCTCAGGCTCGAATTCCTGAAGTTGTTCGATCCACCGAGCCGCTTGTCCTTCAGGATCCTTGAACTGGAGCAACCATTTGAGAGCGGCATGATCTGTCCTGAGCTTGAACTTTCTGCCCAAGAGGTATTTACTGAAGTGGCGCAGCGTCCTCACTACAGCTAACAGCTCTCTTCTGGTCACGCAGTAGTTCCTTTCCGGTCTTGACAAGGCCTTGCTGAAGTATGCTATCACGACTTCCTTGTCGCCTTGTCGCTGTGATAGCACTCCTCCGATTGCCAAGTTGCTGGCGTCGGTGTCGACTACGAACTCTCCAGTCTGATCTGGATAACCAAGGATAGGTGCTTCACAGAGCCGTTGCTTAAGTTCTGTAAAGGATTTTTCACATTCTTCAGTCCACAGAAATGCAGTCTTATCTTCTGTAAGCCTGTGCAAAGGTCTGGCTATTCCTGCAAAATCCTTCACGAATCGGCGGTAGTACGAGCATAACCCCAAGAATGCTCGCACCTCCGTTTTGTTCCTTGGAGTTGGCCATTCCCGTACTGCTTCGGTCTTTGCAGGGTCCGTTTCTACGCCTTCTGTCGAGATCACATGACCCAAGTAGTTGACCCGCTTTTTGAAGAAGCTGCATTTCTTCGGATGTAGTTTTAGGTTTGCGGCCCTTAGTTTCTGAAACACTTGCACCAGGTTTTGTAGATGTTGGTTGAAGTCGCGTCCCATAATGATCACATCATCAAGATAGACCAGGCAAGCTTCACCGAGAAGGTCGGCAAGTACTACTTTCATCAGTCTCTCGAAGGTAGCGGGAGAATTGCACAAACCGAACGGCATGACCTTGAACTGCCATAGCCCTTTTCCAGTTGAAAAGGCAGTTTTCTCCCTGTCCTTTGGATCAAGTTCTACTTGCCAATATCCACTCTTCAAGTCAAGAGTGGAAAACCACTGGTTCCCTCGCAGCTTGTCCAATGTGTCGTCAATCCTAGGTAGAGGGTAGCTGTCCTTTTTGGTCACGCTGTTGAGCCGACGATAATCCACACAGAATCGCATGCTACCATCCTTCTTCTTGACCAGGACGACAGGAGAACACCAAGGACTTGAAGAAGATTCGATGACATTATTCTTCCTCATGTCATTAATCATCTCTTCTACTTCTCTTTCTCTGCTCGTGGGTATTCGCCGAGCTCTTTGACGAATAGGTAGTTCATCGCCTGTGTTTATTTTATGTTTAACTACTGACGTTCTGCCAACGTCACCTTCCTTGAGGCAGAAAATGTCGGAATAGCGAGTCAGCACTTCCTTTACTTTCGCATATTCTGCTTGAGTAAGGTCGTCCTTGCAGATGTCCACTTGTTCGAGAATTTTCTTGCCTCCACTCCTCGCCGTAGGTGACTCCACTTGCACACAACTTCTCATCCAAGAAACTTCCTGACATTTCGCAATAGCCTGATTTTCATTCAGGACAACAGGTGCGTTACTGAAATTTAGTAACCTGATTACTGGATGTCCCTCGCCGCTTCTTAGCAGTGTCCTGGCCGTCAACCAGTTGCGCTTCTTGCTGTGGGGTAGCTGGTCAACGATAACGCTTCTAATAGGTCCCTCGTTCGTCGATGGTGGTAGTTTCACGTTGACCAAGGTTTGCGTGTAAGGCGCTAGCGTCGTTTCTTTAGCACAGCGTACCACACCTCTAGGTCCGCCTTTGAAGAAAACTTCGTTATGGCCGCATTTTAGTACTCCATTGGTCACGTCGATTTTGCACTGAAACCGTTGCATGAAGTCCAATCCGATAATGCAGTCGTCGGAGATATCAGCCACGATGACAGTGTGCGAGTATTTCTCTTCTCCCACCTTCAAAGTCACCGTGAGCTCGCCGTGGACAGGTATCGGCTGGCCGGTAGCCGTGACAAGCTTCAACTGAGGAGTCGATCGCTGGATCCTCTGTGCCGATTGCTTCACTAGTCGTGGTCTGACTACCGTCCGTGTTGCCCCAGTGTCGACTGTGATTGGACACCGAGTACCATTTACCTCGCCGTCTATGATGAGACTGTTCCCGTTGAACACCTGTGAGATGACGACTTTCGGTGCTGAGTCACGGCCAGCTTGTACTTGGGCTCTGTCTTTCCACTGTGCTTCATTCCTTTCTGCCCTTTGTCTTAATTTAGGGCAGTCAATCCGAATGTGCCCGAACTGCTGACAGTAGAAACAGCGCGGCGTGGATCGGCGCCTAGGTGGTAAAGCGGCTGGTTCCACTAATTCTCTCACTCGTTGTGTGCGAGGCTCCTGTCTCACAGCTTCTACTTCAAGGGCATGCGCCAAAGCGTCCTTCAAAGTTTTATGGTGCCCAAGTCTGACGGTTGCCCTTACTTCCAGGTCCTTTATTCCGTCGACGAATGTTTGTACTAAATTCGTGTCGACGAAATCAGTGCCGGCCGACGGGTATGCCTTTCTTACGATCTTCTCAATTTCCAAAGCCCACTGCTGTAAGCTCTCGCTGGCACGCTGCGTTCTGTCCCTTATTTGAGCCCGGTAGACATGCTCTAAGTGTTTGTCGCCATATCTGGAGTCCAGCGCTTCCAGTAGTTTTCCGTAACTCTCAGCGCTGTCTGGTGATGCCTCGAGGACCGAGAGCGCCTGTCCTCGCAGTGCCACCGTCAGGGCGGTCAGACAGTGTTCGTCCGTCCACCCATTTGACGATGCCACGGTCTGGAACTGGCGTTTGTAGGCACTCCACGAAGTGGTACCATCGTACGGCGGCACCTTAACCCGGGGGCCGGAGTAGCTGGTTCCACTAGGCCCAACCAGTTTCAGATGCTGTACTTCTTTTTGGAGCGAGTCGCAACGGGACTTAACGTGGAGTATCTCATCCCCGTAGCTGACTAACCTGTCTTCATGCTCGCGTAGGTTTTCTTGAGCTGCTTCACCTCCAGGTTTATTTTGCCTAGAGTTTCTCCAAGCAGCTTCTCCATACGCTGTGCCTGTTCTTCCTGGCGACGAACTTGCTCCTCCTGATGTTGGCGTGTCTGCTCCTCCTGGCGACGAGCTTGCTCCTCCTGCCGACGAGATTGCTCCTCCTGCCGACGAGCCTGCTCCTCCATGAGTCGCATAAGAGCGCTTAAGTCGAAGGTCTGAGCAGCAGCGGCCCCGGCGTCCACACTTACATTTTCAGCGTTGACGTCGTCCATGACCTCGTGCTGCTGATCCGCTGCCGCCTGTCTCGTGTGACGTCTTCTTGACTGAGACGAATCCCTAGGTGTTGTTGGCATCTTCAATATTGCACATCTGACACCAAATGTTACGGGTAACCGGTTCTAATATTGACGATGCACTGAAACACTTTATTATAATTCCAAATCACAAAATAATCCAAGAGCAAACAATATCGAACACTAATTGCACAGTTAAAACACTCCGCACTTCGCAAATTGTCGCGCTTGACACTTATCGCGTACTTCCAAAAATCGACTTACTCGACGCCGCGGACCATCGCCTTATATAGCTCTCTCCCTTCCACTAGTCACCGTCTCGAACATTCTATCTCTCGAAATTTATAAATTACATTTTAATTTCCTGGACCGTGGGAGCGGAATTCTAGCGCCACCCGGCGCCGAGTGGCGCCTCTAAAAATGACCATCGATTTTTAGAAATATCGCGAATATTCGTTTGAACGACGCCGCCTCTGTATTTAAATTAGTGAAATTAATTGTTCGTCTAGACTTTTCGGTTTTATTGAATGGCTGTGGGAATTTTTCTCGTAAGTTCGATGACCTGTTTTTGTACTATTGTAGATAGGTGTCATGCTTTTTCTAGTGAGTTCGATAACGTCGTCGCGAGAGTAGATAGGCGTTACATTATTATAAAAAATTGAAACAAATTATAGTAGTTCATTCCATTCCACCAACCCATTATGCCCCACTAAGGCCTCCTCCCAGGGTGACGGGGATTGAAGCTTAATCCACCATGCTGCTCCAGTGCGGGTTGGTGGTTAGTAAGTAATATATGATTATTATAAATTTCATTGTCTTATTGTGAATGCTCTCGATATAATAATGATCAAATACCTTCCAAACGATTCCACAAAAAATATTATTTTTGTTGCTGAACGAAACAAAGAGCCTTTGAAAATCTCCGCGGCCGCTTTTAAGTCATCGGCGGCGGTTTGTGGTCAAGTATTTTATTAAACACCACTTTCAAAGAGAGGAATTATTTCAGATTTATTACCCAGTTCTGGTTCTTTCGGTGTGTTATTTAGGAATCCCTTTGAAATAGGCAGTAACAGTGGTCGACTCTGTTACTCAACTATAAATCTATGTATAAGTATTGTACAATTTTCTTTTCAGTTTCATTTAATGAATATATTCGTTTGCTTTTTGTTGGTGTTTATGAGTTCATAAGAGTCGATCGATTCGTCGAAAATTCAATAGCAACAGAGACTCTCTTAGTCTACAGAATGTGTAGTACTTCTCTTTTTCTTTCAGGATTTATGTTCCATGTCATATGAACGTATTTTCCGTTTTTCTAACCCAGAAGTTTTTTGCGATTTTCTCTATCCACTATAAATATAAGACGTCCGAGGTCTCACGACACATCGTCGGCGTCAAAGTTTCGTATACATATGAAGATTCCAAAATATAAATACACTCATACGGACAAAATTAACCGCCCAGTTTTTAAAGTCGTTTTTAGTCGTTATGCGCAAATTGATAAATAATAATTTTTCGTTCATAAATTACTAATGCAATATGTAAATAAACAACGAATCAAACAAGTTAATGGCTAAAATGGATTCTGAAATTGTTTAAAAATTATTAAAATTTTAAGAAAAAATAAGGTGGGCAGTTATTTAGAAAAAAATGATACATAATGTAAAAATGAACCCACCAAAATTTTTTAAACCATTAAAAAAACTTTTTTTTTATTTTTCGCGCTGCAACTTAGAATTTTTGACTATTGTAATGTTGTTTTATTAATTTATAGTCACTTGACTCAAGGTCGGTTGGAATTCCTGCGGTATCTAAAATCAAACTTGGCAACTTCTACGTTATCCGCCTAAATAATGGAGAAGAATTTTTCGACTACAAACTTATGAGTTTAAATAAAGTTTATTTAAAGGAATTTTGTAAATAGTATTTATATAATGTTGTTTGGTACCCATAATACAAGCTTTGCTTAGTTTGGGACTAGATGGCACTGTGTAGGATGCCCCAGATATTATTATTATTATTATTATTTGTCCGATTTGTCCGACAAACACGCAATATATTTGTATTGAGAATGACAGTTTACCAAGCAATAAGTTACCAGCGATTATAGCGCCATCTGTAAAAAGCTCAAAACGCACAAGTAAAAGAGGAAATCCTACAACCATAAATTTTCTAGTTCTACATGGAATTATTACTTTACAAGCTCAATGCTTTCGTGTTCTTATAGAATACGTGTACAATATCTAAGTAGTAAATTATTAAGTTGAGCGGTAGGGCACGGATCCCTTAACGAGTGACTTCTACTTACTTCCACTTTACCACATGTTTATAGAGAGATAAGTATTAAAATTTACCAACTATAGTTTAATTGTAATGCAAAAAAACCAAGATCCAAATTACTCGGACCGTATAAAAACGTCATAAGGTTTTTGATAATTTCCATGACCATATTTGCACACGAACGCATAGTAAGAGCAAGCGTTCTTCTGATAACGTTGCTGTCACTTAATTTATTATGCACACCTCATTAAATTTCCTCTAAGTTGGGGTGTGGTACGAGTTTATGATTCATGAGATTACATAATATATATCACGATTAGATCCCGTCCGTTGATGTCGCTTGTTTATGTGGGTCGCGCTTATATGAAAAGTTGCGGCCGCTTTAACTAACCTTTTGGCGGCTGGTTTTTGGTAGGATAGCGGAAGATTTATGCGTTCAACTATATATTTATGTAATTTAGATAGAAAAGCTACAATTTGTATTTTATAATAAGAAATAGTAACAACTGGTGTCACATTTGTTTTTTGTAAAATTGTTGTTAGTTATAAAAATATATTAAAATGAAAAAAAAAACATATGCTTTTAAGGGTAGTTACACCAATGTTATTGAAAAAATTTTTATACAGAAACAAAATTAAGACTATATATACTATATAACGATCTATTAAATTAAGGATATTTTATCAAATCACACAGCATCATGAATTTAAAACTTCAGACAGAAGTTAATTTCTATCTGTTAATATTTTTGCATCCTTCTACAAGTATTCTATATACAAGTACAGTGGTGCGTGGGCGGGCGTAAAAGTGGGAAAATCCACAACATTATTTTTGATTTGTGGTGCTACGCAAAACTTTAAGAACAAAGTTTACCGTAGACGTAGTTTCTTCTATATTAACCATGAAATTACGAATCGACTAGAAGCCCTATTCTGCGTTTACCGTCTAACCACTCATATACTTTAGCTAACTGGTGCAAGATTGACGAGTTTTTCAGTGCACAAGGTCCCCGCGCGCCGGTCTGCACCCCCGTGAAATCCCCGCGCGAGTCATCAACCCCGCAAAATTGTGCAATGTCACTTCGATACTGTGAATTGACATTTATGACTCTATCAAAACCAACGCTGCTGTCAAATTAATTTACTTTAGAATATAAAAATTAACAGGTAACAATGAGAATTTTTGGAATGTGATCAATTTATTGCGCTTTGTTATACTGACATAAGTCTTTTTATCCACGAAAAAAAATTTTTTTTTCCTGAATTCAGCGGATATCAGTACGTATTCAGATATTGTAAATTATATATAACATCTGTGACATGAAAAAGTCTGGCAACAAACAGAGACACCTAATTAGTATTCTAGGAAAGCCCGGAAGTAGCATCGCGAAATAATACTACTTATGCTTCCCTAGTAAGTCAGTTAGCTATGTACGCATGCATCAACTTGAACGCACTCATGCTATAATAGTAAGTCTACTGACCGACTGTACGCAGCAATATTATATATATACCACACCTTCGGCCACCATTGCAGTGCTTCATTGGTTATTTGATGACAGGGAGTCTAAAGTTTTTATTAAGACTGTGACTTAAATAGAGAAAAGTGTGTGCTATAACTGCTACATTCATACTAAAATTTTCTTAACTACTATTCACCTTTACGATATACCAAATTCTTCTCCCCAAAACTTTTCACTGGGAAATAAATCATTCGCAACAAAAGCTGGACGCACGAACGCGTATTCGAAACGCTAGTTGCTACTTCACGGCATTTAGCACGAGTTTGAACACATTCATTAAAACTAGAAGTTCTTTAGACCTGCCCGAGCGGAAGCTATTGAAGAGCTTTTATACAGAAGTGGGAATTTAAAGGGGGTCCTTTGTACGTGACTGAGACCGGAAATCCGTTTCGACGAGTTACGATCGAAGTTTCTTTGATATTTGCACGCCGTCGACGCTCTATGTTTCTAATAAGACCATACCGTACGATCGATTCATTAGAAACATTAAACGAACAGACACATGTTGCCAATCAACAAATAAAACGTTGCGTTCTAGGGTTCCGTACCCAAAAATACCAACTGGAACCCTATTACCCCTCCGTCGGTCACAGAATTGTATCGTCTGAACCGTAATAGGTAGACACTTAAAATTTTCATACAATATGTATTACGACAACGACGACGACCGCTTAGCCTAGTGGATAGCGACCCTGCCTACGAAGCTAGAGGTCCCGGGTTCGAATCCCAGGTCGGGTCAGTATTTATATGATTAATATTGATACTGGTACCGCGTCTTGGTTGTTATATGTATGTGATGTCTTCGCAAAAATATTTATCTATATATGTATATATTATAAAGAATATTTAAGTATGTATGTCAGTTGTCTAGTAACCCATAACACAAGCATAATACTTGCTTACTTTGGGACTAGATGGCGCTGTGTGGCAAGTCCCATTTATTTTTATTATTATTATTATTATTATACCAAAATGAAATTTAGATATCAAAGGGGGTCCCCATACAAGAAACGTGTTTTATTTTGGACGTTTTTGGTGATTTGTGATTGTGATGTACACTTCAAATTTTCATAAAGTGTATGTTATTATTGCCGCTACAACAGCAAACAATAAAAATAAAGAATTAAAGGGGGTCCCCTTACGAGGAACGTGCTTTTTATATTGTAAGGTGGTACAGAACACTTCATATGCGAGTCCGACTCGCACTCGGAAAGTTTTTTTTTTGCTGAATATACAGTGACGACCTGAAAGTGATAAATGTTGTAATGTATGTGTAACGTGACGTAGATTGATATATGTGTAGTAACTATTTCTTTTATTTATTTGAAGTTTCTATTGTAAAAGACTCGAAATTTCAATAATCTTCTCTCCCATCGTATACTCTCACGGTTTTATTCCCACAGGAGAGTAACGAGGAAAGGTTTTACAGCCTCCGTAAATATGAATCGTAAAAGGATATGTGCTAGCATAAGTAAAACGTAATCCCGTAAGTTAAGTAACGTTCATATAATTCTACTTTGTAATATTATTAGCGTTCCGCGTCTTTGGAAAAGCGGAACATTTATGAGATGACTTCGGTGTGGGTCCGTCTGTCACAAGTTATTTTCTCCTAAGCCTGCCAACAGCTTTATCTTTACCGAGCTTGGAAGTTTGAAGCTTGAAAATATTTTCTGAGATAATTTTCTAAGTATTGCCCACAAAATATAAACTTACGCTACATATATTTCTGGCATATAATTTTCCATTTATCATACTAACACATTTTTGTTTTATTAAATTCGTAGCAGCTTTTAGCAGGTTATTAACTGAAAAGCAAAACAGTGTACGACGTAGTACGGTTCGCGGCAGCTTTCGTAAATATTTTACGAGAAGTTCTCTCAACTCTCGCAGAAAATCGAGACGCCGCCGTATGTTGAGTATCGCTTATTCCGGAACAAGTGCATATGTTGGGAACTCATTTAAAAGCTATGGCTCATTAAGATAAGGTTCGTCTGTAACTATGAAAAATAATTTAGTCTATGGTTGTAATAATAATAATATAATATTTTATGAAAAAATATTACATGTATAAGTAATTCTTTCAAAAATAATTGTGAGATTGTGTGTAAGTGAGTGTAAGATTTTATAATAAACTTCTAAACAATATGTTTTGTTCATAAATAAATTCGAGAATTATGTAAAACGGCAACTAATGTCTAAAGCATAAAAATTTGATGTGTAGCTTGTGGAACTTTGAATTCACTAGAATTTCAGAAGTTCTGCGCTTAATACAACGTATAATTTTTTCTATTAGTAATTTCCACGGAGATTTATCTCAAATAATATTGATTTATAGTTTAAAAAGCTTTCTGTGAAATATTTATCAAAACAACGATTTGATAAAATATGAAATCACTGCAAACATAATGTCGAATAAAAATACAATGTATGAGTTCACCAATTATCGAAGGAGTACAATGAAACAAAGGTCTACGTATATAAAGTGAGAAAGGATGAAAGAAAATTGTGCGACAATCGATTATTCAGCTATGTTCGAGAGAAAATCGAGTTAAAAAATTTCAGAGATGGCATTCGCGATTCATTGAAATCTGTGTAACACGTTATCAGCATAACGCACGGCGAGTTCTTTTATTGTTATTGCTCTAAACTCTCTAAAGAACAGTTACGTACGTCACTCTGACCCGTTCGCTTGCTAAACCAAGTCTTTATTATTCGAAGGTTCGGACGTTTTAATGCTTTCCCAAATATTCTTATCAAATAAAACTTTCTGTAACAAAACTAGGATGGAGAGGAGGAAGGGGGCGTCGATAATGGACACCGAGGATGTATTTTCCGAATTGTTCTACCACTGTTACTAAATTCGAAGCAATATAACATTTTAAGAATAAACACAGCATTTTCGAATATGCCGTTTAAAAAATTTCATGTAACTAAGTGTACCATTTGTCAAACTGGAACGGCGCCCTCTAGCGTAGAACCCGTTGGTACGTAATAGCTTTATTACTCTATTTAACACCCAGAAAAGACATGTTATATGCTCTTAGACAGTCCATTTCCCTTTATACTATCTTCAGATGAGAGTGTTTTCCTTGAATATTTAGAGTGCACTAGGCACTTTTAGTACATAAAAGTGATGAATTATGATTTCCTCAACAACCTTTTGCATCGAGATTCAAATTATTAAGTATTTGTATTTACGTATTTGTTTTTATACTAAAACAGGCCAAGTGCGAGTCGGATTCACACACTAGGGTTCCGTAGCGCCATACAATATATATAAAAAAAAACAAGTTGCTTTTACTATGGGGACTCCTTTTAATTTTCAATTTTACTTTATTTTTATTATTTGTTGTTATAACGGCCATTGACTGCCATTTGATGATGGCGACCGGGACCACCGGCTTAACGTGCTCTCTGAAGCACCAAGTCAGTGATAATTACTTAAGAAAAAAAGTCATTAGTACACGGTAGTTTTTCTGGGATTCGAACCACGACCTTCTAAAAGAAGCGGATTCGCTACCAACACGGCTACCACGATATTAGAACTAGTTGTTAAATTCGTTCCTCTATGAATATAAACATATAAAAAATTACTATGTTCCATAATAAAAATACGCTATTTGTCATTAATCACGCAGAACGAATGGCTATTTCCTCATTCGAATACTTTTGTTTGTATCGGCCGTAAACGTGGAATTAAAAAATTCGTATCTGTTGTCCGTGGCAAGCGAACCGAACAGTTGTGTACTGAACTTTATTTACTGACCTCGTGTGTGATTGAATGGCGACTCAATATATTGTGTATGGATGAAAGTTAATATAACACTATTAATAGGAAAGGAAGAAATATAATAGGGTGCTTCAATGATGATCATTTAAATATAAAATAAAAACACGTGACAAAAAAATAAGTAAGTACTTAACAAATATTAAAAAAAAAAATTTAAAGGTAAATAATTAACTAATTGTATTTTTATTATTTTCCCCATGAGTATTTTAATTTTTTTAATGAAAAAGGCGACACTCTACTTAAGGTTGAGTGTCGCTGAATTAAGAAGCGTTTGCGAAAATAAGTATCTACGTTTTGTAGAATAATCACTAGGTATAAGTAGTTTATTTTTCACACCTTCGCTTTTTTTTAAATTTTATGGCACAAAGAGAAACGTGATATAATAAATTATGAACGGAGAAAATCTACTCATTTATAATATTAGTAAATAAAAGGAAATAAAATGTCTCTTTTACTACCTTGTGTAGTAGAGAAATATACTAGTTTTTCCAAACCTAGCTATTTGTTAATCAAAGTGATAAGCGAATGATTGTAAAAAAAAGATTCATAATAAATGCTGTTCATTTTTAAAGTACTCAGCTAGTAAAAACTGATGCATATATGTATGTGTGAGGTGTTGGTATTATGTGTGTCTGTTTGAAACTATAGCGTTCTGTGCTAAGTGGTCTGTGGTCAACCACGCATTTTTGGAGAGTTTGAATTACTTTTTTTTTACTTCTAAGCGTCAATTATTTATGTTTTGAGAACCTTGATATTTTCGATTTTCGCGTCAAATTGCTAGTTGAGTTTCTCCGCGTTGTGTATTTATGAAATCGGACACTATTTTAATTATAGATTGGGACAATTTTTGTCTAAATATTGTGAACTAAAATTATATACTCTACAAACTTAAATACTCTACCAAAGACGATAATATCGACAAAGATTTAATAACTTATGAAAACTATCGGCAGCGTCAACTATCGTTAGAGGCAGCGTCGATACCCCTGCAATACAAAAAAATGCATCAATATCTCAGCCGTCTTAGAAAAACATTCATCACCTATCTGGGGGCACGGCCGTGCCCCCACCAAGTCGAGCGAAAAAGCGTCACGGCCGTACCATCCTTTTCTCGAAGCAATTCAGACCATTTTCGACCCCCTGTAACTTCATTGTGAATAAAACTAGAAGACTGAAATTTTCAGTAACCATGCAGGCATATTATATAAGCATATTACACGTTTTCATTCAATTGGAACCAGTATTTTTAAGAAATTATTACGGGTCAAATTTCTTCATTTTGTCACTCACTGACTCACCGATCATCAAAATTCTAAGGCACTTCTAGCAGACCTAGAAGCTTCAAATTTGGAATATAAGTAGTGTTTGGTGTATGAATCAAGGAAAAACTAAAAAATCTAGAAAAGACCGCAAAAAAAATTAAGCCCATACAGCCAAGTCTTCAGTTAAATTTTTCAATATTGGCTTTATTCGTAACGATGTTTTATTACGGCAGTTATTATTATATTGCGTGCGAAGCCGCGGGTTTAAGCTAGTCCCATATAAATATAGGCGCATGGTAGTGCCCCTGCCAAATCGAGGAAAAAATGGGTATTCCCGTCATGAAAACACGTGTATTAAATTATTTATTAATGCAAAAAACGTACCTACGTGCGTATTCGTACTTATTACGAGTGCGTAAGGTTGTATAATATATCTTAGAAAAACTATATACATATAGATATAGATATATACAATAAGTAGAAGGTACCGAAAAGGAAAAAAATAGAACTGTCTACAAAATACAAAAAGAAATGAGATCCCATCAAAAACAATAATTGTCAAAAAAACCAAGTCTCGCAACTCAGTTGTTCTGCGGTAAAAACTTGTGAGATCCATGTAATACCAAGTCGGTTATTAATTTATTCGGTTATAAATATATTGAGACTTGGCCATCGCACTAAATAATTGAATTTACATGTGTTTTCAAACGATTGAATTTACACGTGTTTTCAGGCGATGGCCAAGTCTCAATATATTTATAACCGACTAAATTAATAACCGACTTGGTATTACATGGATCTCACAAGTTTTTACCGCAGAACAACTGAGTTGCGAGACTTGGTTTTTTTGACAATTATTGTTTTTGATGGGATAAAATATGTCTAAAACCTGCTCTACTCGTTACCTATGTAATACAAAAAATCGGCTCCGTCGTTTTAGAAATATAACTCAACTGCTGCACCCTTTAGTGGCTTTTTACCTCAAAACATTTTTGAACTTGTACGGTAATAATACTTATGTAATACAAAAAACCGCAGCGAAATCAGTCCAATAGTATTTGAGAAAAAAAATTAAGTACATTGACACAAACACTCAACCTCCTATCTCAAACGCATACTTATTCGTATTTGATTGAGTAAATTAATCATACATGGGTAACCGAATTGGAATTGATGCTGAATCGATTTCGGTGACTGGTTATGGTTCAGAATTGATGAATGGTTAAGTTTGTTATGTCTTGCTGATAAACTTACTAATGCCCACGAACAACTAATTTACTTAAACAAATACGTATACGTATGCGTACAGATATGCCGATATAAATAGAAATATATTGACGGAAATACAATGTGTAATGTAATTGTTTCAAGTGGCCTATGATTTGGATAGACCCCAAATATGGAGAGCGTGATTTATTATAATGTATATATATTATTATGTCGGCGGAAAATTTACTTGTTTGTAATTTAGATCGGTCTCATTAATCATTCATTAGATGTTTCGTTAAATAATTTTAGTAACGTTTCAAGATTTGCCACGTGTTTGATCTACCTTCGCCTCCCACGTCAATTATGCAGCACCAAATGGAATGTCTCCTTTCACGCAGTGTAATGAAAGACAGTTTCATTTAATATTTATTTTAATGTTTAATTTAATTTGTTTTGTTTAATGAATAGTAGTTACTTGGAATTGATGACTATCTTTTCGAATTGTAAACACAATAGTGTATTTGACTATTATTAAATATATTATATTATTTTAAATTGACTGACGTTACACATATGCACGCCGTGCGATATAGCCCTCTCTGTCTAACAGGACATTTTAAACATTCTTAACTTTTTTAATGATTTATTAAAAAAAAAAAATATTTCACTGTCATGATATATTTAGAATACTCTTTCACTTTAATTTTTTTTTAAATAGTTAACTAACTTATTGATTGATTACGATATGATTTCATTTATATTTTAATATAATATAAAATAAAAAATAGTGTTTTGACAATAACAAAATATTTTATAAGTATGGTAAATCAGTCCAGTTACTACCTGAAGAAGTTTAGTGACGTTAGCAATATCATCATGTTATTAACATTGCTGTTATAGTATACTAACATATCTTTCTGTATTTGGTCAGCTTATTGTTATTTTAACAGTATCGGCTTTGCGGTGAAGCAAGTGAGGTCAAACCTCACATAAATCAACTGATTATAATAATTTTTTTATCAAATTATTTAATAGCTTAGGTATTCTATTATTTAATTTATATAAACTGTAGCAAAAACTTTACAATAAGGACCCTAATTTTATGTTTTTTGAACGGTTCCTGAAGTCGTTCACAACAAATTTTTGACGTCAAAAAACAATAGTTTTGGTAGTGTTAGTTATACCAAATTATAATTTGTAAATTTTTAAAGTTAATCATGCTATGTATTAAACTTTTTTGCTAAAAATAAATATATTATAATAATAATATTTATTTCCTCCACAAATGTATCCGTTATTATTTTATGTTGTTTAAAAATATTTGTTTTAATAAAAACACAATTAAAATATGATTTCCGCAAGGTGCAATCAACTGTGCTTCGGCACACTGTGGCGCAGGCGCGTGTGCCTAGAATATTGGATCAAACTGGAAATAGGACACGGTTTGTTCCGGATAGCGTTTAATTAATTTTTAATTGATTTCAGAAGTTTTGCCTACCTTTCCGCGCGTCGTGTTTTGATTAATTTATATCGGCGGTAGTTTTGAGTGAAATTAAAACCTAATGAAATCGGTTATTAATTATACAAATATTACAATAATTAAATTAAATTACAATATAAAATATAAATAATTTATATACATGTACAATACCACAGATTTACATGTTTAGATAGATTTTATAATACATATGAGTACGTATAGTATAATTATTTTACACGAAGACACGGAACAAATAAGCATGTTCATTCAGCAGTTAGATTCGTTAACCACTCGACCAATCAGTCAGACAAAATTAAAAAAAAATTATCCAACAAGAGTTAAGTTATGGTGTGTTATTTATTGTATACTAATTTCCGTACGCGTGGTATACATCTCTTGTTACCGATTAACCTTTTTAATGTTAAACTTAATGTTAATATTTCGTCTAATCAAATATGAAAATTTTATCACAGTCAGTTATGTAGATACAATAATTATTTTTGTTACATCTTTTAAATATAAATGCATACATAATGAATAACGTATTTTAAAACAAAATTCATCCTTTCATAGAATGTTAAAATCAAATACTTTTTGCTACATGGCTACTAAAAAAGCAGCGTGATGATATACCTGATGTTCGGCTGAACGTAATCCAAGCTTATACAGCGTGTAGAACTTACTAAACCAAGAGTTTTAAAAACAATATTTAAAAAAATAAATTTACACATGTTTGTTTAGGTGACCGTTATTTTGCGTTCTCTATTTACTTGAAACTTTTTGTTTAGTTCGGTAAGCTCTACACACTATATTAGTTTGGATCGCCTTCAGCAGAACACCCATACCCATAGCCTATAGGTTGAACAACAATCTAATCTTTTTAATTTTAAAAGTTTGATCACAATAAAAAAGAAAATGGGTAGTAAAAGTAATCTAATAAGTCGACCACAATTATTATTTTGATTATATTGTCTATATATGAACATCACTCAGTAACAGTTGTTTTTAATAATATAAATTTAAATAATGTACGTGTTCAATGTTGACTGAGTAAGCGTGAAATGTGCAAATCATGTAGAAAAAAAAATATTTTTGATACTATCCATGCTTTGATAACATCTAGTTATTATAAATCTTGTTTTCTACTTTTATACCTAGATTTATATAGCTTAGATAATATAGATAGATAGATAGATAGATGGATAGATTTATTGGTACCTCCTATGAAATTAAAATGTATGTTTGCCTGCTTATAAAAATTGTGTTGGTGATTTTTGTTTTTTTTTTTTGTAATTGTATTTTAAACACGCATTGTTAACAACATTAAAAACAACATTGTGTCATATTTCAATAAAATATATGAAATGAGAAATACCATACCATACCATATTTTATACCATATTATAACAATGGAATCGAACTAAAAATCTTCTGCTCATACATTCCTGTCATATTAACGCAAAGTTCTAGTTTTTGGGCCATATGAATGTATTCAGAAAACATGCGTACGTTTCTCCGTAAAATAAATGAGTTTGAGAAACAGGATTATTTCTATGAAACAACCATTATACAAGTTTTATGCCTTCCAAGAGGAAATCTGAAACGTTTCCCAGCGATATAAATCAAAATTGCCTAGAGCGTGACGGCGGAATCGTCTCGGTCTGAATTATGGATGAAGTTCGTGAAACGTTGCTATATTTTACAGCTATATGGTTAATCAAAACGTTTGATTAGCAGTTACTTTCGGAATTCCATCGCTTCTCTGGTAAAAGAAATATGGGTTCGAACGAAATATCTATGTTAAAAAAATGACTTTGTGATAAAGTTAACACGTTTTTATTGGGTCACTTGAAATAGACTCAATGAAAGTATACATATGAATAAGAATTTGTAGCGTGGTAATAAAAATATAGCATAGAAAACTCTACACAGTACTAGCGAGACCCCTTTTTCCGGGATAAAATTTTGCCTATGTCACTCTTCAGCTCATAAATTATATCGGCAAAACCGCAAACGAAAAGCTAGTATCTTTAAAAGTTTTAACCTAAGCTATATTTCTGTAAACTTTCATTCTGAGACTTTCATCAACATTCGTTTAGTAGTTTTTGTCTGAAAGAATAAAAAACATCCACCACCTTCATAAATTTTTGCATTTATAACATTAGTAGGATAACACATTATATTTTTAACAGAACGGAAGTATAGATATTATACATGAGCCAAAAATTTCACTCCTCTGCCGTCTGTTAAATTTCTATGTCTTCTTCAAAAATTACGAATTTTGAATTTTGACAGTCTTCGCTGCTATTTAGGAGATTTTTTTGTAACGACCATGTTATCCTTTTTCCAAAAAGGCCATTTTTGTATCAATGTCCTAGCTAATCCCAGGGCAACCAAGTTCATTGTAATTTATAACGTAGTTGGTAATTAATTGATACTGCTTGATTCTTATGTAACCCTGGCCTGGTAGACACCTAGTCTAATACTCAATTTTTGTAAAGTTTTATTTATTTTTTCAAGTATGAAAAATCACAGTATTGTTATGGTGGATAATTCTTTGGAATACGTCGTTTAGGCCTTTTCGTTTCCAATGCAAAGAAAAATCGATATAGATTCACTGTAGATGTTGTAGAAGTCGCAAAGTAGAATTTTAAAGGGTACGAGCTACAAGCTTCACGCAAATTTTTGCAAGCCAGGTACCTATGCCCATTGCATTCCATTGGTGGCCGTCCGAAAGCCAACTTTTCCAATAAAGCGCCGGAAATTCTGCCCACTGTCATTGCGGTACACCCACGTGCATTTTCCCCTAACCAATATTAAACGAGTGCTTTTTAATCTTAACCCCATACCTTTGAGAGGGTTTGAAAGGCATTTGGGTTGAAGGTTTTTCGATTATGAAGAGCAGAAGGTGGTAGGTACTAATTTTGAAAATTGTAAGGGAAAGTTGAAAACGGTCAGTTTATACTGGTTTATACTTGTATCTGTCTGTGTATTTCTTTGTTCTCAGTGCAATACCAAATTGTTTTTTAGGTCTGGATATTGCAGGAAAAAATGTACTATTTTCCTAAAGTAAAAATTCACTCGGACATAGCTAATACCACCGTTTAATGATGATTTGCGTTGGATCAAGATTTTGATGGTAGAAGTTTTAATAATCATAATAATTTTCTATCACAATTATCTTCATTAACCAATGAATGTAGCATTTTTACTGAAAATTAGTTTCATCGTTGTATTTTTTTTACCTATACGAGTACCTAATATTTTGACCTAATTCATAGCTATGAATGTATATTGTACATAGAGATACCATGTCCTGAACATAAAGGTACACTAGGTGAACAGGTAAAAACGGGAACAAAAAAAAATGGCTCAAGCCAAATATACGCTACTTAATGTTATGAAATATAATAATAATAGAGTATGATTTTGTGTGACTCACATGAAAAGTTCGCATTGGAAAAGAAAATAAATATTATGAAATCTTATCATAATGTAAGGAAACGTTTGTTTATAGAAACAAACGTTTCGTTGTATTATGATAAGATTTCACGATATTTATTTTCTTTTCCAGGAGCCAGGAGATGATAGGATCTCTGAATCATTCATTCATTTTGCTCATGTTTTCGATAGTTTTACATGAGACGCTTGATAATGATGCTATATCTTTTGGCACAAAAAAAACTAAGAATTAAACAGATTTATGATAGAATTGGGAATTACATAGTTTACTTTAAGTAGATGTAAGATTCATGAGTTATACCGGCAGACACAACTCTGATAAGTTCATTACAGACGAGCGTGCGTTATTGATTATTTAACTTAATACGCCATAATTGAACCGTGACGTCCATGCGGGTATTACAATATCGAATCGATATCTGTTTTCATTTTGAAGTAATGAATGGCTTATCAGATGATTTTGTATCGTCCAATAATCTTTTCCTGGATTTCATTATGAATCAAAGAACAATAACCATAAATTTTAATAAAAAATTTACACAAATTACATATTTTAGCTTTAAGCATACTCGGATAACATTATTAATGTATTCTGTTTAAAGTTTTAAATAAATAAAAATTCAATAGGAAAAGAACACATACTTGCTTTATTTGATATGATTGTTCTAATTTAAAACAGAAAATAGATTAATTTTATTAAGAGACATTTTTATTTCTATATTGTAATAATTCATAAAATAAACTTTATTAATGTTAATTAAAATAAATAAGTTCTGATACATTATTGACATAATTATTCCCTATCTCAAAATTGAAACATTATTTCTCATTTTATAAATATAACTCCTTCTACATTTTACTGACATCAATTACTTATTTCAAATTCCAAAGGTTTACTTTTGCATGAAGTCTCTATAATAATCTATAAAAAATAATACCTACCAAATTGACTATAATAATGTGTAATATAATATTGATTTACTAAATACTACCTAACTGGGGTTATGTAGTAACAAAGCTACTAAGACTACTTGTCATTTATATGTTTATCACTAGTACCTCATAATACAAGCGTAATAGTTGCTTACTTTGAGACTAGATGACGCTGTGTGAGATCTCTCAGGTATTATTATTATTATTTCTCTTGTTTTATCTCAAATTGCCGTAGATAATCGTGTTTAATCAATTACTTTGTATATCGATCGAATCATGATCCTGCACGCGTATTTGACACCTTTTCTGAAATATTATGAATTCCTTTTAATTTTCATAATGAAATTGGCCACTCACACATTCGAATTTCCTGATCTAAATGTGCTTATAAATATGAATTTTAATTCAAATTTTACCACTTGTTTACGATTGATAAATTGTCAAAGTCATAAATTGTATGAGTTTCTCTTTTTCTAACTTTTAATACTTAATTAGATAGAAACTTGGAGATATGCCTTTCTCTCTTCCAGGTTCAGATATTTTCCTAAAAGAAATTTCTGAGAGCCGGCCGAAGGCAGCCAAAACTTTAAAATGTGGTATACTCTTATGGAAAGGCATTCTAGTTCTGGCTTAGCTATGGTTAAAGGAACTAGTAACTAATACCTTTAGCTGGATCCATTTTTAAGAAGTTAGGTTCTGTTAGTCTGTGGGCCGGTTTTTGATAGGGCACACTGATTTTGCTGGATCCCCGTTAACTATCTAATTGCTCAATTGCGGCAGTTGTATTGATGCACCGTTATCTTCTACCAAGTTGAACCTAACTTTTACCTTTTTTCACAGCTCCACAACGTGCCGGCATCGACTGTTCCCACCAGATTGCGTCCTGGTCTACTTATTCTCACATTACGTACCCATGTCCCATGCTGTGGATGCTCACTTCGCCTGACCCTTCCTGCCGCTTACCCAACTGCTTCCATGACCCCCTGCCCCCTCTACTGCTTTCCTTCATGCTTGGGTCTGCCTGATTATTTCATCAACTTCATCAAAATTCCACAGTATTCAGTGAATTCTTTTATTGTACTTAAGTTATAGTTTTAAGTAATAAGGTTCTATACTATATCAGCTTATTATCAGCCTTTTGAAGGCTAAAATAGATATTTTGACATTTTCCCTGAGCGTACTTCGTACCTAATAATTATAATATCTTTCACATCGTCAGGGTGATAGCACGTAGGTGATTAAGACACAGGTGTCGCCTCATCCACGTGTATTAACTTCGTATTCAAATCAAATCGTAAGTAGGCTTAACGCAGAGCCACGAAAATATAAACTTCACACGAGATTTGGGTGCCTGAATAAACTTTTCTATTAGCATGTTGAACGAGAAAGCTGTGAATTCGAGAAGTTTCAGCGACTTAGAGTAAGTAGGCCTGTTTCGAAACAAACTCGCTCGTTATGAAAAGGTTCGATGGGAGCTTTGAAGTTATTAAGGAATCGCACGAAGAAGGCGAAGTTGTTCTCTCTATGGATGAATTTCTCGTAGTACATTTGGCTGATTGAAATGAAATGTAAACGTTCAAAGTATCGAATGGACTCGTAGAGTATACACGACACTTTTCTTTATTTTTATAGGATGAATAATACGTGCACGAGTTTCTAAATATTATAATAGAAAACATGAAGATTTTTATACATTTTTCAAATTTCCTTAGACATTGTGTATTATTTACGACTCCATTTTTTTTTTAAAGTAACTAAAACTAGATACACTAGAAATACATTATTGATGCAGTGTGGTTACTCAATCAAACATAAACACTACACACGAGAAAGAAGCAACCGCGGGTGCAACGGGGAGGAGTATCCCACTGGCGACCACGTCCCGACGCAGTTGTCAGTTGCCCGCCCAGCCCGATGATAATATGAAAACTTTGTAGCAATATTTTAGGACTGAGTAATGCTAAAAAACACGTATTTTATTATTTTCACCAAAGGTCATACGAGTAGTAATTAAAAAGATCATGACGAGGAAATCGTGCGGTAGACTTTAATGACAGACCATAGTAATTATCCTGACAAAATATACCCACGTAATGTAAAAAATATAATGTATTCACTACATTCTGTGATACATTTGCGTGGATTTGCCAGAATCATATGAACATAAAAAAAATTGCGCCATCAAAAAGTAAGTGAACGATGTTATTTATTTGTGATAATGATCACATTTCAAGAACTACATTCAAATTTTGATTCATTTTCATTTCTAGTCGTAATATAGTGTCTCAACAATACTTTTTATATCACGTAATTCCTGGCGAGTAGTTTAATTTGAGCTAAATTATACTAAAGGACTACCTAAGAAACAGTGCCGTCTTTACGCAAAGTCCTAATAGGCCCGGGCCTAGGGTCCCAGGCATGTTGGGAGCCCCCCAATCGCAAAAAATCATTTACAATCATCCTTTATAAAGAACGTTGAATAACAAATCGTAAGCTTTAAAACCCCCAAATTAAAGTAATAAAAATAAAGTAATTAATTACGTTAGTCATTTAATTTATAATATAATATATATTTTGTAATATGGAAATGTAACATTACAATTTTTTGCTTGATTTTTTGTGAGCGAAATCAGAAATTATGTCTTCAAAACTTATATTATTTAAAATGTCCGATTCTATAAACATAATCGAAAGATAATTCAATCGAGGATTTAACATGGCATTTCGATGATCATTTTTTATAAATTTTAAAGCTGAAAATGATCTCTCGCCGCTACAATTCGTGACCATCATGCTTAAAAAAATTTGCGCGGCGCGGAGCTTCCGCGCCGCGCCGCATACAGCAGTCCAGTCGCGCATGCGCGCGCTACCAGAGCAGAGCACGCGGTAAATTTGAAAGTATTGAAAGACACTGGACAAACTTTACACGAAGATAATTTTAAACCGAACTTGAAATAATTCTAAACAGATATTTTTTACACAAATAAAATCTACAGATTTATTACGCAGAATTTTTTTATCTACACTATAGCAAATATCTTACTATATGTAAAATCATTTCACAAATAATTTAGGGTTATTTTTAAATAAAATTTGTGTCTGGTGTCATTTGAAATAGTTGCTTATGTGCATAATTAAGTGATTATGATCTAAGCTTCTATAAAAGCGGCTTACAACTATAGTGTTACGCTATAAGACTTAAGGTTTTGATATTCGAAAGGTTTAATTTATTCTACATTTATTGGGGGCGGGCCCCGTCGATACTTGGGCCTAGGGCCTCATACCTTGTAAAGACGGCACTGCTAAGAAAGAAATAACTAAGAAAAACTGGGGCAGCTGCTGGGACAGCAGCTCGTAGGAAAACAGCCAAGCACATGGAACTTTTAAATCGCTACCATTTCATCCCTTTTGCTGTCGAGAGGATGGGTCCCTGGTCCAAGGATACCAAATCACTTGTCCACGATTTGGGTGTCGCGTTGTGTCTGTTGACAGGGGATCCTTTGAGCAAGGAGTACTTTGTTCAGAGGATCAGTGTCGCAATACAGCGCGGCAACGCGGCAAGCATCCTTGGTACCCTGAACCCATCATCTCTTTAAAATTTTGTAATTTTTATCATAATTTACATAGTATTTTTTAATTTGTAAATACTTTTAGTTTTTAATTAATTTTTATTTTACTAAGAGAATTAAACGAAAGAAGAAGTACGATAATAAAAGAAATGTTAAAACGAACATTTTTCGAAACCAATTTATTTGTAAGCTTGTGACTCAAGGAGTTGTAAATTAATGACATTTCGTCGGTGATAGTGCAAGACCGCGTAAGAGCAGTTTGTAAATACCGCGTAACAGCGTTTTCACAATTTTACAGGAGGAAGAAAAAAGTGATTATCTTGACCATTTGAATGTATTTTTCCGACTGAGCTTGTTTGCTACTTCTTTGTGGCTTCTTTCATATGTGTGTACCATAAACATACCAATCGCTCGTTTAGATTCCGTGCAAAGTCATTTACGCGGTTTCGCAATGAGAACTAACAGAAAAATGTGTATAATTATAGTAGGTACGCGGATTTGCAATGAAACATGGTATTTAAAGTACTTTCATGTTATACTACGATAATTAACAAAAATAACCATAAAACATATAATCTTCTCAGTAAAATAATCAGTTTTATTACAAAATACACTTAATCACTAAAACTTACCCTGAGCTTATTTTAAATGCAATAATAGTTTAAAGGCAATCATCAAATCAATAATAAAAGCAATCATAAAAATCAATAATAAAGACCATCATCAAAAACTGTCATGGAAATCAGTCCTAATCGTACCACTTAAAATCTTTAATTATAGATTTTCATTGCTATGATTAGGTTTTTCATTATAAGGTAAATTATCATAGAAATCGTGACAATCTTTTGGTATGACACTCTTAAGCTCCTGCAAATGATCATACTTCGTCTTTGATATAGGTTGTCTTGATTCATAAAGTGAAGGCGCAGTGTCAATCAAAGATGATACTTTCTTTGGCCGTCTAGGCAATGGAATAAAATCATGAGTGTAGTGGAGTTTAAAATCTATTGTACCACTTGGATTATACCTCAATGCTCTTACATCAACGACACAGTGATCACCTGGCCCACGTCCAGGTCGGATTGATTCGTATATCTGATAACGTTTATTACTGAAATCTTTGAAAAACGTATAATCAGGTATAATTACTTCGTAGGGACTCGGTTTACGTCTGGCCTCCTTTGTGATGGTATGGTATTGTGAAGGCAAAAAGATTTCCCTATTTTTTAATTTTCTTTCAATCACCGAATGAACTGAATCTACCTCCATTTGTGTATGACCTTTTTCCAAATATTTCTGTGTTATGGTTACGTTTTTGGCCATAGCCAACCGCAATAGTGCATTAGAGACAATAGTATTTCTGTTTTGCGATGTACAACCATCAGTAAATATAACAATGTTCTTCAAATCATTATCTAGTAACTTGGTTAAATAATCTACGAGAAATGACGCGTATGTTGTGGCTTTCAAGTCACATACCGTCTCGTCGAACCAATAACATGTGGCTTCATTATTTCCTAGATTGTAGACTGTAAAATTGTGTACAGCAAGCTTTGTTTTGAAGTAAAGTGCGCTGGCATTTAAGGAAGGGCACAATTTTACAGCCTGAACATCTGCCGTTAATGCATGTATAGTTCCTGCCTGTGCCGCTTCTTTATCTTTATTCTTCTCAGCTCTAGCCATGTTCTTTAGTTCAATATGTTTACTAAGCTGTTCATCTGATATATTACCTACTTTGTGAGCACAGCACAGATCGCATGCATCTTTCTTGGGTTGAAATAACCCAATGTTCTCTTCTAATAAAACGCTTTCAAATAGCTTTCTCGAAGCCAAAGGTTCATTTCGTGATTGTGAATAGTCTAAATAAAGTCGGTACAATTGAGATTTTGATTGAATTATGGGCTCTAAATACAGCTTAGAAGAAGATTGTCTGCAGTAATGCGACGGTAGTTTTGGAAGCGCAATCAGATATTTTTGAATCATCTTTTTTTTGGATACTTTAACTTGAACATTTCTTGTTTCGTATGTTTTTCTTGGATCATCAGTATTCATTTTCTCTCCTAACCAATATCGTACGGTCCATTCTTTTATACCCAATGTTTCTAAAAACGTTTTTAAACAAACTCTTTCTTTTCTATCGTTAACCTTTAAATAATAAATTTTAGTATTACTTCGTCTTGATTTGGAGCTTTTCGTTTTCCTTAAAGTAGGTTTCTTATCAATCATTGAAGACACATACATTTTTTTTTCTTGCCAACTCATTTTCCAATAGGCTTTAAAAATTTCTAATCGAACTCCTTCGGTTAACTTCGAACAGTACATAGCTTTGCCACTGAAACATCGATTTGCCATACATAATGGACCCATTGCTCTTGCTGGTTTCAATTCCTTTTGGACATATTTTGTCCCTTCCTTTTTAAATCCAACGTACTCTTCACCCATCATCCTTTGTCGCTTATTTTTATTTCTTTGCCAATTGGTTGGCTCTCTTTTTAGTTTTCTTTTCTTAGATTTATTCGATTTTTCTTCTATATCTCTTTCGGGGAACCATTCAATATTGTCTGGCGATAACGGCCTCACATTTGTTATTTCTGAAAGGGCGACAAAAGATGGATCAGCGACTGAATCATCTGATGAAAAATCTAGGTAAATATTACTATGCTCCACATTAACGTTAATGTCGTTAAGACTAATAAGATCTTCATCTGGTGTTGGTACGGAATCGAAGACTGTAGTAAGTGTAATAGACCCAGGTGTTAAATTTACGTATTGACTTTCTTGCTCTAATTTTTTTGTCTTTATTTTTTGACTATTTAATATTTGCTTTTTTTTGTGCAACAATATTTTTCGTCTTTCACATAGTTCCTGCAAAGTCAAAGCCTCACAGCTAATATTTGCGTTTTTTAAAGAAGACTGAACAGTGTCACCGTCCTTCATTATTATTTATGTAGGTACTGCACGGGTAGGCACTGGATACTCCTACGTATTCATCTAAAAACAATTTAAAAAAACACATAATATTTTCGAAATACCGTTAGTAAAGCTTAGTTTATGGCAATACCGCGTAAATTACCCAAGTACCAAAACTTAGTAATATCAAGACTGCGTAATTACTTTTTACGACAATTATTATGGGCTAGAATCATTAATTATTTAAAAAAATATGCCACACTATATCACTTATGTAGATATGACAGTAAAGATACGATATAAGCAAAATAAACATACATGATAGCTATTCACGACAAAATAATTATTTTTGATAGCGCGCACTAATCGTGTTGAGATTTGTTCGTTAATAGTGTAGATACGCGAATTTGCTGCCATCAACAGGTCTGTGACTGGTACGCGGTTTTGTTTCGATGCCGCAAACGAGGTTCTCTATTGGCTATTTTAAAAGGCGCGAGATCTAATTTAAGCGAATCAGCGTTAAGAATCCATTAGCGCGATATTTCAATTTTGCGACTTTTGTAGATACGCGGTATTTACAAACTGCTTTTACGCGGTCTTGCACTATCACCGACGATTTGACTCACAATGTATTAATATATTTGAAAATATAAGTTGTGCAGTCAATGAAGGTTTTCACCTCCGATTTCGTTGAATCTCCATTGATTTTCATGAAAATTGGAGAGCATATGGGGGATACCTTAAAAAACAAAAGTAACATAGTGGCAACTTGCGTTTTTGCCTTGGGGGTGGATGCCACCCCTTCTCGGGGGTGAAAATTATTTTAATGAAAATAGTCACAAGAATCGATAGAATAACAAATTCTAAGTAAAATTTGTTATATAAAGATTTTAGAATAAATCAATACTTTCTGAGTTATTAAAGATCAAAGATTGTGATTTTTCGTGGTAAAAGTACATGTTTTAAAGCGGTTTTTCATAAATAACTCAAAAACTATGAGTTTTTACGAAAAATGTGTCATTACCAAAATTAAAGCTAATAAAAAAACAAAGAAATCTCTTCTTTGAAAAACTATCTAATATTAATTCAAAGTGAGCTATAGGTAATCTATTTTTTTTCGGCGAGTACTTAAATCTAAGTATTCAAACTTAGATAACGGGAAACAAATGCATTTTATGACATATACTTTCTGAACACTTTTTAAAGTACTCAGAAATACCTTTCTAATGAAGCATTGTCAATAAAAGTTAATAACATCAAAATAGAGCAAGTTATGATAAAAATAAGATGACACTTTCGAATTTTTTTGGATAAAACGAAAAATAAAACCTCCACCATTTGCACAAAAATTCAAATTTACGGTTATCTCTAAAGGACTCTCTTTTTTTTAGCATAAGTGATGACCTCAAAAATTTTACCCGGTTTAGAATGCTTATTTTTGAAAAAAAAAATTATTTAATAAAATCTAAATTTTTAAAATTTTCGTAATTTTCATTTTCTTTTGAAAATTACTTCAAAATATTGAATGTTTGTAAAAAATGATAAATAACGAAATTTGAGTTCTTCTTTAAATAAATATTTTGGTTTTTCTTTATTTTTATAGGATGAATAATAACCGAGTTAAAGACGTTTAAAGCCTAACTTTTACTGCTAGAACCCTGTAACCGGGCGCCTTTAACCCTTTATCTTTTAAAAAATGAGGGCTTTAAGAAATATTATTTAAGACATTCTTATAACTCTTTAAATTCCCTTTCAAATAAAAGGAAGAAAGTAAAAGGAACGGTAAACAGCTGCTTGAAAACGTGGTAGGGCTTCTAGAATCATGTGTATTTCATATTTGATGTGTATTTGAATATTTCAGTATATTTCCAAAAGTGGACTAAAATACACGTGGTATTTTTAGTAGTTTAGTACTCTCTGACTATTAATTAAAAATTCGTCTCATAATTAACCAAAGAATTGTGTAAAAATAAAAAAAAAATATAGAATATATTAATAAAACTTATTTTTACCTACTATTAAAAAAGATTCTAAGTTATTAAAGCTGATAAAAAAATTATTCCATTATTATTATGACAAGGGGTAGTTTTTAAGGGAGAAAAATTTCACAATAAATAAATAAGTATTTTAATACTCAGTAAATAAAATTTCACTTCAGTAATGTATTATTTAATAGGTTAAAGTTTTTGAAACCAATTTTTACAGTGATTCTGCAATAAGGTGGTAGTTTTTAAGGGTTGAAACTTTACTGTCAACCAAAAATTACATCATAAGTATCAAACAAACTGTTTATATAATGTTAATATGCGATTTTAAAACTCAGAAATACAAAATAATATTTTTTCATGATTTTCGATTTAAGGAGTGGTTGCTAAATAAGTTGAAAAATTAATTAAAATCATAAATCATGCATATAAATATTAAAAAACATTTATTTTATCTAATTAAACACAATTACTTAGGCCAGAATGAATCTGCATTTTTTCCCATTCTTAAAAAAAGGGGTAGATTTTACCCCTAAAATGCAAAAAGAGCAAGACGAGCATATGTCACTTTTGAAGTAGAGGGTAAAACATACTTAATCCCAAATTTTCATCCAAATCTATGGAGGTTCAACGAAATCGGAGGTAGTAGCTGATTTTTGCCTTCATTGACTTGTACTAAAATATAAAAAAATATTATATAATTTATAAAAGAAATAACGATCTGTATAATGTTTATTCATACAAGAAACAAATTAAAACTTGATGACCATGTTAGCCACCTCATAAAATCACAAAACCTTTAATAATGTGTACCTACGCTTTAACAATAAGATCCCAGTTGATTTTTACAATAAGAATCTCAGGTTTTTGATTGCGCCTTCGTAAGGATGTTTTTTCACAAAGTTATAAATTCAGTTTTGTGACTTATTTGAAGATTATATTACTCACATGCCTACAAAATAAAGATATTTGGCTTGAAATTTTGAACAGTCTTTTGTTCATATATAGCCGAGTATTACAAGTATTTTTGAAATAATCTATCGCTGGTTTAAAGGTAAACCATATTCATGTTTCCTATCGTAAGGTTTCGTTATTAGTATCGGGTGACGGACGTCTTAACGAAGTGTAACTTATATTTTCCGACGCAACTAGGTGTCACGAGATCACGTTACCGAATGTAATGAAATACGTAGCGGTACCCTAAGTTACCAGGTGTACGAATAGTTTTTTTAGGGGCCATAACTTTAAGAGGCAACAACGGTACTTAATGATCGTACTTAATATTTGCCTGTCTTTCTGTTAGATTGGAAATTCTGGATGCTTAGTACAATTAAGTTGTAAAAGGACAGAGTTTTATACCGTGCACATGATTCCAAAATCATTTTTGCAGTGTAGGATTGAAAGCCGCGGTGCAGGATTGTTTAGGTGATAAATACGTAGAGAGTTTACTAGTCAGTCTAACTCCATAGAATCCTAATTCTACAATTACTCAGTAATTGTTTGTTGTATTGATAAATTTTAAATATGTACCGTTTATCTCGTTCATAATACATGTAATGGCCTGAAATTTTTACGGAAATCAATTTTATCTAAAAGTTAATGGTCTCAGAAAGTACCCAAATAATTTTACGTAGATTCAAAATAAATTTACTTGAAGTTGTTGTTCTAAACACTCTTTTGACAATCGTGGAACTCGTGAAAGCCTTTTCGTTTGATTTGGCGATAGAAATTTTCAGTTTCGTTATGTCTATCGCAACTTCCCTATTTATTGAACGATGACGTTATATGAAATAGCATACGTTCACGCTGGCGGCACATTTGAGTTCAGTGCCTTGCCGTAAGGTCCCTTAAATATATAATTCCAAAAGGAAAAAACGTTTAAATACGTTTAGAAGTTAACTATTTCAGTCCATTCGCAGTTCTTGTTGAACACTTCTCGTATGCGATATTTAATGTCAAATCAAATCGTATTTATGTAACATAATATTGAAATACGTCAAAAAAGTGAATTTATTACTTAGTGGAAAAATGTCACCACGAAGGCGCGTTCAAAAAAAGCTGTTTTCTCTCAGAAGAATACCTACGCAAGAATCTGAGGGATACTTTTTTTAACCAAATTATAAACAATCTTTTTTTAAAAATAAGTGTTTAAAAATTAATATTATTGAAAAAAACCGACAGTCGAGTGGTACACACCCAAGGATTTTTATCATATAAATAGTCCGATACCTTGTAATAAGCTTTGGCATAAAACTTTCGTTTTATTGTAGTGTTTAACTTGATAAGGGGTAGATCTTGAATGTCAAATGGGATTTTATTTTATTTTATTTTATTTTATTAAAAGACTTGGTGATTTTATTGAGACGGTTGACACGGTTAGCAAGTTCATCTTTGTTTCTTGTATTAACATTATGCCGATCACAATTTTTTAAATACAACCACCAGTGAGTTGCAAGAACGCTACTTAAAGTCGCTGCCTACAGTATCTATCAACTAATCACATGGCGTGAACTAGAGTTTATAGACAAATAATATCATTTGATTTGTTTATGGAAACCACAAGTAGTCAGCATTTGTAACAGAGTAGTTAAATGCTACACAGAAAAGTCGCACAACGGACTTTGTCTTTTTCTCGCCACATTTCTAAATCCACATTACATAAATATTTTATGTTACTTAGCATAACTGTTCGTATAAGCCAGGCCCTGCGTTTGTCCTTTTCAGTATGCCTTATATTTTCCTAAAAATTAAAGCCAGCAGCACGGAGTCACTTTTAATTTTTTACTCGGGAAAAATAAGTTTAACTAAAAAAACCGCCCAACGCCGATTAGAACTTTCACCAAAGGTTCCGTACCACCAGACATTATATTGTTATGTACTCGTATTTAAGAAAAAAAAATGTTTTAGTTTTTAAATTTAATTTATATTTTAAATTAAATTTAAAAACTAAAACATTTTTTTTTTTCAAAGGTTTTCGGATTTTTTTCTATTCTTATGCTGTGAAACCTTGCTTCTTGTCTTTCATGGTTCTAGGTCAGCGGGAAAAACCCTATAGGTTTTTATGAGTAAGTAAGCATCAAAATATGTGACATAAACGGCCATTTTCAGGGTTCCGTACCCAAAGGGTAGCAATTACTTTATTACTCAGGTACCGCTGTCCGTCTGTCTGTCCATCTGTATGTCACAGGGCTGTATCATCTGAACCGTATTATGTAGACACTTTAACTTTTCACAGTGTATACTGCTATAACCGCTATAACAAAAATAATGAAAATAAAATTCTATTCGGAATAGAATTCGGAATTCTAAAAATCATTAAAAAAACTATTCTGTACTATTAAATTAGAATTAAAATGATACACAAAAATAATAATAATAATAAAAATATTGTTCTGTACTATTTTATATTACATCTTTTTTAAATAAAGACTTTAAAACATTTTAAAAATAAATATAATTGCCACTTTTTATTTGTATTTATTTTTAATATAATAAATTAAAAATAAATACAAATAAAAAGTGGCAATTTCATGCAAAGTACCCATTATTTATTCAAAAAGCAAAAGCTAAATTGTATGCATAGATGCATAAATCTTGTGATTTTATTATGCAATAACTTCAGTTACAGGTAAACTATATGGTGTCCAGGAGAGTCAATAAAAGCTCGATTTGTCGTAGTTCGTCTACGTGTACTGGTTTATGGCCATTTAGACGTTTTGTAACCACTTCCATGGAAGCCGCAACGACTATATTGGGCGAGGATATGTCTTGTTCATAAAATATTTATGTCTTTTTGGTATAAAACATATCTACTGATTCTCTAGTATACACTGGACTAAAGTTTATTCTTTGAGTGAATAAATTTTACCTGCTAAGATATGAGAAAAAAACTAAGTGTTAATTTCCCTCTCCGAGCAACTCTATAAAAGATTAAAATGATCTAAAACCAGAGCACAATCTTTTATAGAGTTGCTCGGTGAGGGAAATTAACAATTTGTTTTTTTTTGTTATTTAAACATTAAATTAAGTATGATTTTAGTTGTAATAACTTTTTTATAGATGTAGTTCTAATATTTTATTTCTAAAGCTACAAGATAAAAGTGAATATATTCTACTCTATTGTATCTATTTTCCTAAATAAATACTTCAAACAATAAATTTAAAGATTTACATCGTCACTATCTTTCATCCAATAAAATGGTTTTTAGGATCCAAGATTGAAGGAGGAACCTTTATATCTATGATATACTCTTATACACTCTGAGGTCCGTCTATCACGGCCTATTTTCTCCGAATTTTCGGCACAAAGTTAAAATTCGGTCAATATACAGAGTTTAGTGACCTAACCACGAACAATAATAATATAATAAAATTTTAGAATGTATGTTTAGAAATACGTTAAGCCAAAAAAATTCAGAAACATTGAAGATCCACCCTTCTCTCCGAAACTGCTGAGAGTAATATTTAATTAGAATTTATTTAATTCCAAATGGGCTATCAAATTTATTTACTGTATGATTTATTTAGGAGATAAATGTAATTTAATTTGTAACACGACTCACAGTAATTTGTACCATTAACAAAGACAGGACTATTGGAAGTTGATGAAAATAATTGAATATTTTATAATTAAAAAGAATGGACATCAAAAGGTAGGTACAGGTAAATATTTTTAGTTAAAATGAATTAATTTAAGATTCTATAAGTAGGTATATCACAACTTATTCGTTTTAACATTAATGATGATTCTAAAAATGTTTCTTTATTATTGCCATGAGATCGTATCGCGGCTTGTTACAGACGACGCGACGTTTCATTCCAAGGGTCGCTTTTAAAGCTGTTTGCTGCCGCACAAAATAATTTTCAAGTTATTGAGCTATAGCGCTCGAGTCGGAATGTCGTTTTCAACGAAACCGGATTTGTTCCGCTTATTTCCGCTTCAAACCGGCTGCGGAAACAGCGCTATGTACCTACCAACAGCGGCTTATTTCCGGTGATAGGTTTGTCTTGTTGAAACAAACTTGTGAAAATTACAGTCCATTTCCGTAAGTATATTAATTACGGGCATAAAAAGAATAAAAATAAAAAAAAAACATTGAAAGTGTATACGATTATCATAATGTTTATAAAACCAGTCAAGTGCATACTACAAGCAGAAACTTCTCACTAATCAAAATTATGAGTTTGTTCAAAGTTTAACTGCGATCGGGTATAACCCGTGAACTAGTTAACTCTCGCTTGCCATGTAAGTTAGTACTAGTATGTATTAATAAGGATTGTATATTTTTTTTGGCACGGTGGATCAAGAATTACAGGGAACGACATTCAATTCCATTCAACAAAAGCATAGCACCTACGATGAGAACGTACGCAAAAGCTCATGGTCGAAGTGCGGTCAAGCTGCACAGAATAAGGCGAAACTCGGATTAACACACAATAAAGTTGAGTGTATGATGAAATTGGAACATTATAGTTCATTATGAGCTTTTACCTCTGAGCACAACTATCGATTCAGATTTTTACTGCCTACAACTGATAAGAGTAAAGCATGAGATTTAGAAAAAAACGGCTGGAATTGATCACTACAAAGAATGTAGTCTTTCATCATGATAACATCAGAACATACACATCTTTAGACACTCAGAAAATGTTTTTCAGAAAGTGTTTGCGCACTAATCATATAAGCCGACTTACACTCTCAGATTTTCATTTGTTATAGTCTCTTCGAATTCTTTAGATAGTGTAAGGTTAACATCAAAAGAAGATTGTCAAAACTACTTGTCGCATTATTTTAATCACAAAGCCCAAAATGTCTACAGCAACGGAATCATGTCACTACATACGGCAACAAATCATCGAACAAAGTGACACATATATATATACTTTAGTTGAACGTAATTAAACTATAAAAAACACCTTGAAATTGTATTACAATACGAAAAGACTTTTTCTCCAACTTAGCACGTGACATAACTAGTAATGTTCTTCGTCTACTGATAGTTTAACAGACAGGATGGTGTATGTTGGCAACTCTATTAGTTTTATCGTTTGCGGTATCGGGATCTCACGGTCCACTGGGCACAGTACACGTGTGTCGGAAAGCTGTTCCAATGACATTTTGTTACTTTCTTGAGATGTTAGAACTACGATATGTATGAGACGATATTTGTAGTAATCTTACTCTTTTTGTTACACCGAAGAACACTTATCTCTCTGTTAGAAATTCTTGCTTGTAAATAAAAAATACAAATACAAAAAAGTTTATTTATCAGAAAGAGATTTCATTGAGTTATCTTACTTCCCTTTTTCCAGCTTTTACATTTCATTACATGTATGAATGTCAGTTAATTAAGGATAAACAAAATGTTTAAACAGCGGATCTCGCACTAGGTCTAGCCTGTATCGCGGGATCCAATCCAAGTAAGCAATTACACTATGTAGCAACAACCTTCCATCAAAGATAACAACATTTGCACAGCAACAAAAACAGTAGCAAAATCACGTTACAATGACACAATGACATTAAATACACAAAAAAAGTTTTCAACATGTTGTAATGCAACTGAAATTACTGAAAACTGGCCAACTACCCAGTTGGTCGTGTCGTTAGAGACCCCAACTGCAGAACCAAAGGTCGCGGGCTCGATTCCAGCGCAAGGTTAATATTTTTGTGCGTGAATATGTCTATTTGTTCCGTGTCTGCGTTTATAATATCTATAAATATCTAAGTATAATATAAGAAATATACTAGTTTTCTAGTACCTACTTATAACAATATAGGCTCTGCAAACTGAACGGCCGTCTGTGAGATGTCCTAGGCATTATAAAAATCATAATAATTTTCTTTTGAGTAGGGTCTCTAGGCTGTCATTATCTTTTAGTTTAGTCTAAAAAAAATCCAACCGAGTGCGAGTGCGAGGGTTTGATACCACCGCACGTCTGCCACTGCCCAAGATAATTCTTGTTCTGTATTTTCCAGAAAAAATAAATTACCAGGCTCCTTTTCATGTATGAAAACTTTCAGAAAAATTATTTAATTCTATTTTTGATCCAATGTTCGGTTTTGTATCAACATTGTACACAAAATGTTCACATTTCAAGTCTCTACTCATTTCGTTTACGAACTAGACACCCGTGACGTAAGAACGGACAGACAGGCAGCAGAGTGACAGCAAAGCAATAGACCTTCGTTTTGCTTTTTTGGTAAAGTAGCCTTAAAAATGGCACATTTCAGACACGGATATATCATATCCAGTCCTACATACGAGATATTATTTAAATCGTTTTATCCAATTCCAAACGGATACACTATAACGTTTATATAAAAATTTTGATTTTCGGGCAATTCTTAAGTAAGGCATAGTAAAAGAGATATATCTACCCACAGAGCACTCCGCGACGTGCGTCAGTTTGTCTGTCGTAGTAAGGCGGTTTTCAAATATTTAGAAATATTGCACGCTCACTGGCGGTTTTAACTATGAAAATAGCGCTTCTGAGTGCGATTGTATGTATATTGATGGTGAAACCCACTATGTGCTATTTTCTATAAGTACACCCGTGTCGTGCCCTCGTTTTGTCCGTGACACTATCTTAGTTTTTGCCACATCGACACTGCTTTCATTTAACTTAATATCGAAGTCCAGATCCAAACAACGTACTAATACTTGCAACATTTGTTATGTATAACATTATATTAATGTAGGTAAATGACAAGAAAGTATCCAACCTTCCAAGGTGCGTTTAATTGTTTTTGAATGTGTCCAAATCGAATGTGTCACCATGCACCTAGGAATAACCGACGTAGCATCGCGAACGTAATTACTGATGCACCCCTAGTAAGTCAGCTGGCTATGTACGCACGCGTCAACTTTACGCAACCGCCATCGCCGTACTTTATTGGCTGTTCAGTGACAGGAAGTCTAGAATTTTTATTACGTCTGTGATGGTGGGAAACAAACTTTTATTTTTTCATTGTTTTTCTAAAGTCACCTTTGTATTATAACCAGCCAGTAACAAACAGTACAACCAAAGAGGTTGGCTTACAACTTCATACAAACAAAATACGAAAAGATTTTCACCCCAGCCCAATATTATTATCGATTATCAAATCAAATCAAATCAAATAGCTTTATTGCATGTAATATACAAGTATACTTATGCACGTCAAAATTCATTTTACAATTAATATGTTAACAAATAAATATAAATAATAGCCTATGGTATACACATTATACATTTCATGTCCCTATCTTAAATAAATACAATTAAAAATCATCTAGGTATCTACATGGGTTACAAAAATTTACAAACTCAACAAATTGATTGAGCAGTCAATTCAGAAGGACACGTCCACGTCTCATTATCCTCCAAGTAATCACAAATTTTATAATAGGCCTTACTACAAAGTCTTTGTTTTATGAAATGCTTAAATTTTTTCTCAGTGAGGGCCAACACACTCTCCGGAATTTTATTGTAAAAACAAATGCTGTGACCCATGAAAGATGTATTGACCCTACTGAGGCGGAAACAAGGAATAGCTATTTTGCTTCCATATCTTGTATTGTAGTTGTGCACTTCACCCTGCTTGGAAAATTTGTTAATATTTTTTCTAACATACATAATGTTTTCAAAGATATACTGACCAGCAACAGTAAGAACACTAATTTTTTTAAA